>LPNX011014771.1:61035-93885 GCA_001517045.1 Pseudotsuga menziesii
TAACTAGATAGTTCAAACCTAGGGCTATTTTTTAGTACTCTGTTCAACAAAACTTCTCAAACTGACTCAAACAGTTATTTCTTTGGTTAAAATCTCATTTAAAAGCATAATTCATCCTCTCCATCAATCAATTTTATAGAACGATCTCCACCGGAAGAAACCCTAAATTGATGGACATTTCTTGGTGACTACGGAATACCTGCTAATGCTCCGCTATAGTTGCTTTAAATCTGACTCTGAGTTGTTTAATGGATGAACAGGTGTCTTGATATGTTTAATTTGATTATAGATACGAAAATAGAGAAGCCCTAAACTCCAGGTAACCTTCATAAACCTCATCTTTGTTCTGCAGCGACATAATCCATCCTTTTCGTGGTTATGGTTACCCCACGAACCCTTTTTCCTTTGATAGTGCAGGTAAAAGGAAAATCATGCCACATTAGACCGATATTTGCTGCTAACTGTCAAACCAAACCGCATTAAGAGTAACGATGGTCATGATTTGCTTCACGACTTAAAACCACCTGGAATCATGTTAAATCTGAAGCATACACGTACCAAACAACTCACAATATGGGATTATTCATTCACCGATTGTAATCATGACAAAATTTTGCTTAAAAATCGGGAAAAAAGAAGGCCGCGATATTCTTGTAGCGCGCCTTTGGTGATTTTTTGTTCCAGCGCTACAAGAATATCTTTAGTGCTATTTTTTCGCTCTTTTTCAGCTTTTGGAGACTTTGTATGAAGTTTAAAAAACTGCTTGAGTGGTGATCATGCCTTATTGTGCTCAGAATAATCATTTGTGAATCCATTTTTTTATATAGTGACTTTTAAAATCCTTCAACAAAAAAACAAACCTATGGCTTAAAACTAAAATTTTCAAAAACAAGATCAAAATTTCATGTAAACACTAAACAAAATTTCCTAAAGGAGGAGAAATCAAAACAAAGTAAATGACTAACTTGAAAGAAAAAGCAAATCAAACCAAAATTAAAGAAACAAAACCAAAATTTGAAGAAACCAATTACTGACTAAACATCTGGCTCCAGCTGCGGGTTGAAGTCCTCCCTGCGAGACTTCAAGAACCTGTAGACCAGTGCCTTTTGTCTTCTATCTACCTGTCTGCAAACCTCAATTGGGCTATGGAGTCTTTATTCTATCTCACTCACACCGGTATGTACAATGATCAGTGAAAAAATGCCCTTATAAACTGTAAAAATGTTTGAGGAATCGTCCATTAACAGGGCTGGACAACTCCTCACCTTCCAAGGACTGCAAGATAAAAGTATTGTTTTTTAACACCTTTGATACCAGAAAAGGGCCAAACCAAAGATTGTCAAATTTACCATGTTTTCCTTTCTGCTCCTTTCTTGCATCCCATCTTAGAACCATCTCACCTTCTGTGAAAGTATTTTCTTTAATGTTTCTGTCAAACCTGTTTTTAACCTTGGTTCTATACAGCTGTGCTTTTTCATCCACCTTCTCTCTATTTTGTTGTAACTCAATCATTTCAAAGATTCTCCTTTGCATATCATCCGGTTCCTCTTGAGAGTTCTAGAGGAATTTCATCACTGGAATCCCCAACTGAACAGGAAAAACTGCTTCTGTACCATAAACTAGCTGATATGGAGAAGTACCAATTGCCTATTTCACTGTAATCCTATCTGCCCACAATGCATACTTCAGCATTGAATCCCAAGACCTTTTGTTATGCTTCAGCAGTTTCTTGATGCTTTGAATGATATTCTTGTTAGATGATTCAGCCTGACCATTGCCCTGAGGATAATAGGGGGTTGAGTGTTTCAAAATGATGCCATTTTTTTCACAAAAGGCTACCATTGCCTTGGACTTGAATGCCTTGGCATTGTCTGTTACTAATCTCTGTGGACAACCAAACCGACTCAAGATGTTTTCTTCAATAAAGTCCATGATTACTTTGTCTGTAGCATTCCTTGTGGGAATAGCTTCCACCCATTTGGTAAAAAAACCTGTTGCAGTCAAGATCCAATGATGCTGTCTTGAAGATGCTGGATTGATTTCTCCAATAAAGTCCAGACCCCATTGCTGAAAAGGGGCATTGACTGCAATAGGTTTCAAAGGCAAAGACAGTAATTTCTGCTTACCAGCAAATTTCTGACAGGGAATGCAAGCTCTTACCTGCTGGTAAACATCTGTGAACAAAGATGTCCAATAATATCCAGCTCGTAAAAT
Source organism: Pseudotsuga menziesii (assembly GCA_001517045.1). Classification (NCBI taxonomy): domain Eukaryota; kingdom Viridiplantae; phylum Streptophyta; class Pinopsida; order Pinales; family Pinaceae; genus Pseudotsuga; species Pseudotsuga menziesii. Next base: position 63,250 of record LPNX011014771.1, read on the forward strand.
TTTGTAAGCTGTTGCTTTCCAATATTTATGCCCTCCACAGGCACCTTCATGAGATTCTAAGATCACTTCACCTATTTCAAATTGGTCCAAACATCTGAGAAAAATACCCCCTGGATCTTTCCAGAACAATTGATCCTCTACCAAACAATACTTAGTAGCTTTGAGTTTCAAAGATCTAGCAGCCTTCTTGTCTAAATGTTCAGGACATTGCAGAAATAACAGAAAATAGACTATGTCTGCATACCAGGTATATGTTGAATAGAAATCCATGATCTTCTCTTTCTTCAGTGTTGTTTTCTCTTCCTCTTGAGCTATTTCTTCAACCATAACCTATAGTCCCAGAGCTTGACAATTTGAATCAGCCAACAGCTTGGCTAAACCTTCTCCTTTAACAAGCTTGGTGGGTCTGATCTCCACATCATACTCCATGATCTTTGCAATCCATCCGCCTCTCTTCCCTTCACTATCAGGCTGTGTTAAAACATGCTTCACAGCAGCATTTGGAACAAATGAAATAACTTTTGAGTGCAAGACATAAATTCTGAAAAAAAATTAAAGCCTTCACTAGAGCATAAGCCTGCTTCTCCAAAATGCTATACTTCAGCTCTGAATCTCTTAGAGTCTTACTAAAGAAGGCTATAGGCTGTTCCAATCCTTCTTTATTTTTCTGAAGTAACACTGCTGCAATTGTGTCTTCTGATGCAAATGAAAAAGTAATAAATTCTTTAGTGAAATCAGGACTTACCAACACAGGTGCTTCAGTCAGAGCCACCTTGATTTTTTCAAATGCAGCCTTTGCTTCAACAGTCCACCTGACTTCCTGGTCCTTCTTCAACATGGATGTGATTTGTTTAATAGTTTCAGCAAAGTTGGGAATAAACCATCGCAGAAAATTAATTTTTCCAATGAATGACTGCACATCCTTTTTACTCCTAGGTAAACTGATCTTCAGTATGGCTTTCACTCTTTCAGGATCTATTCTGATGCCATCAGTGGACACCAAATGGCCTAGTAGTTTACCTTCTTGCACAACAAAATGTGACTTCTTGGGATTAAGGAACAGGCCAAATTTTCTGCATTTTTGGAAGGTCTGCCTTAAATGCTTCAAGTGCTCATCATCTGAGTGAGAAAAAAATGTAATATCATCCAAATAAATAACCACAAACTTATCTTTTTCCCCCACAAAGGCAATATCCATTGCTCTCTGAAAGGTTGCTCCAGCATTCATCAGGACAAAAGCCATCTTGTCATACATGAATGTCCCCCAGGGGGTTGTAAAGGCTGTATTTTCCTTGTCATCAGGGTGCATGGCAATCTGATTGTAGCCTGAGAAACCATCCACCATAGATATCCTCTGAGCTCCAACCACTTGCTGCAAAACCTGTTCAATCTTGGGGAGAGGATAGTTGTCTTTTAATGATGACCTATTTAAATTTCTGAAATCAACACATAATCTTATTTCTCCATTCTTTTTTCAGACAGGAACCAGATTTGCAACCTAGGAAGAATACCTGAGAGGCACTATTATCTTTGCATCCAGCAGCTTCTTTACTTCCTTTTCAATCACAGGAAACAAAGCTGGATTGATCCTTCTCAGTTTCTGTCGGAAAGGCTTGACATTGGGCTTCAAAGGGACCTTGTGCTGAATGATTGTTGTATCATAAGTTCTTAGCTCTTCATAAGACTAGGCAAACACATCTACATGTTCCTTCAGAAGCTTGATATATCTATTTCTTTTTTTAGCTGACAGAGACTTGGAAATTTTTACCATTTTTGGATGTTCAGCAGAACCAATATTGCAGTCCATTACATTGTCTTCTGAAGATTGAACCACTGGCTTTGAAGGAGTATCATCTTTGGTAAATATTCTTTCTAAAGGTACTAAACCTTTTGGAATGAAGTTACTCTTCAACTCAATGATTTTATGACATGCTATTTCATGTTCAGCAAACTTATTTTTAGTAGAATAATTTTCAGCAGATTCATTTTCAGCAAATTCATCTAACTGTTCATCTCCTTCATCTTCTTCTTGATCAATTTGGGCATTAGTGAAATCCTCTGTAAGCTCAAGAAATTTGTTGATTTCAATATCATCTTCAAATACCCTCCAGTGCCTCACATTATCCGGTACACATGGTCTGTACCTCACCTCTATGGGATACCTCAGCTGAGTGGTTTTAGGAATTCTGAAGTGTGTGGCAGCCAAAGCTAATGAGTCTGCAGTCTCATTATGGTTCCTTGGAATATGAGTGATATTAAATGCTACAAAATAGTTATCAAGCATATCCCATACCTCATTCCGATACACTTTCAGCAAACCCTGCTTTACTTGATAGTTGTTCTTGACCTGCTGAACAACCAATTCGGAGTCGCCAAATGCAGCAATTTGCTGAATGCCTAAGTATTTAGCAGCTTTCAGTCCCAATAGTAGAGCTTCATACTCAGCAGTATTGTTAGTGGTAACAAACTCCAGCTTATACATGAGTTTCACTATCTCACCTCCAGGAGAAATGAGTAGCACTCCTGCTCCAGCACCCTCTTTGCACGAGGATCCATCAAAATACAACTGCCACAGTGCATCTTCTTCCTCTCTTCTATGTTTTATTGGCTTATCTTTTTCCACTTGTAATAGACCAGCAGAATTATCCTCATCACTGAAATGTAACATGCATGTACCAAGATCTTTATCAACAGAGTACAGTGGGTGATTAGTGGGATGTTTGTCATCTGTCACTATATAAGCAAACTACAGCTCTCTATACAGTCTTCTAGTTTCTCCACCAAACACTGGAATAGTGGCATAAGAAAGATCCATCTGTAAGGTTCCCCCAACCTTCTTAGCCCATGACCTAGAAAGAAGTAAGCCAAACTTTGGAGTAATGTCAGCTACTACAACATCCATTATTACACTTTTCATAGGCAACTGAGCTAAGCTGACAACCATATCTTTAATTACTCCTAAACATTTCATAGCTCGGGAGTCAAAAGCATATAGATCATGGTAAGGTTTGGTGATACTGAGGCCCAGGGCTTCCATTACAACTTTTGGCATCAAATTGTGAGAGGCTCCTGAATCTAAAAGACAGTTGTGAATCATTTGGTCATGGACAGTCAAGGTGACATAAAAGGGAGGAGAAGCACCAGCCTCATTTTCAGTCTTTTCAGCCAAGGCTGATCCAAAGATTCTAGGGTTTTCCTCCTGCAAATTAACTGTATCTGAAGCAGGCTGATTACTGGGTACATTCATCACTTTCAGAACTGTTTCTTTATATGAAGGATTCTTCATTAACTCAGTCAAAGGCACAGGAATCTTTAACTTCCCTAGTTCATTCTCCAAACTAAAATTCTGGACAGATTTGTTTACCTCTTCAATTTCAGCATTCTTCTTTGATTTTTCTGATGATTGTCTTTTTTCTGGCATAGGATCAGCTGTCTGTTTAGTAGGAACAGCAGCAGTAGGAACACCAACCTTCTTCTTGGGGGCTTGGGCCACTTGTTTCGGGCCTGATCTGAGATTTATTGTCTTCTTAGGTCCATTCTGATGGACAGCAGCAGTTACAGCAGTATTTTCCAAGCCTAAATCATCTTCAGTTTCAAACATATCAGCATCATAATATTTTGAATTCAGAAAATATTCTTCAGTAACAAAACCTGTAGACAATCCATCTCCAAAGTGGTTCATATCCTGATTAGTCTCAATCTCTTCAAAGAGCAGATGTTCATCAACTTCTTATTCATCAGCTACATTATTTTGAAGAGGTGGGGGCACTCTTTGGTCTTCATTCTCTCTCCTCTCTCGCTGAATATCATTGTTCCTGCGCTCTCTTGGTATAAATCTGGGAGCAAATTGTCTTCTAATCTGATTTTGGTTATTTGGATTTCTTTCAGCTTCTGGGGCAGGTTTGGCAGAATTTTTTTCAAGCTCTAGTTTATTTAGTTTGGCAGTCAGAATCTTTACCAGCTTTTCCATCTCATCTATCTTGGCTTCAGCAGACTGAGGAGCAGCACTTGTTGAAACAGCTTCCTTCTTTCCTTTTCTTTCATAAAGCTGCTGGGGAGTTTCTTTCTTAAGTCTGTTTGAAGCCAGCAAATTGGACTCAACCTCCAATGCTACATCTTGCATATTCAGCAGGGTGATAGGTCTTCTTTCTCTCAGCAATAGAGAAAATTCATGGTCAAAGGCATTGGCATAGGTGATTTTAGCTGATGTTTCAGTAGGCTTAATTTATGCTGGAATCCTACATTACATTTTGTTGAATCTTTTGGAAAAATCTGCAACAGTTTCCTCTTTTTTCCTTCTGAGAGCTCCAAACTCAGTTATATAATAGGTGTGGTCCTTTGTGTCTCCCCATTGCCTCATGAAAAGATCACGTAGCTCTTCTATTATAGTTATTGATTTGGCAGGCAACTCTCTGAACCACTTCCTTACATCCCCATCAAGGCTCTGAACAAATACCCTCATCCATACATCTTTAATCTCAATGTTTTGATTGTCAGCATAACTTAGGAAAGCCTCCCAATGTTCTTCAGCAGTGATCTCCCCCTGACCATTGAACCTAGGCATATATTTCTGGTAATCACCTCCAGGCAAAGCATGTAAAGGCTGAGGTAAGAATAATGGTGCATACCTAGCTGCAACCATGCGGTCCATCATATCCATGGGAGGGATTTGAGCTACCATATTTGTACTGGCTGGTTTTGAAGATGAGGAAGCTTGACTGGAACTTGTTTGAAAAGGGCTCTTTCCTACTTTTAGCTAAAAGAGAGGTATTTTACCAGGAGAAGCAGTCTTGGCTTTCAAAAAGGTTTAAGGATTAGTAAAAACTTGGAAAGTGCTCTCAGGGATGGTAGGTTTTATCCAAGGTGAGGTTTCAGCTGGATGTAATGAAGCACCCAACTGGTCAGGGTCACAAAGGGCTGATAAAGATTGAGACCTTCAGAGATTTCTTGCTGTTTTCAAGATATGTTCAGGGTCTGAAACCTCTGAATGTAACGGTGAAGTAGGTCTGCTCCTGGTTCCCACTCCTCTAGAAGCCACTATGACAACTTGGAGAAAAATAGCCTTCAAAGTGCTGATTTAAGTCCACCTCTTAAACCAGGAAAATTGATAAGTATCCCAGGGAAGATATGCTTCAGCTTCGTCCCTGACAACGGCGCCAAAGATGTTTGTGCTAGAAATTGTTTCTAAGGCCAGAGAAACAAGCTAACACACACTCAAGATAAAATTCAATAAAACAGATAGGTTTAGGGTTTCTGTAATGTGTCTTTGGTTGTGAACTTTGAAAACAGTCAGGGAATACATTCATAAGTAAAGCAACTACTGAATCATAAGCAATAAGAGATGAAGATGCATGATATATGTAACAAGATCGAACAGAAACAGTATTGAGGTTCATACATAAATGACAGGCATAACCAGAATATAAACATAAACCAGTCAATGAATCTATCAATTTAAGCAACTAGAAAAGATGAAAATGAAGCCAATACATAAATCTGAAGGGTAAAAGTCATATATATCTCATAGTTTCATCAACCACTGCATACAAGAGTTTTGTACCTTGCTCATGAACAAGTCTGAAAACCAACTGAGCTTGAAGACCTCCTGAAAGCTCTCAAAAATCGAACCCTCCTAATGATTCTCTCATCTCCCTAAATAGAGTTTCTTTACAAAATTAGTTGGGTCTAAAACCCTAACTGCCTCCATCAACTCGCTGGGGTAAGGTAAAAAGTATAAACTTACAAAATTACAAAATATGCTAAAAATAGTAAACTATTAACATATGTGTTTACTCAAAAGATAACAACTAACTAAATGACAACTGGCTTAAAGATATTTTGCTGCTTCAACCAACAAGGCAATACCATCTAGCGCTTGTGACTTCCTCTTTGCTTTCTTTTGTTTCTTCTCCATGTCATTAATCTTCTTTATGAGCTCCTTGTTTCTCTGCTGTAGGTCCTGGACTGTTTCCTCCAGCTTTGTGGAATGCCTGTCAGTATCTCTTTTCCTTTTTAGTACCTCTTTAGACACTTCTGATAGCTCTAGGAAATGATTATGGACATCCTGCAGCTCTTCTATAAGCCCTCTGTTGACTTTCAATAACCCATCATTAGTCTCTTGTAAGTGTTTCACGTGTTGCTTGTATTTCTGAATACTTTCCTGCAAGTTTTCTTCATCAAAACTAGGGATCTCAGGTATATTTGCATCCTTCATTAAAAAGTCTGAGAAATCCATAGGAATACTAGGCTCTTTTATAATTCCTGCTTCCCTGAGTATAGCTTCATCTTCTTCCTCCCACTCCTGATTTTCAACAGGACATGCTTTTGCCTTTTCTTCTTGCTGTTGTTTTAAGAGTTTATCTTTTATCTAAAAAATTATTGTAGATAATTTAGATGCAGGATTTCTTGAATCTTCTAATGATTTTGATGAACTCTTGACTTCTACAGGATGTACATAAGGAACTTTTACAGCTGCTGGTTTCTTCCCTTTTCTGCTAGCTTTCTTAATTTCTGGATTTTTCTCAGGAGATACATCATCTAACACAGTAACTTCATTTGTGTTTAACCTGGGATTGAGCAATTTTTTCATGTTCAGTCTTAGCTTGTTGGTTGACCTAGTTTTAGGTCTGAAATATGATGCTTTCTCTCCTGGCATTTTCAACTCCTTTCCTTGATGCTGGATAGCAGCCAACTCTACTATTTCAAGTTTACCCTTCTTTCTGTTAGGTTTTGTTGCTTTGCTGCCTGAAGAAGGACTCTCTCTGTAGGTTTCAGCTTCAACTGTAGTTTTTTCTACCTGCTCCTCTTCTAAAAGGTAACCTTCATCATCAGACAATACAGTAATGGGGCTTCTCTGTTTGACTTGCAATTCTTCTTCATGCACAGCCACCTTTTTTGTATCAGCAGTTTTCATTTCATGGGGGACCTCTGTTGGTACCATGGGCTGTAGCAGCTGCTTTTGGTCTTCAAATAGTGAGTACTTGCCTTTGCTACTAGCTGAAAATACTTTAGGTCTATTATCCTTTTCCACCTGCTCTGATGCTTCCTTAACTTTGACCTCTGGCTTATCTTCAGGTTTAGACTTTTTACCTAATTTCCTCATCAAAACCTTACCTTTATCAGCTTGCCATTTAGGTTTCTGATCTTCTTCTTTGTTTTGAAAACCAGACCAAAAGATGAAAAAGTCCCATGGCTTCCCTTCATGTTGCAAAACAGTGTTGATGATTAACTTGATTAGTCCATGATGAAAAATTGACTGAGATGTATGGTCTTCATGTTGCTTAACCCTACTGGACATTTTCTGCAAGCTTCTCAGAAAAAAGAATGGCAAGTTCATCTTTAACACTCCCACAATGTGTTGCAAAAACCTGAAATGGTACTTGAATACATAAGTGTACCTGCCTTCACAAGTAACATAGCTCTGCAGTATCCTGATTGGCTCAACCCACTCTCTTCTGAAATGTTGAATAAGGATGCCTTTATTCCAATCAGGAGTGACATTAGGTAAAAGATATCTTTGTGGATCAAAGTCAAAAGGTAGCTTCTTGAACCATGGTTCACCCTCATTTTTAATCCATGTGGCTTCTGAGATCAGTTCCACTGTCAGCTTGAATTTGAGAGCATTAAAGGTCACCATGTCATTTTTTAAACCTTGAGCAAACTTACAGGATACTTTTGCATTATATCCATCTATCTTCTTAAAAAATTTCATCCAACTTGCTTGCTGAAACAATTCAACACATCCAGGAAGGTTTTCAATCCACCCTACATCAGTTGGCTCTGCTCTGTTTACTTTACCACTTTTTCCCATTGTTTCATGAAAAAATGAAAGTTGTATGATTTTCAGTAGATGGTCTATGAACTGATTTTCTGCTTCTCAGGCCTCATAACAACTCTCTGCAATTTTCTTGACAAATATGTTTGTTCTTTTTCATAAAACAAAATAAATCTTACCAACAGGTGGAAGAATTCAAATCACCGAGGCTTCAATGCTCTACATCAAGCATATGAATGAGATTTAATCATTAATGAGACTGTCATAAAAATGGTAGACCAGTGTTCATCTTCAAAATACATAATAAACCATAGTGTCTGAATGTCTTAGGTCACAGGCTGCTCAAACTCCTCATTTCATTTCTAAGGAAACTAGGTATCATGTATAATATACATTCAGGTATGACATTCTCCTTCAATACAAACTGAGTTAAGTCATAGAAAATAGCACTTAGATCAATTTAAGTATCCAGGATTTTCAATGCAACTAAGGACTGTCACTGAATGTAGCTGTTCTAATTCCAGTATTGTATTTTAATCCCTGTGTATCAATACCATTATCAATTTTCAAACCCCAACTTCCTCACAGTTTCAAACTTTGCAAATGTAATATCAACCATAGGTTTCTCAACTGGAGACTATTTGTAAGGTAGATGAGCAAACAAAATCTTCTACAATATATTCACATTAGCTTCCTGTAGCCTTAGTACTAAAAATGACATTAGGTCTGCCAACAATCCTAGTCATTCAACTCGTTAAACTCAATGTGCATAATTATCAGAGCTTTTGGTGTAATTTGAGTGCTAAAACATAAACAGCTTTCACCTCAGACTGTTTCGAACTTCAATAACTGGATAGTTCAAACCTAGGGCTATTTTTCAGTACTCTGTTCAACAAAATTCTCAAACTGACTCAAACAACTATTTCTTTGGTTAAAATCTCATTTAAAAGCATAATTCATCCTCTCCATCAATCAATTTTATAGAACGATCTCCACCAGAAGAAACCCTAAATTGATGGACATTTCTTGGTGACTGCGGAATACCTGCTAATGCTCCCCTATAGTTGCTTTAAATCTGAATCTTAGTTGTTTAATGGCTGAACAAGTGTCTTGATATGTTAAATCTGATTATAGATATGAAAATAGAGAAGCCCTAAACTCCAGGTAACCTTCATAAACCTCGTCTCTATTCTGCAGCGACATAATCCATCCTTTTCGCAGTTATGGTTACCCCACGAACCCTTTTTCCTTTGATAGTGCAGGTAAAAGGAAAATCATGCCACATTAGACCGATATTTGCTGCTAACTGTCAAACCAAACCGCATTAAGAGTAATGATGGTCATGATTTGCTTCACGACTTAAAACCACCTGAAATCATGTTAAATCTGAAGCATACACGTACCAAACAACTCACAATATGGGATTAGTCATTCACCGACTGTAATCATGACAAAATTTTGCTTAAAAATCGGGAAAAAAGAAGGCCATGATATTCTTGTAGCACACCTTTGGTGATTTTTCGTTCCAGCGCTACAAGAATATCTTTAGTGCTATTTTTTCGCTCTTTTTCAGCTTTTGGACACTTTGTATGAAGTTTAAAAAACTACTTGAGTGGTGATCATGCCTTATTGTGCTCAGAATAATCATTTGTGAATCCATTTTTTGATATAGCGACTTTTAAAATCCTTCAACAAAAAACAAACCTATGGCTTAAAACTAAAATTTTCAAAAACAAGATCAAAATTTCATGTAAACACTAAACAAAATTTCCTAAAGGAGGAGAAATCAAAACAACGTAAATGACTAACTTGAAAGAAAAAGCAAATCAAACCAAAATTAAAGAAACAAAACCAAAATTTGAAGAAACCAATTACTGACTAAACACCTAGCATATTTATATATTGACACATAGACTCTAATAACCTCAATAGGCCTAAATTCCAAGTCGACCACCCCAAGTTTGGAGGTATTGAGTGAAAAACTCAGAAATTATAAGTCGTTTATTCAACAACCAATAATAACCAAGGGAAAAAACACCCTGGGCTGATCAGATTGACAAATAAAGTCTATGATACCGAGTCTTTTATAGACACTATCATGCTAGAACATTTATTAAAACTCCCTCAAGGGGGTATGAACATGTGATATGGTACAACAAAGTTTCCCAGAAGCAAGACTGAAGGTAACCACTAATTACAACTTATGTGGTAACATTTTTGCTCCAGCTGTGAGACGTGTGGTCGATCTCGTCTTTAAGGTAAGGAGAGGATACGTGAACACCAGAATCTATAGTTTATATACCCTGTAAAGACATCTCAACTTGACAAGAAAACCTTAGTACCACAAGCTTTATATAAAACAAAAATGAAGAATTGAGCCAATTTATTCAAACAAAATAGATATAGCTAACTAATGAAAGAAAAGTTTGATTATAGCTAAGTACAAAACAAAAAATGCGGAAAGTAAATGCTCTTTTTCAAGGAGCTTATTTTCCTACTCTAAGCATGATATAAAAAGGGTTAAGTGTAATCAGAATCCCAATGTAAGCACCTAAGAATTTTATTAACATAAAAAAAATTCCTTGTCTTTGGTCACTAGCCAAAGTAAGGATACTTTATTTAGAAAATGAAAACCTGCATGATGATCCGGAAGGGGCAGGATGGATGGGAAATCATAGGCATGAATAATGTCATCAAACTTCCTCCCAAACTGGTAAGTGCTTGCGCAGGCTGCTTCTATCCATGACTAGATAGGGTTGATGTACAAATTGGAATGATGAGGAAGATTGAATATACCATCATATTGATCATCAAGGCTTACCGGATGATAATTCACCTTATAAGCCCCAAGCGGCTCCAAATCATGAGGAAACTCTATATGTGAAGATGATAGTTGAGACTGATATTCTACTAAATACATCACATCTGCCTTTTCACAACACTACTTCTCCATGTCTTCATTATTGATACCTTTGTGCAAATCTGCATGATATGACTCTAAATGATCATATAAGAGTTTTGAATGTTGCTTTTCCATACTAGGATTTTCCAAGGTCTCCAGATCCATGCTTCCCTCTATGGAAGTATAGTATATTGGAATTCCACAAATTTCTAAATAGACACTCCCCTTGATAGATATAGCATATATAGGATTCTTAATAATATATCCACAAAAATTTTAATAGTCACCATCATCTATGTTAGATGTGATGGATTCCCCATTGCTGATATCAAGTTCCAATATCAAGTTCTCTTTGTCTTCATTACTAATACTGATATATGGTTCAGACTGATCATGTGCATAAATTGCATGCTCCTTTTTCATATCAAAGTTTCCCAATGCCACATGGTCCATGCCCTCTCCTTTAGATACGCCATAGACAGAAAAATCAACAAAAACATCAAAAGTTTCTGGTTCATTATTTTCCTCTTTATTCATGTCATAGACTAGATTTTTGATGAATGTCCAGGACTCCTCATCAACATATTTGTCGGGGATAAGGGAGTCTTCGTCATTTGTATCATTATCCAAGTTATACTTGTCCTCATTTTCATACTCACCTTCTTCAGAGAAAAGGTCACAAGGCAGTAAACCTTCCACACTGTCATCATTATATGGAGAACACTTAGGAGTCCCATCATGTACATTACAATTTTCATCATAAGTTTCATAATAAGATTCCGAAATTGTTTCATCCTTAGGTTTGTACTATTTAGCTAGTGACAAAGGGTAGGCTTTCCCTACCATGTATATATGATCAGGCTCGCTTGATGTTGTTTCCTGACTAATGACCTCAGGAAGTCCATATTCCATGACTTGATTTGCAACATAATAAGTGTTTTCTTGGTGGAATTGTTCACAGGGTCTACACCATGGAATTATTTCTTCTGCCATGTTAGCTGAGTCTAATTGGTTTGGAATCCTAGGCTCTTGCTGAGGAAACTTCCTTTGATACATTTGATTCTGCCTAGGCTAAAATTTCCTAGGTCCATTATTTCTTTCCATTATGATTATTCTATTGTGCATAAGATTCAGTTGTGCAGACTAATTTGCCATAAGTTTGTTTTGACTAGTAACTAAGTTGTTTATCATGTCTGTTACCTTTTCCATGGGATCTTTAGAGGCCCCCTTTTCTTCTGATTCAATGGATTTTCCCTTTTCTTTTTTGTATGAAGTGTTTCCCCTAGTGTAACCTGGAATGTTGGATTTTCCTAAAGATTGCATATTCTTTTCTATTTTCTTGGCCAATTCCTAAGCAGGTTTTAGATCGACCGGTTCTTTGTCTCTTAACCGGTACCTCAAATCACCAGTGAAAGCTTCGATGTAAGATATGAGGATGGAGGCATCCTTTGGCTTGATTTATTTAGGGAGGTCCACAACCACACGCCTAAACTTAGTGTTAAATTCATCGATGGTTTCATTCTCCATCTTCTTAATGTTATGAAGGGAAGCCAACATATGTCTTGGTTCTTTCTTTTCTCCCCATTTATTCTTAAAACCCTCTAGGAATTCATTAAGAGTTTTATATGAATCATCATCTAGGTCGAGGTACCATTCTTCAACATCATCTTCTAAGGATAAAGCAAAGAGCTTCATTTTGACATTGTCATGGTCATGGGTAGCATCATTGCAATAACTGACCAGGTGCTTTTCAAACTTTCAAAGGTGAGACTTGGCAGTGATGGAATTATTGCCCTGAAATATGGGGAGCTTCTTGATAGCATCTTTTGGAATGGCATGGGGAGCACTTGCTATCTCAGAAAAGTCAAGGTGTTTAAACAATTCCATCATTTCTTGAGATTGGTGAACATGACTCTCTACAAATATGTGATATATATTTGAGAGGGATTGGTCTCCTAAATTTTCAAGATTTCTATGACAAGTCTTCCTATTCAATCTTTCACTTATAAACCTTTCAGAAATCAAGGAGAGTATTGAATAATTGATGGCGGTTTCTTTGGGTAGAAATTCTTGGAGGGATGTTAGACAGTGGAGTCGCCAGATGGATCGAGTTTAATTTTTTATGTTTTTTAAAGACAATATCAATCAATTTTTTTTTTTATCTTTTTAGTTGTTTAGAAAAAAGTTAAGCTAAGTCGTACCCAGGAATAAAAAGATTTATCCCTGGAAATGATGCCAAAAAGTGTTGCCGCCTTTCACACACCTAGGTTACGTGGCAGAAATATTCAAGCCACTTGGTGTGTCCTTGGGGGGAAGTCTCAAGCCAAGGCTGTCACCTTGTTCTTGACTCCTCCATTTAGGCTCAACTCCTAATGAAGCCAAGGGGGGTAGACCCTATTAAGTTACTAAGGCAAAATTACTTAGTATGATGATGGTGTTAAAGAGTAAGTTTTTTTAGGAGTTTCAATTTAACAATTGTAAACAACAAATAACATGATGAGATACTCACAAGTAAGCACAAAAATGACACCCAATCACATATAGATTGAAAGAAGTAAACAGTTGACTAGTGCCTTGAAAATGGAGTCGAAAAATAATTAAGAGTGCTTGCAAGTGTTGGAATGAATGTTGTGCAATTGTATCTTGGTTAATTTTAAATTAATGTAAGAAGGTGAGTAATTTAACTTAGGCTAGGGGACTCCAGATATACCCAGGGGGTACTTGAAGTATGTCCAAAACTAAACCATCATGGCTACCCATAGGGAATATGCGGGTTGAATGGAGTCTCTAAGGCTGTTGTTCATAATGCACCTGAAGGTGTAACAGAGATCAACTCCTCGAGGTCACTTTTTAGGAGTTCCTGCTTCCTTTGGGTATTTTGCCACCATAATGGTTTGATCGAGGCTTTGGATTTTCGCCTGATGGTTTGTCAATTTGGGGAGAGTAAATCCTAATTATTCTAGTCACTCAAGGTCTTTTGATGCAGCTTGAGTAATCGAACGAACTGCAACCAAGTACAGAGCATACACACTGGAGTCTTCGTTATTTTTTGTAAATTTTAAAATAGGTGTTCTTGCTAAAAAGAAAACCCTCGATTAACCTCTTTAGATCCAAGTGGATCTCAATCTGGGAATCAAGGAGGGGTTAATTTTATTATGAATAACAAAACAATTGATGAAAGGGGAATCAAAGATACAGAACATCGGTTTTCTAATTAGTCCTACAATGCAACTCTTTCCCATTGCGGGTCAATTGGGAAGTCGTGAGATAAGTAATATGATTACTTTGAAATTAAAATATGGAATAATGAAAAATTATATCAAAGTATACAATCCTACATGTCAGTACTAGACTAGAGTGGAAAAAAGGGGAAAATGCAAAAAAAGTGAAACGGACGCAGATCTCCCCTGGGGGGATAGGGAGCGGACTCGAAAGAGCCTACTCAAAAAAGATTTTATTTTATTATTATTGGTTACAATATCAGTAAACTGAAATATCAGAAACCTCTTGGTCCTTACATGGGATGAAACCAAGATCTTACAACTCTCCAAAAATTTTAAATTTTAGTGAAAGGGGAGACCCCTGGGGGGATTTGAACGCTCCCAAGGCCACTTTTGAACATAAGCTTCTTTTATTTTCTATTACACCTGATAAAAACCAGAAATAATTTTATAATAACATATTCCCAAAATCCATTTAAGAGTACCTTTGGATCAGCCTACCTTAGCTCAAAAAAGACTAAGTTAAAACTAGCTAAACAGGTGAAAAAGGAACCAAGTAAAGCAAGATTTCCGTGGGATATTGTCTTTCTGTTTTTGCAGCCAATTAAATATGCACATATTACTGGATTTAATCTTTTTTAAAAAGAAAAGGTAATCTATAGCATGCAACCTACTGATTTTCTTTAACTTGCCATGCAAAACGGACGATTTCCTTATGCTAGATCTAGAATGCTTAATGATACTTTTCAGAATTGAGATATATACTATGATATTTGATATAACAGATCCAAATTCTAACAAAGCTTTTGAACACAATAACCAGGTAAGAAAATTGAGTTTTTGAAGGAGAAAGAGAGAGAAAGAGTGCTGGAAGCCTGGGAATGTTGGGATTTGGAGTCTGCTTTGGTGGAACACCGAGGGACTATGTCATTTAGAAGATCTTGAATATGAGGAAGATGCAAACCAGATCAACCTATTCTACAAATGAGATCACCTGCCACTTAGAAATCCTTGCACAAATAGATGGTAAAAACATAGGTTCTACTGAAAGTGATAATTGGAAAGCATGCAATTAAACTAAAAATACATACAACTCCAATAGATCTGAAACAATCAGCAGTAAGAGCATAAATCAAACTAGAATAAACTCTTACCCTAACAGGAGAGAGCTCTCCCCTTCAAGGCCAACAATTAACTAGAAAAAGCAATGATAAATAACACAGATTATACGTCATAAGCATTTGACAATCACCATCCACACATGAAGAGCATTACACTATAGATATTTCCTCCAAAGCTTCTTTATTCCATAATAATAAACAATAACATAGTACAAGAAAAAACAACACCTCAATCCTAGTTCTAACTAATTCAGAAAGGAGGCAGCCATGCTTTATTTATACACAAAATTGAAACCCCAGCCCAGAGGGGGCGCAAATAACAATGAGATAAACCACTGGAGCTGAAGGGGAGTCCATCAATGCCTGATCTGAAGCTGAACTGAGCTTCTACTAAGTCTGAATGTCAATCGGAGAACTGATCTGACTAACACCTCAACCTGTTGACTGAATCATCCACCAAAACTCATCCAGATGAGCCCATATGTGTGTGGGAGAGAGGGAGGGAAAAATTCCCCATAAAGGAAGTTGAATTTCAACTCTAGATCCATCCAGATCACCTCCTTCAATCAAGGATTTTTCAAATCCGGTCAATCTGGTGCAATTCTAGCTGATTTCAATCAAATTGGCCGAGAATCCACTAATCTAGGATTTAGGATTTGCTCCATTATTCATTAATTTATTAATTAAAATAATCAATAATTGATTTTTTGGGGATATCTGACGTGAGTGATGGAAAATCACTCAAAACTAGGAAATAGTGGGTCTATAGGTTTATTGGGTGCTCTTAGCTTGAAAATGAGCACCTACATGACTTAATGTGACTTCCGAGCCCACTTTTATTACAAAACCAATTTTTCCAATTAAACTATTAAAAACTAGCCTAAGTTTTGGAAAAATTAAATTTTAATAAAAAACACTGAAAAAATTAAAAAAATTAAAAGAATTAAAAAACATAGGGGGACTTAGACATGTTCATATGACTCAACCATAATGCCTAGCATGTTTATACATTGACACATAGACTCTAATAAACTCAATAGGCCTAAATGCCAAGTTGACCACCCCAACTTTGGAGGTATTGAGTGAGAAACTCAGAAATTATAAGTCGTTTATTCAACAACCAATACTAACCAAGGGAAAAAACACCATGGGATGATCATATTGACAAATAAAGTCTACGAGACCAAGTCTTTTACAGACACTATCATTCTATAACATTTATTACAACTCCCCCAAGGGGGTATGAACATGTGATATGGTACAACAAAGTTTCCTAGAAGAAAGACTGAAGGTCTTCTGAAGTCCGAACAAGCTATCCTTGTCTGGTTCACCAGGCTCACTTGATAAAAAACCACTAAGTACAACTTAGGTGGTAACATTCTGGCTCCAATTTTGGGACGTATGCTCAATCTGGTCTTTAAGGCAAGGAGAGGATACGAGAACACTAGAATCTTTGGTTGATATACCCTGTAAAAACATCTCAACTTGAAAAGAAAAATTTAGTAGCACAAGCTTTATATAAAAACCAAATGAACAATTAAGCCAATTTATTCAAACAAAATAGATATAACTAACTAATGAAAAAAAAGTTGGATTATAGCTAAGTACAAAACAGAAAATGCAGAAAGCAAATGCTCTTTTTCAAGGAGATTATTTTCCTACTCTAAGTATGATATAAAAAGGGTTAAGTGTAATTAGAAATCCAATGTAACCACCTAAGCATTTTATTAACATAAAAAAAATTTCATTGTCTTTGGTTACCAGCCAAAGTAAGGATACTTTATTCAGAAAATGCAAACCTGCGTGATGATATGGAAGGGGTGGGATGGATGGGAAATCATAGGAATGAATAATGTTGTCAAACTTCCTCCCAAACTGGTAAGTGCTTTCACAGGATGCTTCTATCCATGACTGGACAGGGTTGATGTACAAATCGGAATGATGAGGCAGATTGACTATACCATCATACTGATCATCAAGGCTTACCGGATGATAATTCACTATATAAGCCCCAAGTGGCTCTAAATCATAAGGAAACTCTATATGTGAAGATGATAGTTGAGACTGATATTCTACTAACTGTATCAAATCTATCTTTTCAGAACACTGATTCTCCATGTCTTCATTATTGATACCTTTGTGCAGCTCTGCATGATATGACTCTGAATGATAATATAAGAGTTTTGAATGCTGCTTTTCCATACTAGGATTTTTCGTCTCCAGATCCATGCTTCCCTATATGGAAGTATAGTAGATTGGACTTCCACAAATTTCTAAATAGACACTCCCCTTGCTAGATATATCATCTATAGGATTCTTAATAAGATATCCACAAAATTCCCAATAGTCATCACGATCATCTATGTTAGATGTGATGGATTCCTCATTGCTGATATCAAGTTCTCTTTGTCTTCACTACTGATACTGATATATGGCTCAGACTGATCATGTGGATAAACTGTATGCTCCTTTTTCATATCAAAGTTTCCCAAGGCCACATGGTCCATGCTCTCTCCTTTAGATATGACACAGAAAAAAAAATCAACAAAACCATCAAAAGTTTCTGGTTCATTAATTTCCTCTTTATTCGTGTCATAGACTGGATTTTCCATGAATGTCCAGGACTCCTCATCAACATCTTTGTCCGTGATAAGGGATTCTTCGTCACTTGTATCATGCTCCAAGCTATACTTGTCCTCATTTTAATACTCATCTTCTTCAGAGAAAAGGTCACAAGGTAATAAACCTTCCAGAATGTCATCATTATATGGAGAACACATAGGAGTCCCATCATGTACATTATAGTTTTCATCATAAGTTTCACTATAAGATTCTGCAATGGTTTCATCCTTAGTTTTTTACTATTTAGCTGGTGACAAAGGATAGTCCTGGCCTACCATGTATATATGATCAGGCTCGCTTGAAGTTGTTTCCTGACTACTGACCTCGGGAAGTCCATGTTCCATGACTTGATTTGCAACATAACAAGTGCTTTCTTGGTGGAATTGTTCACAGGGTCTACACCATGGAATTATTTCTTCTACCATGTTAGCTAAGTCTAACTGGTTTGGAATCCTATGCTCTTGCTAAGGAAACTTCCTTTGATACATCTGATTCTGCCTAGGCTGAAAGTAACTAGGTCCATTATTTCTTTCCATTGTGATTATTCTATTGTGCATAAGATTCAGTTGTGCAGACAGATTTTCCATAAGTTGGTTTTGACTAGTAACCAAGTCTTTTATCATGTCTGTTACCTTTTCCATGGGATCTTTAGAGGCCCCTTTTTCTTCTGATTCAATGACTTTTCCCTTTTCTTTGTTGTATGAAGTGTTTCCCCTAGTGTAACCTAGAATCTTGGATTTTCCTAAAGACTGCATATTCTTTTCTATTTTCTTGGCCAATTCCTGAACATTTTTTAGATTGACCGGCTCTTTGTCTCTTAATTGGTACCTCAAATCACCAGTGAAAGATTCGATGTAAGATATGAGGATGGAGGCATCCTTTGGCTTGATTTATTTAGGGAGGTCCACAACCACACGCCTGAACTTAGTGTTAAATTCATCCATGGTTTCATTCTCCATCTTCTTAATGTTATGAAGGGTAGCCAGTAGATGTCTTGGTTCTTTCTTTTCTCCTCGTTTCTTCTAAAAACCCTCTAGGAATTCACAAAGAGTTTAAATGAATCATCATCTAGGTCGAGGTACCATTCTTCAACATCATCTTCTAAGGATAAAGCAAAGAGATTCATTTTGACATCATCATGGTCATGGGAAACATCATTTTAATAACTGACCAGGTGCTTTTCAAACTTTCGAAGGTGAGACTTGGTAGTGATGGCATTATTGCCCTAAAATATGGGGAGCTTCCTGATAGCATTTTTTGGAATGGCATGGGGAGCACCTGCTATCTAAGAAACGTCAAGGGGTTTGAACCATTCTGTCATTTCTTGAGATTGGTGAACATGACTCTCTACAAATATGTGATGGATATCTGAGGGATTGGTCTCCTAAATTTTCAAGGTT
Organism: Pseudotsuga menziesii; assembly: GCA_001517045.1. Taxonomy (NCBI): domain Eukaryota; kingdom Viridiplantae; phylum Streptophyta; class Pinopsida; order Pinales; family Pinaceae; genus Pseudotsuga; species Pseudotsuga menziesii. The sequence goes on from LPNX011014771.1 coordinate 82,290, forward strand.
TCTACAAGAAGTCTGCCTTTTCAATCTTTCCCCAATAAACCTTTTGGGCTCAGGGAGAGGATTGAATAATTTATGGCAGTTTCTTCGGGTAGAAATTCTTGGAGGGATGTTAGACAGTGGAGTCACCAGGTGGATCAAGTTTTAATTTTTTATGTTTTTTAAAGACAAGATCAATCAATTTTTTTTTTATTGTTTTAGTTGTTTAGAAAAAAGGTAAGCTAAGTCATACCCGGGAATAAAAAGATTTATCCCCAGCAACGACACCAAAAAGTGTTGCCATCTTTCACACACCTAGGTTACGTGGCAGAAATATTCAAGCCACTTGGTGTGTCCTTGGGGGCAAGTCTTGAGTTAAGGTTGTCACTTTGTTCTTGACTCCTTCGTTTAGGCTCAACTCCTAACGAAGCCAAGGGGGGTAGACCCTATTAAGTTACTAAGGAAAAATTGCTTAGTATGATGATGGTATTAAAGAGTAAGTTTTTTTAGGAGTTTTGATTTAAAAATTGTAAACAACAAATCACATGATGAGATAATCACAAGTAAGCATGAAAATGACACCCAATCACATATAGATTGAAAGAAATAAACAGTTGACCAGTGCCTTGAAAATGGAGTTGAAAAACAATTAAGAGTTCTTGCAAGTGCTGGAATGAATGTTGTTCAATTGTATCTTGGTTAATTTTAAATTAATGTAAGAAGATGAGGAATTTAACTTAGCCGAGGGGACTCCAGATATAGCTAGGGGGTACTTGAAGTATGTCTGAAACTAAACCATCACAACTACCTGCAAGGAATATGTGGGATGAATGGAGTCTCTGAGGCTATTGTTCATAATGCACTCAAAGGTGTAAGAGAGATCGGTGCCCCGAGGTCACTTTTTAGGAGTTCCCACTTCCTTTGGGTATTTTTCCATCGTAATAATTTGATCGAAGCTTTGGATTATCTCCTGATGGTTTATCAGATTGGAGAGAGTAAATCATAATTATTCTATTCACTCAAGTTCATTTGATGCACCTTGACTAATCAGATGAACCGAAGCCAAGTACAGAGCATACACACTGGAGTCTTCATTATTTTTAGTAAATTTTAAAATAGGTGTTCTTGTTAAAAAGAAAACCCTCTAGGAACCTATTTCGATCTAAGTGGATCTCAATCAGGGAATCAAGGAGGGGTTAATTTTATTATGACTAATGAAACAATTGATGAGAAAGGAATCAAAGATACACAACACCGGTTTTCTAATTAGTCCTACCATGCATCTCTTTCCCCTTGCGGGTCAATTGGGAAGTCATGGGGTAAGTAGTATGATTACTTTGAAATTAAAATATGGAATAATGAAAAATTATATCAAAGTATACAATCCTCCATGTCAGTACTAGACTAGAGCATAAAAAGGGAAAAAATGCAAAAAAGTGAAATGGATGCAGATCTCCCCTGGGGGTATAGGGAGTGGGCTCGAAAGAGCCTACTCAAAAAAGATTTTATTTTATTATTATTGGTTACAATATCAGCAAAATGAAATATTAGAAACCTCTTGGTCCTTATACAGGATGAAACCAAGATCTTACAACTCTCCAAAAATTTTAAATTTTAGTGAAAGGGGAGACCCTTGGGGGGGATTGAACGCTCTTGAGGCCACTTTTGAACAACAGCTTCTTTTATTTTATATTACACCTGATAAAAACCAGCAAGAATTCTAGAATAACATATTCCCAAAATCACTTTAAGAGTACCTTTGGATCATCCTACCTTAACTCAAAAAAGACTAAGTTAAAACTAGCTATACAGGTCAAAAAGGAACCAAGGAAAGCAACCTTTCCTTGGGATATTGGCTTGCTGTTTGTGCAGCCAATGAAATATGCACTGATGGCTGGATTTAATATTTTTTAAAAAGAAAAGGTAATCTAGAGCATGCAACCTACTGATTTTCTTTAACTTGCCATGCAAAACGGACGATTTCCTTATGCTAGATCTAGAATGCTTAATGATACTTTTTAGAATTGAGATATAGACTATGAGATTTGATATAATAGATCCAAATGATAACAAATATTTAGAACACAGTAACCAGGTAAGAAAATTGATTTTTTGAAGGAGAAAGAGAGAGAAAGAGTGTTGTAAGCCTGGGAATGTTGGGATTTGGAGTCTGCTTTGGTGGAACACCGAGGGACTATGTCATTCAGAAGATCTTGAAGATGAGGAAGATGCAAACCAGCTCAACCTATTATACAAGAAATATCACTTGCAACTTAGAAATCCTTGCACAAACAGATGGTTAAAACATAGGTGCTACTAAAAGAGATAATTGGAAAGCATGCAATTAAACTAAAAATACATATAACTCTAATAGATTTGAAACAAGCATTAGTAAGAGCATAAATCAAACTAGAATAAACTCTTACTCTAACAGGAGGGAGCTCTCTCCTTCAAGGCCAACAATTAACCAGCAAAAGCAATGATAAATAACACAGATTATACCTCATAAGAATTTGACAATCACCATCCACACATGAAGAGCATTACACTATAGATCTTGCCTCCAAAGCTTCTTTATTCCAGAATAATAAACAATAACATAGTACAAGAGCAATATCACCTCAATCCTAGTTATAACTAACTCGGAAAGGAGGCATCCATGCTTTATTAATACACAAAATTGAAACCCCAGCCCAGAGGGGGTGCAAATCCCAATGAGATAGATCACTACAGCTGAATGAGAGTCCATCAATGCCTAATCTGAAGCTGAATTGAGCTTCTACTGAGTCTGAATGTCAATAAGAGAGATGATCTGACTAACACCTCAACCTATTGACTGAAGCATCCACCAAAACTTATCCAGATGAGCCCATACATCTAGAGGAGAGAGGGAGGGAGAAATTCCCCATAAAGGAAGTTGAAGTTCAACTCTGGATCCACCCAGATCACCTCCTTCAGTCAAGGATTTGTCAGATCTGGTCAATCTAGTGTAGAACTGACTAATTTCAATCAGATCGACTGAGAATCCACTGGTCTAGGATTTTGGATTTACTCCATTATTCATCAATTTATTAATTAAAATTATCAATAATTGATTTTTTAGGGCTTTCTGACCTGAGTGATGGAAAATGAGTCAAAACTAAGAAATATTGTGTCTATAGGTTTACTGGGTGCTCTTAGCTTGAAAATGAGCACCTACATCACTGAATCTGACTTCCAAGCCCACTTTTATTACAAAACCAATTTTTCCAATTAAACTATTAAAAAATAGCGTAAGTTTTGGAAAAATTAAATTTTAATAAAAAACACTAAAAAATTTTAAAAAATTAAAAAACCTAGGGGGACTTAGACATGTTCATATGACTCAACCATAATGCGTAGCATGTTTATACATTGACACATAGACTCTAGTAACCTCAATAGGCCTAAATGCCAAGCGGACCACCCCAACTTTGGAGGTATTGAGTGAAAAAATCAGAAATTATAAGTCTTTTATTCAACAACCAATAATAACCAGGGGAAAAAATGCCCTGGGCTGATCGGATTGACAAATAAAGTCTATGCGATCGAGTATTTTACAGACACTATCATGCTATAACATTTATCACAACTCCCCCAAGGGGGTATGAACATGTAATATGGTACAACAAAGTTTCCTAGAAGCAAGACTGAAGGTCTTCTGAAGTCCGAACAAGCTATCCTTTTTTGGTTCACTAGGCTCACTTGATAAAAAATCACTAAGTACAACTTAGATGGTAACATTCTAGCTCCAACTATGGGACGTGTGCTTGATCTTGTCTTTAAGGCAAGGAGAGGATATGAGAACACCTGAATCTCTGGTTTATATACCCTGTAAAAACATCTCAACTTGACAAGAAAACCTTAGTAGCACAAGGTTTATATAAAAAGCAAATGAACAATTAAGCCAATTTATTCAAACAAAATAGATATAGCTACCTAATGAAAGAAAAGTTTGATTATAGCTAAGTACAAAACAAAAAATGTAGAAAGTAAATGCTCTTTTTCAAAAAGCTTATTTTCCTACTCTAAGCATGATATAAAAAGGGTTAAGTGTAATCAGAAATCCAATGTAACACCTAAGAATTTTATTAACATAAAAAAAATTTCCTTGTCTTTGGTTACGAGCCAAAGTAAGGATACGTTATTCAGAAAATTCAAACCTGCGTGATGATCTGGAAGGGGTGGGATGGATGTTGAAATCATAGGCATGAATAATGTCGTCAAACTTCCTCCCAAACTGGTAAGTGCTTGCACAGGCTACTTCTAGCCATGACTAGACAGGGTTGATGTACAAATCGAAATGATGAGGCAGATTGACTATACCATCATATTGATCATCAAGGCTTACCAAATGATAATTCACTATATAAGCCCCAAGCGGCTCAAAATCATGAGGAAACTCTATATGTGAAGATGATAGTTGAGATTGATATTCTACTAACTGCATCACATCTGTCTTTTCACAACACTACTTCTCCATGTCTTCATTATTGATACCAGTGCCTTCACAATGGAGTAAAAAAAAAGAAAGATTGCTTGTAAGTGATGGAATGAATGTTGTACAATTGTATCTTGGTTAATTTTAAATTAATGTAAGAAGATGAGTAATTTAACTTAGGCGAGGGGACTCCAGATATACCCAGGGGGTACTTGAAGTATGTCCAAAACTAAACCGAAACGGCTACCCACAAGGAATATGTGGGTTCAATGGAGTCTTTGAGGTTGTTGTTCATAATGCACCCGAAGGTGTAACAGAGATCGACGCCCCGAGGTCACTTTTCAGGAGTTCCTGCTTCCTTTGGGTATTTTGCCACCGCAATGGTTTGATCGAGGTGTTGGATTTTCGCCTGATGGTTTGTCGATTTGGGGAGAGTAAATCCTAATTATTCTAGTCACTCAAGTGCTTGTTATGCAACTTGACTGATCGAATGAACCACAGCCAAGTACAGAGCATACGCACTGGAGTCTTCGTTATTGTTAGCAAATTTTAAAATAGGTTTTCTTGTTAAAAAAAATCCCTCCAAGAACCTATTTCGATCCAAGTGGATCTCAATTAGGGAATCAAGGAGGGGTTAATTTTATTATGACTAACAAAACAATTGATGAAAAAGGAATCAAAGATACACAACACCGATTTTCTAATTAGTCCTACCACGCATCTCTTTCCCCTTGCGGGTCAATCGAGAAGTTGTGGGGTAAGTAGTATGATTAATTTGAAATTAAAATATGGAATAATGCAAAATTATATCAAAGTATACAATCCTACATGTCTGTACTAGACTAGAGTAGAAAAAAGGGAAAAATGCAAAAAAGTGAAACGGACGCAGATTTCCCTTGGGGGAATAGGGAGTGGGCTCGAAAGAGCCTACTCAAAAAATATTTTCTTTTATTATTATTGGTTACAATATCAGCAAACTGAAATATTAGAAACCTCTTGGTCCTTATACGGGATGAAACCAAGATCTTACAACTCTCCAAAAATTTTAAATTTAGTGAAAGGGGAGACCCCTGTGGGGATTTGAATGCTCCCGAGGCCACTTTCGAATAGAAACTTCTTTTATTTTCTGTTACACTTGCTAAAAACCAGCAAGAATTTTAGAATAACATATGCCCAAAATCACTTTAAGAGTACCTTTGGATCAGCCTACCTTAACTCAAAAAAGAAGAAGTTAAAACTACCTAAACAAGTGAAAAAGGAACCAAGGAAAGCAAGCTTTCCTTCATATCTTGGCTTGCTGTCTATGCAGCCAAAGAAATATGCACTGATTTCTGGATTTAATCTTTTTAAAAAAGAAAAGGAAATCTAGAGCATGTAACCTACTCATTTTTTTAACTTTCCATGCAAAACGAACGATTTCCTTATGCTAGATCTAGAATGCTTAATGATACTTTTCAGAATTGAGATCTAGACTATGAGCTTTGATATATCAGATCCAAATCATAACAAAGCTTTCAAACACAGTAATCAAGTAAGAAAATTGATTTTTTGAAGGAGAAAGAGAGAGAAAGAGTGCTGGAAGCCTGGGAATGTTGGGATTTGGAGTCTGCTTTGGTGGAACACCGAGGGACTATGTCATTCAGAAGATCTTGAAGATGAGGAAGATGCAAACCAGCTCAACCTCTTCTACAAGAGAGATCAATTGCAACTTAGAAATCCTTGCACAAATAGATGGTTAAAACATAGGTGCTACTGAAAGAGATCATTGGAAAGCATGCAATTAAATTTAAAATACATACAACTCCAATAGATATGAAACAAGCAGCAGTAAGAGCATAAATCAAACTAGAATAAAATATTACCCTAACAGGAGGGAGCTCTCTCCTTCAAGGCCAACAATTAACGAGCAAAAGCAATGATAAATAACACAGATTATACCTCATAAGCATTTGACAATCACCATCCACACATGAAGAGAATTACACCATAGATATTTCCTCCAAAGCTTCTTTATTCCAGAATAATAAACAATAACACAATACAAGAGCAACAACACCTAAATCCCAGTTCTAACTAACTTGGAAAGGAGGCAGCCATGCTTTATTTATACACAAAATTGAAACCCCAACCCAGAGGTGGTGCAAATCCCAATGAGATACACCACTACAGCTGAAGGAGAGTCCATCAATTCCTAATTTGAAGCTGAATTGAGCTTCTACTGAGTCTGAATGTCAATCGAAGAGCTGATCTGATTGACACCTCAACCTATTGACTGAAGCATCCACCAAAACTCATCCATATGAGCCCATACATTTGGAGGAGAGAGGGAGGGAGAAATTCCCCATAAAGGAAGCTGAAGTTCAACTCTAGATCCACCCAGATCACCTCCTTGTTAACACCCAAAAAGGGTTCACTACCTCATCTACCCCACTACATGGCTCATTTGTCCATTTTCCTACCATATTTCCATCAAAAAACCCATAAAACCATCTAAAAAGCCTCCAAAAGGCTTAAAATGCCTCCAAAATGCCACAAAACCCTCTTTTTCTCCAAAAATATCCAAAATTCCTCCAAAAAAGCAAAAATCTCCAAAAAGGAAGAAAAAATATAAAATAATGAGAAAAAGGAGGAAAAAACCCTAAACAGATGAAACCCTAAATAGCTGAAACCCTAACCCTAACCCTAAACCGGCACTCCACCACTATAAATAAGTGATGGAGACCCCTTATTCAAAATCCACAATCACAAGTATCCTGCCTCTGCCAAAATTGCTCTTGAAACCCTAGCTCACCATTGAGCTACTTTCACCGTGAGAGCCCCCTTTTGGCCCATTTCCACCATTGGAGAAAGAGAAGGAGCAGCTGGAGCTCGGAGCAACCTCTCGGATCAGCGCAACGGCCTTCACCAACCTCCACATTGGAGGTCAGATCAATAAAATTCATTCTTTACTTTTTACTATTTTGCTTCACGAACATGTTTAGATTAATTTTCATTATTGTTTAGTATCTTTTATTTCACATATTATTGAACTGCTACTAAGGAATCCATTGTCCTTAGTAGGTGCTCATTCGCACAAGCTAGGGGTAAAACCCTAGCAACAGTTTTGGCGACTCCGCTGGTTTTTATTTTATTTTATTTCCCGTTTTGTCCTTTCGGCTATCGTTTTCAGCCGCCGTAAACCGTAGTCGCGTCCCAACTGCGTTTTTCAGGCCCTTTCCTGTGGCTCGACCGCGCCTTTCCAGATCTTAGCCACGTCTCGACCGCGCCTTTCTAGCTCTTTGCTGCGACCCGACTGCGTCTGTCATCCAAAAAGCCACGACCTATCCGCACCTGTTTCGTTCAAACCCGCGGTCCAACCGCACTTTTTTGCCTCAAACCCGCGGTCCGACCGCACTTTTTTGCCTCAAACCCGCGGTCCGACCGCGCGATTCCGCCACAAACCCGCGGTCTAATTTTTTTTTTTTTTTCATTTTTTAACCCAACTCTTTGCTGCAATATTTTCTGCATCTGCACAGCCATCTGTTCTGCCTACAACCCTACTTCCCTATAGCCTTGTCTGCACCATTATTTCTGTTACCTTTTTACAGCATTGTTTTTAAAAATTTCAGCATTGTTTATTCAGATAATTTTGCATGGTAAAATTTTTTCATTTCAGTATTATTGATATTTAGGAAGTTGCCCTGGCACTTCTCTTCTGGGTTCATAACCTCACAAGCACACAATCTGTCACCTAATTCAAGTGAGACTTAAAAACTACTTAACTCAACCAACATTCTAACCCCATTTGGGGAACACAAAAGAATTTTTTAGTTAGGTAGGATCGAGGGGATAGGATTCCAATAACACCCCTCGGTTATTTACACTTGAGACATAGCTATTGTCCATTAGGGAACCAAAATCCCCTAGTATTTTTTGACACAGTCATAACCGGTTTATCAGAGGGCCTCTCCCTTAGGAGGGTTGAAGTCGTGAGATTGGTTCCGGAGGTCTAAGTGGAATACCGAACTCCATTCAGTAACTGAAGGGCTACCTTTCGCAGTTCTCGGGATATCCCTGTATAGGGGTATTGCGGTAAAAGGACCAAGCGGCAGATTTACCTTTCTGAATGTGTCATGAACGGGGTATCTTAGTTGCCATTCTTCTAGGATTTGACTACCCAGTGTCCCTCCCGGTAGGGGGATACCTTAGCCACTTGGATTCCCTATTCATATTGTCTGACTTGGATTTCATCACCTTGCAGAGGATATGTCTAGTTGAGTCATAATACTTTTAGTTAGGTGTTTGCATGCTCCCTTACCTCCTTTTGGTCTAGTGAGTCAACCGTTTTTTATTTGTAGGCAACTTGCTGTTTTTTGGTATTCTGACCATTTCTGTTGACACTCCGCCTATTGTAGCACGCAGTTACAATGGGTGTTTTGAGTTGATTGTTGGCCTGAGCGCCCTATTTTTTGAGCTCTCCTTCTGCACACTCGGTTGCATTAGAGTTTTTGAGCTGATTTGTAGTTACCTCAACCCACAGAGATTTGACTCCATTTGTCACCATTGAGTCCCTGAGACATTCTCGGTGCCTCAAAGGCGAGCCCCCACAGCACGGTTCACTTGACACCACCCGCCATCGACACAGATCATCATCACTCGATACCACTCATCATAGATCTCGAGCCTTGTCACTTGACTCCACTCGTCAACGGCATAGAACTCCGTCACCAGATACTGACACCCCTTATTTTACCTCCGATTCTGAGCCAGACTCCGAGAACCCCCTTTACACTGCCCCTACTAGCCCCATGGTTGGCGTGACTCCCACTCCCATCTTGGTAGGGACCGTTGGTGGCACATCCACCATGACACCAGTTACCACACCTACTTTGGGTATGCCCTCTACGGGGGCCCCCTCTACTGTTCCCCTCACAGCACCGATTCCCGTAGTGGGAATACCTATCCCCACTCCATTAGTGACCCATACTACCCATGGTGGTGCAGGACCGTCCTATACCACCTTAGTTCCCCCATTTGGGGGCAACCTCCCTCACACGACCCCTCCACTTGGGGGCATCGGCCCCAACTTGGTCCAACCCACTACCGTGTCACATCCTTCATCCAGTTTACCATTCATGGCTAGCCTCAACCTGCCTGACCTAGCCAGATTAACCAACGACCCCATCCGACACGACCCTGCGTGGCCTCACATGCCCACCAAGCTCCCATATGACATCCCTAAGTTCGAGGGAAAGGCAGGTGAGGACCCACAAAACCATATCATGTCCTTCCACCTATGGTGTTCCTCCAACTCCATAGTAGACAACTCTATTCGCCTCCGTTTATTACAGCGCACTTTCACTGGCTCTACTGCCAAGTGGTATATCGAACAACCCCATGGAACCCATGCCACCTTTACTTCCCTTGCTTCGACCTTCCTGCAGTTCTTCCAGTTACCTGTCCGCTATGACGCAGGCATTGAGATCCTACTATCATGCAGACAGAACACGGCTACCCACATCACAGACCACATTCATGAATGGCGTCGACGCCGTAGCCTATGCAAAATCAAGTTAGATGACCGGATCTTCCTAGATTGGTTCCTCAAATCCCTCCTTCCTATCATTGCTAAGGATGTGGCATCCGAAAGACCCCAGTTTGAAGAAGAGGCTATCCTTAAATCCCAACAGTTCGATCTCATTTACGCCCAGTCAGGTTATCTTTATACCATAATACCTGACGCCCCTCGCGGCGATTCCTCCCAGCAGGATGCACCGGGGGCATCCCACGCTGTCGACGGCATCATTGGCCGTGTCTCTTCGCAGCCTCAACCATTTTCCATAGCACGTCCTACCCCTGGCCCTAAATTTTTGCGGGCTACCTCGCAGTCTGGCGCACCCAACTCGTATGCCCCCATGACACATCACCACCATTCCCATGGACCCTCATGTCCACCTCAGTGTTTTGGTCATGCGACTACCGCCTACGCCCCCCCAGTCGCACCTCATCCCTACTACCACCAGCAGGCTGTACCAGCTCCTGTGCCGTCACAAGCCCAACCTCATTATTACCCGCCATAGGAAGCCCATGCGGCAAACCTACAACCCACTCCACAACATTATCAGCAACCCCCTCAGGTTGCTGCACCTGTGCAGCCTCCACCTACATATCATCCACCGCAGCCTGCTCCAGCCCCTGCACAACCTCAGAATCCACCTACTGTCCAAGGGCAACTTTACGCTCAACAAAACCCACAGCAAAACCAGAACAACCAACGTAACCAGGGCCAACAAAACCGCGGCAGGGGCCAGAATTTGCGAACAAACTATCCTTGTTCTATTTGTGGGGTCTATGGCCACTACACACATTTTTGCCCCCACATGGAGTGCGTTCGGCAACTTTGGGCTGAAGATGCCCACCGCCAAGGGCAGACGGCTCCTCAAGCACCACCCAACCCCCACAACCTCAGCAGCCACATTTGGTGTTGCAAAACCCCTTACCAACCCAAGGCATAGTGAACACCCAACCATTGGCTCCCCCTCAAGCCAACGCGACAACCCAACAACAAATCACTTACGCTGCTCCTGATCAACCCGTGCTTGACTTAGGTACCCACCACTTGTTGATGATGTCCTCCAATAAGGTCAACCTCCAGACCCGACGGAATCAATATGGCTCCACCTCTGAAGCCATATGTACCCTGTCCCATAATACACGAACTCCTACTAATCAACCGCCCTTGTTTCCTAAACCCCCTTTGGTAACTAGTCACATTGGTGCTACACCCATCCATACCATTCCTTTCCTCTTCCCTCCCTCAGGAGTAGTTAGCGCCCCGGTCATGTCCACCCTCAGCCTTCCTGGGTTAACCTTAGGATTACCCATTTGGTATCTTTCGCCTCCCGTTCGTCTGCCGACACCAGATATCATCCTGCAACCGGTACAACCCATTGTCACTACTAGTCAACCACCTCCCGGTGTCGCTACCCCGTCATCCTCCATGAAACCCCCCCTCCTCTTACCAAACCCACTGGGGGCAGAGGCCCCCAACCTTACACTGCTGTCCCACCTCCTAAGATAGTCAAAATGTAGAAATTCAGGCCTGCAGTAGATTAATTTCACTCACAGCAATTAACAATTGATCATGCAAATTATCAACAATGGAGACTGAATATGGAGCTG
>LPNX011014782.1:2091-48503 GCA_001517045.1 Pseudotsuga menziesii
TATATTTAGGTGGCTTCATCATTGACGACAACATGTTACAAAAAGTTGATAAAGAAAAATTTGGAAACACGAAACCTGACCATTTTGTATGATATCTAGCTGAAAAGATGCATGAACAATTTATGCAAAAAGAATCAGTGGAAACACAAGCTCAAATTTTGAGGTGCTTATTAGTCTCCAAGAAGTTAAAGGAAGCTTTTCATTATTGGGTATTCAAAAGAAGACAAAATATTCAAAGATGAAGAAAAATGTGTTCAAAAATATAGCCAATGAAATAAAAACGATTAGAAAATCTAGAAAGAAAGATACTAGTTTTACATGTAGAATAATACAAACATCGATCATTTCATCTAGTAGTAGAAAAAAATGTTTGACAACGCAGATTGCAAAGGTTCTTGGAAATTCACAGAAAACATTGTACAAATATAACAAATTTCGATTACAAATAGATGCAAAGGATGAGCTTTCTTGTTGGGCAATTATTTGTAGACAACCCTATAAAGATAGGGTCGGTGAAAGAGTTAAAGCTATGATGCATAAATATTGGGTGGAAAATTCTCGTGTTTCACCAAATGCAAGAGATGTGATACAACGTGGAATATCTCAAAATCAGTATGAAATCCATCCAAAGCATATATTGGAGATGAATCAAATACAATTGTTCAATAAATTCAAAGATGAACATAGTGAATTGAATCTGTCAATCAATACATTTGTACAACAGAAGCCATGGTATGTTAGACCTATCACTATTCGTGACACATGTTGTTGTCGCTATCATGTTGTGTTTGAATTATATTATGACACATTCCTTCGGTTTGGTAAACCATTTTGGTCGAATTCACCTCCTTCCACAATTCATCCTTTTATATCTGAAATTCTATGTGAAAGAGACGATCACGATATTTTTTACAAAAAACGATGTGTCATTGGAAAGAAATGTGATAATTGTGGAACTCTGGCTTTATTCCACCATAAATATCCTATTTATATTAACGATTAGTCATTTTCAAATATCATAGTTGATTGGAAGAGATATGAATATGTCACTTATTCCCACAATTCTACAAGTTCTTCCAACGCTCTTTCAAAAAGAATAGATTTACAAGAAGATAAAATCAGTGTTATAGAGTTTTTGAAGATGTTTGAAAAAGAAATTTATAAATACATAAAACATTCACATAGAGCACGATGGAAAGACCTGCAATTCAAACAATCACATGATGTTTTTCCACAAGGGACTATTTTTTCTATGGTTAATTTCACAAAGAATTACACATTTGAAGCACAAAAAGAAATACAGAGTGAATATTATCATTCTCACCAAGTTTCTATATTTGTCCATGTTCTATATAGACATGCTCAACAAAATATTGATGATATAGAAAGCACGAATGACAATCGACATGTGATCAAGGAATATCATGTCTATATCAATAATGACTGCACGCATGATACACATTATGTACAACATTGTTTTGATATTATTTATGGTTCATTGAAAACACATGGAGTTGTAATGAATGAACATTGGATATGGTCAGATGGATGTGCAGGGAAATTTAAATCTTCACGATCATTCTTCTGGCTATGTCTCCTTCATAAAAAAACAAATATGAAACATCATTGGAAGTTTTTTGAAACTGGTCATGGAAAAGGCGAGCACGATGCTATCGAGGCATGTGTAAAACGAGCACTTCAAAGGTATCAAATGAACCATTCTACTGATCGATTTGTGTGTGCTAATCAATTTGTTCAATGGTGTCGTTTAAATATCAGCATTACAATCACTAATCAAAAAATGTGTGCAGGTATGAACTTTGTTTTCAAAACAAAATTATTCAACTTAGAATGACTTTAATATGTACATCTACTAACATTTTATTCACATGTACGTGTAAAATTGTTTATGTTGGACAAGTTTTTTTGGTATATTGGAGTCCAAGATATAGACATATCAATCCCATATGATGCTAGCACTATTCATGGAACTCAATATTTACACTCAATCAAAACAAAAACCTTCCAAAATGTGTTTTCATTGGATAGTAGGAAGCTAACATTCTTTTGTCCTATTTGCATGGAGGACATAGAATCAATAGAGAATTGTGAAAACATCAAGGACAATTATGTTAAACCTTGGAAACACAACGAAATTAATTTAAAAGGAAAAATGCCACTCGCAAGTTTCGAAGAGTTGGAATCAGGGGACATTGCAATATCAACTGATGGTGATAGAATTTTCAATTTGGTTAGAGAAGGTAATTTTATGTATATACTAAACACTAAATTTTTCAACTTTTATTTTAAAGTTTTTTTTGACAAATTCAATGTTCTTAATTATGTGTAGGAGATGTATTTGTTGTGGTTGCAACCATAGAAAACAATGAAAATGTGATATATTATTTGATGCGATGCATAGATAGAAAGATGAAATTATTGGAGGACTATGATGACAGATGTTTTATATATGAAAGAGGGTCAATTCTATTAAAAGGTTTTTTTTTCAAGAAACATATCAAATTGAAAGGGACGTTCAGTTTAAAGACTATCAACCTGATGTCATATGCAGCCAATATAGTCATTTGGTATGCATAGCTCACATAAATTTGATAGAAGTTAAATCAAATAAAAAATTGAAAGCTAGAAGATGGAAAATGTCAAAAGTTGATCGAGAAAGAATAATTGAATACATGATTCCTTTAAGATATTGTTTCTAATTTGAATCATGTTGAACATGATACATACTTTTTACATGAAGGACATATCCATTGGTTTTATAACTGTGACACTCAAATAGTGTGATTATTGATAAGTTTTGAGCTATATTGTTTTGATGAATTTTTAAGCACATTCGTTATGAAATTGTCAAATTATGAGATATGTGCCTTTTTTAAACTTAAATATGATGGACTATTAGATTAGATTGTTGAACTTATGTACATGTCAATTTTATTAATTTTACTTAAATATGATTTCAAGTTCTTACATTGTTGAGCTTATGTCCACCAAATTAAGGAAACTTATAAAATAGTGTTCTTGCATTGTTGAGCTTATAGATCATTGTTCTTAGATTGTTTAGAATATGTCTATATCAAATTGATATAAATTATATGATATATTGTTCTTGGACTGTTCAACATATGTACATAAAAAATATCTATATCAATTTTATAACGAAATTGATATGTACAATTGTATAAATTCATAGCATGCAAACATTCAATATTAACATTACTAAATATTAAAAATCATTTCTACACAAGTACTAAATATTGAACATTATAAAATATTACTAGCTAAATATTACCAAATATTTAGACACAAACTTACTAAATATTGAACATTACTAATGATTAAATCCTACATGCTTGACACTTACTCTTTTTTAAACTAGCCACATTTTATTGATCTGATAAACAAAACCATTACTTCATAAATCTAGTGAGCATCACTTAATATTTCCATAGATTAGGTAGAATTACCTTCCCTTTTCTATAGGAATAGGTTTACTTCTCTTTCTCCAATGTTGCCATCCAAAAGTTCCTTCCATTTACTGAACAAACAAAGGAAAGGAATGGCCAAAATTGTAGAGGTTAGCTTTAGAATTCAATCCAAATATGCCAATGTAACTAAAAATTTTTCTCAACAAAATATATTTGGGCCATCAATAAAACAAAAATTTAGAGCTTTTTTAAACACAAATGGTTGAATTTTTACTTTATTTATCATCTTCCATACATCCATTGTATCTAAATAGTCACAATTAAATATTAGATTTTTCAATTTTAAATCCATCCTGTCCAAACTACCATAATACCTTAAAGACCATTTTCTTATCTATGATAGTTAACTATTTGATCAACACTAAATATAGCCTCTTAGTATTCTTGGCCAACATTTACTTTAAGATTACAAACTTTGAGCACCTTCCTGAACATGAGCATGAATATCCATGAGTCTAATATATCATGTTGTATAAAAGGTCCAAAACTAGGTTGTAATGACAATTTCCCACCCAATGATGTCACTAAGCTCCTGTCTTTGAAAATTTCATGCAAAACAAAATTGTACACTTAGAACTTACATTTATGGGACATTAAAATTGCTTGTTGATTAAAACTCGAAGTTGATCTAAACTTCACAAAAGTATATTTTTCAACAAGACCCTCCAAATGTGGGACAAATCCTTCTAATGTTGGCTGTTATCTCAAACATACCCATGAAAACAACCTTCAAGTAAATTCACAATGAGATGAGGACAATAGATGCTGAAATAAACCCTCCAAAGGAAGATTTTCCCTCCAAGTATGGTCTACAACATTGTCAAAGTGGGATGTATCAACCCAAAAGGCTCCAGAACCTTCAAAATGACCTCCAAAAGGTGCTTGGACATGCATACAAAATGACTTCTGCAGGATGAGTGTTCTATTGAATCTAGGAGGCCCACTTTTCATTTACCATTTTAGGGTGAAACAATCCACAAATCACCCTATATTATTTGTTTAAAGTTGATCTAGGGATATCATTAGGATTGATGGGTTAAAAGCTAAACAGGTTTCCCCATGATAATTTACACATTAGGCGTACGTGGATAAACCCTTATTCTTGTTCAATAAATGTGTATGCTCTAAGAAATTTAGGGTTCAAAGAGCAATTAATAACCCTCCAAATACCATATTTCTTACCAGTCATTAATGTTGTTCATGTGATGTAAAACATATCCCTAAACCATCCAACTACTTTAGGTCTTCAAGCTGCAAAAGAATTGAGTTAGATACTACTTAAGTGCTGATTTGTTTCTGCTAAAACAATTCATATTTCTTGGTAAATTTCCTTTATATTCATTTATTCTTGACTATGCAATTATGATAATATTGCATCCATTATACCTGAAATTTTAATTTAAGATGCATTCACTATATTCCTAAAGATACAACATAATATTCACTAGTATTTTCTAACTTAATATCATTTATTTTGAGACTGCAATGACCACAAATCTATACTTGGAGGCTACCCAGAATATATGTCCCAAATATTCTACAGAGTTTCATAGATTCAACAAATAACATGCTAAATGCTACAAGTATATCACTAGTTATTATACAAAAGTTTGCCTAGAATTAAACCATTGCAGTGCTCTTCCTTGGCCCATTTATGTTGTTAGATAATGTCTATGCTAGCACGTTATCAATTATATATATTTTTCCCTTCTGTTTGATTATCAAATAAAACAAATCCATTTAAAAAATGAGATGACATATGGTGGAATGTCTATGAGTGCTATGCTGAAATATGTAGGAATTTCGTGAGAAAAACTAAAGATACCAAACCCATGCTAATTATTCCATAAATTCATACAAGAAGACTCTATCCATTTATGGACAAGGCAAATATAATTTTCTATCCATGAAATCCTACAAGCTTGACATTGAAAAATTTCACAAGTGATGTGACTAAAATCACAATGCAGTAACATGTTGTAACATTGCAATTGTGTTGATAAATGCATTCTACAACCTAGGTGGGGCAATATATTCAACTCTTCATCCATATGTATAACATCAACACCAATTGGTTTAATGTATTTTTTATTTTTTAACAAATTAATGTTCACTGAGATCGACCAAATTTAAGCAAATAAAAAATCTAGTATATATCTCATCAAACAAATATTAAGATACTAATTAAATTAAATTATTTAAAACCAAAAAATTCCAAAAACAATATATATATGAAAGATCCAAAATTATATATGTTTAAAATATATAAATTAAACGGATAAGTTTAAGTTTAAAGTTTTGACATGGAATATGTCAAATCAACAAGTTCACATGTATAAAAACATATATAACTATGTAAGATCCATTATATGGATATCACTCTCCACATTCCCCTACAATTGACCTATATAACACATGCAACATATAATTAAGCTTCAATATATGAATTTAATACTGTAAATAAACTTAAATAAAAATACAATTTGAAGTTAAAATAATAAAAACGATTGACCTATATAACACATGCAAAATATAATTAAGCTTCAATATATAAATTTTATGATGTAAATAAACTTAGATAAAAATACAGTTTGAAGTTAAAATAATAAAAATGACTAAATATACCTGACTGAGGCCAACACCCAAAGAGGTCACCACATCCACAGCCATGGAAGGTTGTACAATACATTTACCCACCTACATTTAAAGTACCATTACTTAAACATTTAAAACATGTAATTTAAATGTAACTTAATTCAAATTTAAATAGAATGTCAATTGTTTTTAATCATTAAAAAAAAAATTAATCATTACTAAAACATTTTAAAGGTTCTTGATTTACCTCCAAATCTTGGGAGACACTAGGAATGTCTCCCAATATTGATGATGAGAGGGGCCCAATACCCATGGTCCTAGGTGATGAGATCATAACCTATGAACACAAACAAAATTTCAATCTTTCAAAAAATGTGTCTGGTCAATAATAAGAACATATAAGTTTATAGGTATTTATGTAAATGTACCTCTTTCAATGGCCCTAGGTTAAAACTAGAGTCAACCATAAAATCACGTTCATCCAACATTTGGGTGAACTGCAATTCAAATGAGTTTATTCTATATTTAGATAAGCTAACAAAATGAGATTTAACAATTATGAGCAAAACATAAAAGTTCTCACATACCTCCCAACTCCCTCCTTCCTTTCAATGGAGTAAATCAAACAATCCATCTCAACAATGTTTTGCATATTCCTTGGCATCTTCAAGGCTCATTGAATCTACCTCACTGTCTGTTTTATAAGAAAAATTTGCACGAGAATGAGCGCGTGCTCTATATAGATCCATACCCACATCAACAACCATTAGAGGTGATGGTAAGTTGTCTCCTATGATGGTTCTGACCTCTAGACCAATCTGAGAGGGTGCATCCATCTCTAATCGTAATGTAACAACTCTCTATGGCTGAGGAACCAAATGGGGTGTAGGCTTAGGAAACAATGGATTGTGATAGGCTCCTTTTTGTTCATACATCCTACCTTTTCCAACCCCGTAAAATTTGGAAACATTTGTGTAATTTGGCTTCATGTTTAAAAAAAACTCTGCATAAAAAAATATCACAAAATACTGTGGCACTTCATCATTCCATGGCAATATACCATAGGCAGCCAAGAATCTATCATATAAATTGTGTGCAATCTCGGGGTGCTTGAAATATTGCACCTTTAACATCTTCCGCTTCGGTCCTTCTTTAAATTAAACATTGAAATGGCATCTGCTTTTGATACCCTCTTCTCTAAATCAACCCACCTTTCAGGACCCATCACCTGAGCCCTCCACATTTACATCAAGTCAAGAAAACAATTTGTTGTTGGCCCAACAGTTCTATAGGCACCAATAAACTTGCCTAAAGATTCCAAAAGTAGTTTCAATCTTTGTCGACTCTCTGTTGGGAGTTCCAAGCTAGCAAGATCATCCCTCAATTTTTTATGGTGGGCTGTACATTATTCAAGGGTGATATAAACCTCTTCATTTTCCCAAGGAAGAGCATCGGGTATATCTGAAGGATAAATGGTAATGGCTTGACAACCATGTTCTTGTTCAGTAGTAGCCCTTTGCCGACCTTGATCCTTTCTCTGATCATTTGCATGACCTTGATATTGGTCCCTTGCAACATCCTCAGCATCTCCACCCTCATTTTCTCCAAATTCATAACCCTCATTTTCTCTGAATGCATCATCACCCTCAACAAAACCACAATCCTTTACATTTACACAAGTAATCATGTATAATTTAGTACATAAAGACACAAGCATATAAATACACATGCAAATTAGTAATTTATTTAAATAGATTATATATATATATATGTGTGTGTATAACATATTACCAATAAAATGTTGATGGTCCATTGGTCATTCTCTAAAATAATGACTAGAAGAGAGCAAACAATCATGAGATGATGAATCAAACAATTGACCAGACATAGAAGCTTGGCCACTCTCATGAGACAATCTATTATGCCGTGTCTCTACAAAGAAAAATGCTAATGAAACTTAGTAAAATCAATGAACAAGACTTGAAACAAATATAATATTCATGCATACTCATAAATTTTTCATGTGTATAAATTTCAAACACATACCTAATGTGTCTCGATATAATACGCTAGAATCTCTAGATGATTCTGACCATCTTTGAGATCAAACATTTGAAGGTCTATCAGTAGATGTAGGTGTGGTATTAGGCTCTGTTGTCTCAGATGTCTCTATACATATTTGACTTGAAGAATGAGTGACCACCTTTTCTCGAACCATCTCTACTATATATCTCCTATAAACATCAAAATAAACACCAATGAGCTAATGTAGTTTAGCCCATAGAAAGTTTTTGAGGACAAGAAAAAACAATTGAATATACTTATTGTGTATAAAACATAATACGATCAATCCACTTCAAGTTATTAATCTTGTGGAAATGCTGGTGAGGAAAAAAAAGAATTGAGAGCCTTTTGACCCGTTGGACTAAACATGGACAACACATTTGCTTTTACACTCAAAAGTACTTGGCTTAGTGGCTTTGCTGACTGCCCCTTTGGTGTGATGAAGTCTCCACCATCTAGGGTTTTATTCCCATGGGTTGGTGCTCGAAGGCATGCCCCTTTGGTGTGATGAACTCTCCACAATCTAGGATTTTATGCCCATGGGTTGGTGCTCTAGGGCACACCTTTGTTGGAACAACCTACTATGTAACATGAACAACCAACATAAATTGATAGAAGATACAATTGAACAATAGATAAAGATAGGATCTTAGAATATTGAATCAAGCATATGCACAATATCATGATATCATTATTCATAGTTGTCATGGTAGGAAATTATCTTTGAATGGGGACACAAAAATTTCTAATAGGGACACAAGACATTTCTAATTAAGGGCCACACAATCTAGTTTTCTTGGGTTGTTCCTAAAACTTCAAATGTGTAACAGAGCCTCCTTATGTAACAAAGTATTTTATCAATCTATGAAGATATTAGTAATACCTTGCACAAAAAATTAAAAACAAATATTTGATCAAATAAAGTTTGGTTTTTCACATAAGATTCGATATGGGTTGAGATCTTCAATAAGGGTTTATCATACAAGATAATACTAGAAAGGAAATTTTTTAGTTTATGAGAATACCACTTTTCATTATTGACTCTCCCAACAATTGGACATCTTCAAGATTATTTTTTTCAAGAGCGCGGTCACCCAAAAGGGAAAAAGGGACATAATCAAAGTCATGTGAGTAAGCATTCTTGGAGGATGTAGATGGTTGGAATGCATAAAATCAATGAAAAAAATTACTAATAACGATATGAATCTTAAATGTTATAACCGTATAGGGTAGCAAATGGAAAATGTTAAAATTTTATAACCGTATAATGCTAGAAAATGTTAAAATGTTATAACCGTATATGGTTGTGGAACTGGATGCTTTCCATGAAATTCCCCCCCTTATACAATATGAAGTTACGAACTATTTGCATGTGGTTGTGGATAAAGGGCTTATAAAAAAGGCATCATGACATAATGCATAAGGTATCCATTTGTTTGAAATAACTTATTAGCATAGATTGAGGTTTTGTTATATATACTTTCAATTTTTCCCTAGTAAGATATTCCTAGGTGAAATTAGTAATGTTTTCTAAATATCAAATAGTCTTAAATCAAAGAAATGATCTAGAAGTGTGCCTTCTATGAGGCAAAGATCCCACAATTTATTTAGACACCGTTTGCCTTGGAGTTGACTTGCTTTCGCTTATTCACCTGAAAGGAGTGTGGAAACCATAAAAAACCATTGATGAAAGTCACAAAATTTATCTATTAAATTAATGTTATAAAAGAAATTGGTCGAGTTCATCTTGAGAGAGATTCAATTTCTTTCCAGAATTCATGAAAGTCACAGAATTTATTACATTTGAAGAGCTCACTGTGAGATGTTAATCTGTTTGCACATAGTAAACTCTCCAAAGGTTTCATAGTTAATAAGAAATAAATATTACATTTATTTGGACTCTTTAGGACAACAAGCTTGAGCATCATCCTATTAGGAGAATAATGCTATTTTATACTTGCAAACAAGAATCAACTTCCACAAAGAAAGGTTTTTTTACTGCTAAATGACCTCTAAGCTAGGATTTTGAATAATGATGCTATTTGGGATCCTTAGATTCAAATTATGAAAAAAAATATTTCAGTTTGGGCATATACGGAAGGCGTAAAATCTCATAACAACAAGTTATGCTATCGAAATTTATGACTTGAGTGGTGTATACTAACAGAGGTTTGTCTCCTATTTATACCTTTACCATGATGTAGGATTCAAGGTGCAAGCTTGGTTGGTCATTAGTATTAGCTTGCAGTGGTGGAAAGATTTATTAGGATCTTAAGTTATAGGTTATATAGGTCGTAGAGAGCCTTTATTTTTTAGTTAGAGGAAATGGTCCCTTCAGTCATAGGTTGCTTGCTAATTTAGAGCTCCGATACTTTCCTATTTTTCATAAATATATAAAGGATTAAATCCTGCTTAAGTTTCAAAAAGATTATTATACTAATAGTTGTTTAAGGATTTCTTTATGTATTCTAGAGTGAAATTCTAGGAGCTTAATTCCTTCACCTTTCATTTAAAGTATCAAATGACGATATACGAAGAAAAAATTGCAGAACCTAAATGATGCTACATGCATACAGAACTGATAAGAAAATCAAAATGAAGTTCCTTGCATGAAGCACTTATGTGGGAATACATGGTAACATATTTAAATAATGGGGAACTAAATTTGAATGGCAGGTGATATCAAAGTTAAACATCCATCTGTAAGCTATGAACTAAAAGAAAAGCCACGAATTGTACCTTATGAATTTGCACCACCGCAAAGCCATAAATACAATGATAGCACCACCTCGTATTCCTAGCACCACCTCACCACCAAAAAGCACATACGATAGACATATTATAGGAACCATCGATGGACAGGAAAGTCACCATGAAGCACCACCGATGGACGAACATGCACCATGAAGCAGACCTCCCAGACGAAGCAGCGGATATGCACCACAGAGCAGCGGACAGGCACCATGGAGCAGTGGACAGGAACCATGGAGCAATGGATAGGCACCACAAAGCATTGAATAGGAACCTCCTCAGCAAACAGATGGACCATTGATGGACAGATAGGTGCCACAAAGCAGACCTCCCAGACGAAGCAACAAACAGGAACCACGAAGTAGCGGATAGGCACCACAGAGCAATAGACGGGAACCTCCTCAGCAAACAAATGGGATAATAGATGGGCCAACAGATAGGCCAATGGATGGGGCAATGGACAGGGACAAACATGAACTCCTCGCTGCTCACAAGCGACTCCTCACAGTGACAAACAAGGATGGAATCCTCACAGGGACAGATAGGGATGAACTGCTCCTCTCATAAAGACCTCCTCGATGACGAACCAAAAAAAGACAAAGTTGTGAACAATTCTTTTCAGCATATACATATATATAGTTTTTCAGTCGAACATGTTTTCGGCCGAAAAAATGTTCGGATGAAAACCATTCTACTAGACATTATTTCTCAATCCATCCTTACATAGCCCGTGTAACAAGGTTGTCCATTAACTTTGACATTCAGCCGTTATAATGTTTCGGTCAAAAGTTAGATAAATTGTTTCGACTGAAAAAATAACTTAGTTCAGCAGAAAAATTAAAATAGTTTGGCCGAAAAAATAAATAGTTCGGCCGAAAGTGGTTTAAATACGGATTCTGAAAGTGGATTCTCATGGAACAGACACCCACATTCATGATTTAACGCTAATATGAAATTTTCCTATGGCAAAACCTTAACAGGTTTCGATGGTTGGGATTTGTGTAAAATATTTTTTAATGGAATTTATATGTGGTTTATCCCACATCCAATCTTGTAGAGGATTCAATGGATGGGATAGGTTTATTATGACTTATAATCGTTTATGCTTTAGCATTGATTTAATATTTATTTTGCAGACTGTGAATAGTGTTTTATGAAATGTTGTTTATATTTGATTTTAAATATGGAAACAATAATAGCATGCTCGCTGGCAATATGAAGTCTTTTAGCATTGTGGTTTTATGTTTGAGAGTTAGTTTTTAAAAGGTTCATAGGAGATATGAGCTATGTGTTAGTTGATTCTTTTTAGCTTTGCAGATTATTTATTTATTTAACATGTTTTGTATCTAGTTTAAATACTAATAAGGTTTAGTTGTCTATCTTTTAAAGAAAAACTCTTTAAATTTTGCTTCTAAGTTTGAACAATATACAGGAAACTAATTACCTCAATTAATATAGAGTTTAAGCCTAAGATGAACTCTGTTAGAAAATTCACAAATACAGAGTTCATACTTTTGAGGTTCTGTAAACAACAGGAAAAACTACATAAGAAAAAATCTAATATACAACTTTTCATTCTAGACTATAAACTCGTTATTTAACGAGAGAACTCTATGAAATGTAAGGAAAATAGAAACCTCATACCTATGATTTGAGGCTACTTTAATGGCTAGAAACCCTGTACACTTAGGTACATAGTATTAACAAGAACATGGAAAATTCTGACCCCAGATATGCTAAACGAACAACTTGGGAACTACCAAATCTCCCCCAACCATGACTCGAAACCATTCCTGATTTGAATCCAGATCCCCCAGAGCTGGTTCCAATATGCAAGTAGTATAGATCTCCTAAAGGTAAGGCTTCGCCTATTTGGAACAATAGGTTTTGTACCAGATTGTTTTTCCTTTCTGGAAAAATGCTCTACAATAACTCTTAGGAGAATAATGAACAGATATAATAGATAGAAAATCAAGAGATCCCCAAGCCTCTCTTTGGCTTCGGTATTTATATACAATCTTTAGGAAAATGGACAGTTAAATCAAGAATAATTTTTTTTCTTGAAATAATCTTTTATTTAATTTATGCGAAATTAATCTTTATTTATTTTAACTTAGGAACTCTTTGA
This sequence comes from Pseudotsuga menziesii, assembly GCA_001517045.1. NCBI lineage: Eukaryota > Viridiplantae > Streptophyta > Pinopsida > Pinales > Pinaceae > Pseudotsuga > Pseudotsuga menziesii. Next base: position 15,136 of record LPNX011014782.1, read on the forward strand.
CTAGTTCCTATTTTGACTCTTTTAGGTATTTAAATATTTAATTTAATTATTTTAATAAATAATAATACATATATCCTTCCATTATTATTTATAGTTACTATTATTAATTCATGGGATTACTCTTTTAATTATATATATAAAATACACACACACACACACACACACACATATTATTGTTAAAAATTTTACTTTGGGTATCATATAGCATCATCCAAATCAGATGATACTTTTCTTTTAGCTTATAGTCACTTCTTTAATTAAGACCCTTAGGTAAGGGTTTGATCAACTAGGTTAGGGAGATCTAATCCTCCTTGCATGTTGGATTACCTTGTATAACATGGTAGTCCCTCAATTTTTGTTGAGAAACAAAAATTCAAAATTTCATTTAATCAAATTAAAAATAAGTAAGATGAGGTCGATGTTTTATCAGATTTGTTTTGACTCAACATATTAATTTTTCGCTAACTCCTAGCATTTATTTAGAGCCCATGCTCAATGCTAACAAACAGAGAATTACAACTTAGTGCAATTACATAGATCCTTGCTCAACACTAATGCTAGGATGTATCTGTAGGATACACCTAGGGATACAATGGCCAAGGATCCAATGTTCCAAAGCTTATGCTCAACATCAACTTGGAATTCTCCAGGGATTACGCCCAACACTTCCAATTCTTATCTTTTGATGTGCTTCGGAGCTTCATGATCAATACATAGATTTAGATACTCATGTGCTTCAGAGCTTCATGATCAACACATACATTTAGATACTCATGTGTGACAGAGCTCTTACTCAACACAATCATCAAAACACCCATGTGCTTTAGAGCTCGGGCTCAACACAAAAATTAAATACTGATGTGCTTCAAAGCTCTTGCTCAACACAAACATCAAATCACTCATGTGCTTCAAAGTTCACACTCAACACAAACATTAAATATTGATGTGCTTTGGAGCTCTCGCTCAACAAAAACATCAAATCACGCATGTTCTGCAGAGCTCACGCTCAACACAAACATTAAATACTCATGTGCCTCAAATCTCTCTCTCAACACAAACATCTCATTAATTATGTGCTTCAAGTTCCACTCCCAACACATCAAAATCATATACATGATAAATAAAACATATGCATTTGGATTACACCCAATATGTCAAACAAATCATCATTCTGATGTGCACTGGGGTATTATTCCCAATATATAAAATACAACATCAAAGCAACATCACATGGAATGAGACTTATGTCGATAAGTGTTAGGTCAAAAAATTGGGATATTACATCCCTCTCTGCTTAGAACAACACCATCCCTAGTGTTCTAGGGACTAGGAATGAAATCATGAAACAAGGCGGGGTACGCCTCTCTCACGGTGGATTAATTCTCCCAAGTAGCATCATCAGACTCAAAGTTCTTCCAATTCACTTTCAATTGGACTATGGTGTGTTTTCTAAGCTACACCTCTCTCTTGTCCATTTAATGTAGGGGTTAAGGTACAAAATCCCATTCAGGTTCCACCTATAACAAGGAATAATCAATCACATGTTTAGTATCATATACATATTTCTTTAATAAGGATGCATGGAAAACATTATGAAATCCAATGTGAGTAGGTAAATCTAGTTCATATGCCACTGGACCTCTCTTGGGAAGTATCTCAAAGGGTCCATAAAATCTTGGTGCCAACTTTATGCACCTCTCCAAGAACAATTTGCTTTTCTTTGATTTTTCTTTTAAGTAAACATGGTCTCCAATTTGATAATATTTATCTTTTCTTTTTTTTATCTGCGTAACTCGTATGGCGGTCTTGTGATTCTTTAATGTTCTGTTGGACCTTGGAGACCAATTGTTCCAAGTCCTTCAGTAAATCAGGCCCTAACATGAGCTAGTCCATCAGTATATCCCACGTAACCGGTGTCCTACATTTCTGACCATAGAGTATGTCAAAGGGACTTATCTTAGCGGAGGTCTGGTATCCATTGTTATATGCAAATTATGTGAGATGCAGTTAATCCTCCCACTTAGTGGGGTTGTTCATGACATACATCTTAAGCCTGTCTTCTAAAATTTGGTTTACCCATTCTGTCTGCCCATCTATCTGCAAGTGGTAACCAATACTAAAGTTTAACTGCATCTCTAATCCAAAAAATAAGGATCTCCAAAAATTCCCGGTAAACTTTGTATCTCGATTCGAGATGATTGCCTTGGGTATCACATGCAATCTGGATATCTCCTTTAAGAAGATGTTGGCAATGTGAACTTCCTTGTAGGTCGACTTGACTAGAATGAAGTGCGTTTCTTTTGACAACTTGTAAAATAATACAAATATAGAGTCATTTTTCTTCATACTCTTTGGTAGACCAATAATAAAATCCATACTAATGGCCTCCCACTACCATTCCAGAATGGGTAATGTCTACAGCAATCCCAAAGCATGTTTGTGCTCAGCTTTGACCAGCTGACATTCCTGACATTTTGTGATAAACAACGGTATGTCGGTCTTTAACTTAGGCCAGGAAAATTGTTTCATTACTATGGATATCATCTTTTAATATCTCGGATGCCCCGAGTAGGGTTTCCAATGTAATTTTGTGAGGATGTTGGACCTGGTATCCCTTCCTTCTGGAACATACAATCTTTCTTTGGACAACAATACTCCAGTTTTGTCTACCTTATACTCTTTTTGTTGTTGAAACAACTTGTCCTCTTGGACCTTCTTAAGGAATTCAACATAGAAAGCACCAACTCTATTGGTCGTTCTAATCTCTTCTGTAAATCTGAATCAGTTTGACTTAAAGTCACCTCATATAACATATGAGCTCATCGACTTAAAGCATCAAAAATTTTATTCTCCTTTCCCTTTATATGCTTTAACTCGAAATGGTACTCGCAAAGGAAACCCAACCATTTGGCCTACCTGGAATTTATATGCAGTTGATCAAATAAATACTTCAGACTTATATTGTCTGTCTTTAGAAGAAATTTATTCCCCATGAGATAGTGCCTCCAAATCTTCAAGGAATTGATAACGGATGCTAACTCAAGATCATGGATTGGGTAGTTTTGTTCGTGTTCCTTTAACTTCTGTGATTCATAACATATTGCACAATCATTCTACAAGAGGACTCCTCTCAACGCTTCCTTGCTTGAATCCATGCAAACAACAAAATCCCCATCCGGATTCAGAATTCGTAGTACCGGTGTAGTCGTCAAAAGTTATTTAAGCTTATCAAAACTTTCCTTGCACTTGGTCATCTATAAGAACTTGTTTTCCTTCTTTTGCAAAGCAGTCATGGGACAATCTATCCCCGAAAAGTTATCAATGGAATTTTGGTAGTAACCGGCTAATCCAAAAAAGGACATAATTTCTGTGACACTAGTAGGGATAGTCCAATCTTCTATGGATTTAATATTTTTTGGATCAACGGCTATCTCCTTCTCAAAGATGATGTGACCCAAGTACTGTACCTGTGGTTTGTAAAAATCACATTTACTAAACTTGGCATAGATCTGGTGTTTCTGTAACACCTGTAGTACTATACGGAGATGCTCCTTGTGCTCCTCTTTACTCTTAGAGTAAACTATGATATCGTCTATAAAGACCAATACAAATTTATCCAGGTATTTACTGAAGATATTGTTCATCATACACATAAAATTTGCAAGAGCATTGGTCAACCCAAATGGAATTACTACAAACTCGTAGTGGTCATATCTTTGAGGAAAGGTGGTTTTATGAATATCGTCATCGCGGATCTATACCTGATGGTAATCAGATCACAAATTGATCTTTGAAAACATCTTGAATCCTCCTACTTGATCAAACAAGTCATTGATGCTAGGGAGTGGGTAACGATTCTTGATGGAAATCTTGTTAAGCTTGTGGTTATCGATACACATATGCATCATACCATCCTTCTTATTTATGGAAAGTATTGGTGCTCCAAGGGGGACACACTAAGTCAAATATAACCCTTCTCAATCAACTCCTACAACTGCAACTTGAGCTCCATTAAATCTGGTATGCTCATGCAGTAAGGGATTTTTGAACCCCGAACTGACCTTGGTATTTCCTCAAGAACTACATACATAAATTCTTCTATAAGTGGAAAGTCATCGATGTGCTACTCTCTTTCAGCTTCTACATCCTTGATGTTCACTGCAAATAGTTTGCAGACGTTCCTAATGCACTTCTCTACTTGCAAGGAAAATATTTGGTTTACGAAAACCTTGTTAGGTATTCCTTGAATATTTACTTGATTCCCTTGGTTATATTTGCACAAGATTGACTTGTGTAGACAATTGAGCATGACATGGTGTTGTTCCAACCAATCCATGCTGATAAGTACATCGCACAATCCTAAGGGTAAAATATGCAAGTTTATCCTAGTAGGGAAACCATTCAATTTTACCTCACAATTTCTAACTATTTCAGAAACCTTTCGTTTTGTATGTGTGGCTAGTTTCACCAACCAGGTTTTTTCATGTTTAACTTTGTATAGTTTACACAAATCAACAATTTTAGGGGATACATAGCTTCAGAAAGCACCAGGGTTAATCAATATTGAAATAGAAATTTTTGAAACCTTACCTTCTATTTCAACCATAGTATCTTGATGATCTTCATATTGGCCATCCAAGCCTACATAAATCCTCAGTGTTCCATCTATGTCCTCTACCGTTGGTTGTTCTTGTAAGTTGTGCAAGACTCCATTGGTCTTGTTCTTAGAGTCATGGGAGTAATGGGGCCCTTGGCATTTCCAGCATTTGATTTGCAGCGAGGAAACATTGGCTCCTCCATTTCTACTGGTCGGTTAGAATTTGTGGCTGGTACATTTGGCTTTGTACCTGTCTTTTGGAAGTTCCTATTGGATGGAAAACTATTGTTTTGGTTTTTGTAAGGCGGTGGGTTGAAACCCGGTTTGTCGTTTTCCAAGAAGGTCCTAGACCTGTCTCAACTTTTGTTGATGTTTTCTTTCCTCAGTTTCTATGCTCATATCAAAGCCAATATTTTTGTAGGGTAGTATCCATAGCCTTAGGCATGTCAAATTCAATTCTCTCTCAAAAATTGGTAGGAAGATATCCTCAAAAACTGTTGTATTTTTACTTTCTCGTCATTTATATAAGATACATAGTGTAACGGATCCAAAAATCTATTGATGAAAGAATCCATGGTAATGAAACCCATTCTTAACTCATGAAATTCTTTCAATGTCATGTCAAAGAATATTTCTCCTGAAAAATTCTACGAAAGTTACTCCATTGTATTTCTTTTACCTCATATTTCTTGGTATTCTTTAGGTCTCTCCGCCATCTAGCTAATTTTCCATTTAAATTATAGATGGATAGATGGGATTTCATCTCACTAGAGTAGTTGTGTACTCAAGAGTATTTTCTCATACCGAGAAGCCATTCTTCTACTTTTCCCTATTGTTCATCTCTCCTTCATAGGTTGGGGCTCTTATTTTTCTGAATTCTCCTTGGAGGTTGTTATCATTCCTCTGTTTCTTTCTGCAAAGAGAAAGGGAATTATCACTAGAAATACTGTGATAATCTCCTTCTAGAGGTTTAGGTGTGTGTTCTTCTTTTCGTTCTTCTTTTGGGTTGTTGTTCTTGTAATGTCCCCAAATTTTGAAAAAAAAAAATGTAGGCTAGTTAAATGCTACCTTTCAAGGACATTATTTTATATTTTGTGGAATGTATTTGTTGTTGTTTACCAAATCTAAGTGTCATAAGCTGTCTTTCCCTTTTTTGTATATTTTTCTATCTAATGACTATTTTTCTATGTGATGTGGTTATGTTACTTGGATTTCTTTATATGATTACTCTGCCTGTCTTTACTAATAACATACATTTGTATATGCTGGTTCATTTACATTTTACTTCTTGTTTATATGTCTTGTTTTTTCATTTATGGTTTCACTTATTAAAAGATCTGAGTTTCCTTTAAATGTCAAGGGGTGGAGTGGTGGGGTTTTATCCCTTGACGAACCACTCGAAGAGGTAAAAAGGTTCATTCTACCTTTACGAGCCTTACTTAGTTCATTGTGAATTAATGCATAGTTCCACTTTTGTGTAGGTTATTTTGTCGGCAAATTCTATCTACGACCATGGAAATTAATAACATCCTACATCATGATAACTACCCTACACTATCCTATTAAAATTTGGAGATAAGAGGACTAAAGTCCTTGCTTAGATGTGCCTATGTTCTACGTTTATGCATAGTCGAAAGTGTATGGTTTAAATCATTATGGTCGTCATTATGTTTTAAGGTTATGAAGCCTTATCCACCTTGATTGTTTATATTGATTAATTTGTAAACTTTATGGTGAAATTCCTAGGGTTTAACGCATGATCCATTTATCATGGAAAAACCTTGTAAAAGTTCCTTAAGAAGATATGGGGTAAACCTAAAAGATTTATGGCATATTTCATATGCCATAAAACTTTGGCATAACATTGGAATGGATAGTTTTCTTATGGGTTTAATGCTAGGGTGGTGGACTATGCGAAATCGTAGTGAGGTTCACTATGGAACTATGCGTTTGGATTTTGTGGTTAGTGGAGGATAGGGTGGCGCTTTAATTGCTCCTAGGAAAACATGGGAAAATATCCTCATACACTGGGTATGGTCATTGTGCAATTCATTTGGCTTTCCCTATGGTTGTGTGTGTGGTTTTAAGTTCTCAGGAGCTATGCTGCTTGGTGCAACAATCTTCCCTTTCACCTGGAAGGTAAGATCTTGATGTGGTTTGCAACACTGTAATGTTTGTTTGCTTCCATTGAGGTTTGGCATACTTATCATGGTTCATGTTTATTTGGTTTGTAGATGACAGGGGTGGCACGAAGGTAGCTTAATGGGCTCTATGGGTGGCCTACGCAACCTTTAAGTGGTAAGCCCTACTGAAATAAAAATTCCCTTACCCTTGTGTGTTTAGTTTGACAGAGACTCGAGCTTGGGTTATTTTGATAGGTTGGGAATCCAAGAGATGCGACAATATTTAACCATTTCTATGTAAATTTGTATGTAAATATTTTGGGGAAAGTCTTTGACTTTCCGTAGAAGCACTCTGCTCTGTGTATAAATTGTGTTGTGTTTCAAATCTTGTAAAGTATGGGTTTTGTTATGATTACTAAGACTCCCTTGGTCAAATGTCTATTAAATTAATTATTTCCTAACTTAGGAACCTTAAAATTAATTAATTGGGTCCACTAGTACAATTGGGTCCACTTGGCCCAATTGGGACACATGTACCAATTATTGAAGTGTGGGGAACACTAATAGAGGTTAAATTCCATTTACTACATGTGCATGCATCAGTTAGGGCACCTCCTAGACCAATCCCTACATTTTAGGAGCCAGTGGGAGTCCCAACAGCAACCTACTTCATTTAATTAGTGTTAGTACTAGTTAGTCTTAGTCAGCCCTCGGTTACATTAGGTTACTTCACAGTCAGTTAGGCTAGTGCTACTAGTGCATGGATAATGCATGGTTGCATGGGGAGGAGCTCTTTTCCTACCTAACACACTCAGTTGCATTGAGTTAACTATCTATTAGTGGTTGCTGGAGTTATTGGTCATCAAGGAGTTGTCTATTTGGAATCCAATATTGATTGGGAGACCTTAAGTTAGAGATTCAGTTAGATACAGTCTTATCCACTTGGAGGATTCGAATTCATTACTCATGCATTCGAATTCTACCTATGTAAACTATTGTAACACCAGATATTATTATGATGAATATACTATAAATTCCTAAGAAATACTTGTATGTTTCTTGTGTGGTTTGTTTTTCTTAGTTTATATGTTCATTCTCCATTCAATTGCTACAACTTTATCAGAACTCTCTGCTTGAATATCTAAATGGAATTCAAATTATAACGTGTTATCAGAGCGTTCTCAGGTAGGTTTCATGCTTGTTTCACCCCATCAAACATTAGAAGCAGTTGGGTTTCCACAGAAGTCTCCTGTTAAAATTTTCTAGCTCTAGATCCATCAGAGCAGTAGAGAGGGTGTGATGGACCCTGAAAACATGTTCATTTCAGGAGGAAAAGCATTATTCAAACAATTCATATGTTTTAGTGTTATTTGCAGTGAAATTGGAAGGAGTTGCGTAGCTTGAGAGAAGTATCTTCCAACCAGAGAAATTATGAGTTCTCAAACTCCTAAGCCATGGATCCTCACAACTTCCAATTACCTTGATTGGAGGATTGATATGCAGCTGGCCTTGTGCAAGCATGGCTACCACAAGATCATATATGGATGGGACATTGAACCTGATCAACTGGTAGAGTGGAACAAGTTCCTAAACTGTTATGATGAATTATTCAGGTACTTATGTAGTTAATTAGAGGAAATTTGAGGTCTAAAATGGGCCTCCTAAAGAAAATAATAAAATAATAGTTAAAATAATAAAATAACAGTTATTAATTTTGGAGGAAGAATGAAAAAAACTACTTTTTGTGTTCGTATTTTTGACATATCTCCATGTGTTTTTACTCAAATTCTTAGTGAGAGAGATCATTGGATATGTAATTTAATTCCACATCCAACGAGTACCCGCACTACATACTTTTGATGGACACCACTACCCCAAAAACAAGAAATACTTGAAAAACATGATGATGACATCATCATCACATTTTTTAGGGTATTTCTTGTTTTTGGGGTAGCGGGGTCTGTTAAAAGTATGCACTGTGGGTATGCGTTGGATGCAGAATTAAATTCCACATCCAATGAGCTCTCCCACTTGAAATTTGATTAAAAAGACACAGAGATATGTTGAAAATACGAACAAAAAAATTAGTTTTCTTTTATGACAAATATGTCAATTCAACCATTATGGTTGACTCATTTTATTGAAATTCTATTGGTTCTTGAATTCCAACTCACAAAATTTATTGTTGGCGTGTTTTCTAATAAGGCCCATTTTAGATCCCAAATTTCCTCTAATGATATTTCCAGAGATCTCCTCTTTCATCTAGAAGGATTGATGACTCCCAGAAAATCTTGGGAGAAGCTTGATAGCTTGTTTAACAAACAAGATGAGCTTCAGGGACACATTCTCGAGAATGAGTTGGTGTCTTTACATCTTATCAGTTTCGAGACTATTGAGAAATTCTTCTCCAAATTCAAGTCTCTAGTCCTCTAATGCAGACAGTGAGGGATAGAGCATAAGGATGAGAAGCATGTCCTTTCCATACTCAGCAAACTAGGTCTTGAGTACTTTGTCTATGTCTCTATGTTTCATTCCAAGAGGGAAATATTTCTTGACTGGAAACTTCCTTCTTTAGATTCATTTTTAGAGTACTTAATAAAGGAACATGGAAAAGTGATTCAAATGGGAGTCATCTAGACTTCGAAAGATCAAGCTATCTTGGTTACTGACCCTTCCAAAGTGCAAGTAAAGGGGAAATCAAAGAAGAAGGATCGAAAGGAATATGATTCGAAGCCTAAATCAAATGACCAATCTCCCGAAAGGGACTCCATCTCTAGGAATAAGAAATTTAAAAATAAGTTATGTCCTTACTGTGAAAAGGGATACCATATTGAAGAACATTGTATGAGGAAGCAACTTGATGAGATGTATGCTCTTATAAAGCAACACAACATTGCTCCTCCAAGAGAAAATAAGCCTCATGAAGAAGCACCGACAAAAGATGTCGAAAGGTTTCATGCTTTGAAAGAAACTCTCTCTCCATCCTCAGCATATATTACAGATTCTGGAGCCTCCAACCACATGGTTGCCTCCAAAGTATCCTTATCTATTCTTTCACTATCAAAGGGGCCTAATATTTACATGGGATATGATTCCTATATTGCAGCAGAAGGAAGGGGCTCAGTCAGAGCGAAGCATGGTGAGTTCAAGAATGTCTTATATGTGTCCTCCCTTGCTGCTAACCTGTTATCTGTTTACTAGATGACTCATAGAGGCTCTCCCATGAGGGTCACATTAGATCCAGACTTAGTTGAGATTACAGAAAAAACCACTGGAAATATTGTAGCAAAAGGTATTGCAAATCACTCTACCAAAGCTTATGAGTTTTCACATTTCTTACATGTTTCTCCTCCAAAGTTATTGTGTTAGCCTAACAACAACAACAATATTTGGGATGAGAAATTTGGCCATGTCAATTTCAAATATTTGAAGCAGCTCCACAATGATAACATGGTTGAAGATTTTCCCTCCATCCAAACTTCCAATGGAGTATGTGTTGGGTGCTTGGTAGTTAAGCATGCATAAAAGAAGTATGATGTTGGGAAGGCTCATAGAGTTGTCTCTACACTTGATTTGATACATAGTGATGTAGCTGTACCTATTCCCACAAAATCCATTAATGGTTGCAGGTATTTCCTAACCTTTATTGATGATTGTTTTAGGTACTGGTTGATCTACTTCATGAAACTAAAATCAGAATATTTTGAGACTTTTAAAAGTTTTAAAGCTAGGTTGAGACCAGTTTCAATAAGAAGATCAAGTCAATAAGATCTGATGGAGGAGGAGAATATGTCAAAAGAGATTTCAATAAATTTTTTGAATCAGAGGGGATTCGAATGGAACACTCAGCTCCATACACACCACAACAAAATGGTGTGGTTGAGAGGAAGAACAGATCACTGAAGGAGATGGAAACATGCCTTCTCCATGGCAAGCATCTACCTCCTTCTCTTTGGGATGAAGCAGTAAACTGTGCTTCGTATTTGCAGAATAGAGTGCCCCACAAGTCAGTGGTTAGGGTGACTCCATTCAAAGCACTACATGGGTATAATACCAATGTCTCTCATCTAAGATTTTTTGGTTCCAAAGATTGAGCCAGGATACCACTTGACAAGAGGAAGGCCTTCTAATCCCAAAGTAACGAATGCATTCTGATAGGATATGCAAAAGATGTAAAAGATTACAAACTGATGGAAGTTGCTTCCAAAATATGCTTCATTGGAAGAAGTGTCCAGTTCGAAGAAGATCAGCTCCATGATACTCCTCCAACAGCACATGAAGGTATAACTATTTCTCCACCTATTTTTGATAATGACGACGATGTGCTACAAGTTTCAGATTCATATGAAGAAGATCACATACAACATGATCCTATTATTGAGATTGAATCTCAAGAGATTCTATATCTAGATCTAGTACCCATTCCTAATCAGAAGCCTAAACCCAGATGGGCTCAAAAGCTTCTTGATGGAGTTGGAAGTGGTATTGCATTTTCAGAAGACAAAAGAAGAACTAGGCCTTAGTTTTAGAATGAGCATGTTGCACTATCCCTTAGAGATTCTCTCTCTACAGAATGGTGTAGCAATGTTCCAGGTCAGTGCTACTTGATGATGGTGAATGATCAGCTACATGGCCCGCAAAAACGAAGATTTGATCATTCGCTACTTTCACCATCTAGTAGAAACAAACAAAATCATCAGTTCAAAAGTACATTGACAGGTCCACTGATCGGCCATGCTTCTACATAGAGCTGCAATTTTGTAGCAGTGTTTTTCTCAAGTTATTTTTCTAAGGAGGAAGCTTCTTTCTTCTAAATATAGCTTGCATATTTCTATTTTCTTGCTTCTTTTTTAGGTGGGGGTTCCCATGAGGTTTTCCCTTGTTTTCTCAGTTGTATTAAGCAACCTTTTTTTATTATCTTCTAGATTGTATTTGGGTGACTTATGGTCTTGTTACCAGGGCCCAAATTTTTCCAATCTAGGATTCACGGTGGGTGTTAGGATTATTAATCCTCCCTTGGTCAAATGTCTATTAGATTAATTATTTCATAACTTATGAACCTTAAAATTAATTAATTGGGTCCACTAGTACGATCGGGTCCGCTGTGCCCAATTGGGACACGTTTACCAGTCATTGAGGTGTGGGGAACACTACTAGAGGTTAAGTTCCACTTACTGCATGTGCATGCATCAGTTAGGGCACCTCCTAGACCAATCCCTCCATTTTAGGATCCATTGGGAGTCTCGACACCAACCTACTTAAGTTAATTGGTGTTAGTACTAGTTAGTCTTAGTTAGCCCCCAGTTTTCAGTTACTTCACGGTCAATTAGGCTAGTGCTACTAATGCATGGATAATGCATGGTTGCATGGGGAGTAGCACTTTTCCTACCTAACACACTCAATTTCACTGAGTTAACTAGCTGTTAGTGGTTGTTGGAGTTATTGGTCATCAGGGAGTTGTATATTTGGACTCCGATATTGATTGGGAAACCTTTAGTTAGAGATTCAGTTAGATATAGTATTATCCACTTGGATGATTCGAATTCATTACTCATGCATTTGAATTCTACCTATGTAAACTATTGTAACACCATATATTATTATGATAAATATACTGTAAATTCTTGAGCAATACTTGTATGTTTTCTGTGTGGTTTGTTTTTCTTAGTTTGTATGTACATTCTCCATTCAATTGCTGCAACATTATCAGAACTCTCTGCTTGAAGATCTAAATGGAATTCAAACTCTAGCAGGTTTAACATTTTTATGGAAGAGCTCTATGTTTGACTTCACTTGATGCGAAAGCTTTGGCTTTACAGTGCCATTTCCTACAATGGCACTAAGTAAATAGTGACTGTGTTATTTTACCTCTTATGCATTTATATTTGTTGATGTATGGATTATTTAATTATCATGGTTGGGATTTCATATTACAGCTATGACCTTAGCTCGGCCCTTATGTGAATACGTTGTCTGTGAATATGATAGTTAATATAGGTCTATAGAAGTAATGCATAGAGCATGGCTCAACATGATAAGACTATTGGTTTATATTTTAAGTATTGTTGGGTATCCTCAGAGGAAAATACCTATTGTGCAAGTCACAAATTTTAAGATTTGTGATTGATAGAGTGCCTATAGGATTTGATCATGGGTTGTCTTAACTCTTGGGCTTGTGTTTAACTCAGCTTTTATGTTTTTAATTTGCAAACGATACCTACAGGATTCGATCCTGGGTTTCTAAATGAAATAGATTTGTGGTTAGCATTTTACGCCTGCAGGATTCAACCTTGCATTGCTTTCATGAATATATTGGTAGTATTGGTTGGGCATTCCACAGGATACGATCTTGGGTGTGACTCTGTTGGTTAATCAATTGGTTTATAGAATATGTGAGTTTGGTTCTTATTTTTTGTTTATAGTAATTTGTAATATGAAAATTGCCTACAACCAAACCTTAACAAGTTTTGATGTCTGGGATTTGTGTAAAATATTTTGTAATGGAATTTATATGTGGTTTATCCTGCAGCCAATCCTGTAGAGGATTCTATGGTTGGGCTGCGTTTATTATGACTTATAATCATTTATGGTTCAGAATTGATTTAATATTTATTTTGCAAGAGTTTTTTTATGAAATGTTGTTTATATTTGATTTTAAATATGGAAATAATAACAGCATGCTCGCTGGCAATATGAAATCTTCCGGCGTTGTGGTTTTATGTTTGAGAGTTGGTTTTAAAAGGTTCATAAGAGATATGAGCTATGGTTTAGTTGATTTCTTTTAGCTTTGTGGATTATTTATTTATTTAACATGTTTTGTATCTAGTTTAAATACTAATAAGGTTTAGTTGTCTATCTTTTAAAGAAAGACTATTTAAAATTTTCTTCTAAGTTTGAACAATATACAAGAAATTAATTATCTCAATTAATCTAGACTTTAATCCTAAGATGAACTCTATTAGAAAATTCACAAAGAGAGAGAATCCTAAATTTAAGATATAAATAAATATAAAAAGAATAATATTGAAGGAATGTAGACTATGTTTTTCCTAGGTTTTAGATGCAACATAGTTCATACTTTTGAGGTTCTGTAAACAAAAGGAAAACATAGCTAAGAGAACATTTAATATACATATTTTCATTCTAGACTATAACCCTTTATTTAACAAGAAAACTGTATGAACTGTAAGGAAGATGAAAATCTCATACCTGCAATTTGAAGCTATTTTAATGGCTAGAAACCCTGCACAGTCAAGAACACAGTATTAACATAAAAATAGACAATTCCGTCCTCAGATATGTTAACCGAATAACTTAGGAACTACCACGTTCCAACTAGCCATGACCCAAAATCATTCCTAGTTAATCTGGATCCCCTCGAGCCAGTTCCAACATGCAAGTAGTCTAGAGCTCCTAAAGGTAAGGATTCACCTATCTGGAATAACAAGTTCTGTACCATATTTCTTTTCCTTTCTGGAAAAATGCTCTCCAAGAACTCTCTGGAGAATAATTATCACATAGAATAGATGAAAAATCAAGAGATCCCCAAGCCTCTCTTTAGCTTGGTCTTTATAGACAATCTTTAGGAAAAGGGACAGTTAAATCAAGAATCATTTTCTTTCTTGAAATAATCTTTTATTTACTTTATGTGAAATTAATCTTTATTTATTTTAACTTAAGAACTCTTTGACCAATTCCTATTTTGACTCTTTTAGGTATTTAAATATTTAGTTTAATTATTGTAATAAATAATAGTACATAGATCTTTCCAATATTATTTATAGTTAGTATTATTAATACATGGGCTTACTCTTATATATATATATATATATATATATATATATATATATATTATTGTTAACATTTTTACTTTGGGTATCATATAGAATGATCCCAAATCACATGATACTTTTCTTTTAGCTTATAGTCACTTCTTTAATTAATGCTTTCAGGTAGGGATTAGGTCAACTAGGTTAGGCAGCTCTAAACATCATTGTATGCTGGATTACCTCATATAACATGGTAGTTCTTGAGTGCTTGATGAGAAACATGAATTCAAAATTTCATTTAATCAACTTAGAAATAAGTAAGATGAGGTCAATGTTTTATAAGAGTCGTCTTCACTCAACATATTAATTTTTTAGTAACTCCTAGTGTTTATTCGAAGTCCATACTCAACGCTAAGAAACAAGGAGTTACAACTTAATGCAATCCTAGAGCTCCCCTATCAACACTAATTCTAGGATGTATTTGTAGGATTCACCTAGGGATACAATGGCCAAGGATCTGATGTTCCAAAGCTTATGCTCAACATCAAATTGGAATGTTGTAGGGCTTATGCCCAACACTTCCAATTCTTATCTTTTCAGGTGCTTCAGAGCTTCATCCTGAACACACACATTTAGATATTCATGTGCTCCAGAGCTCTTGCTCAACAAAATCATCAAACACCCATGTGATTCAGAGTTTTCACTCAACACAAACATTAAATACTCATGTTCCTCAGAGCTATTCCTCAACACAAACATCAAATCACTCATGTGTTTCAAATCTCATGCTCAACACAAACATTAAATACTCATATCCCTCAGAGCTCTCGCTCAACACAAACATCAAATTACTCATGTGCTTCAGAGCTCACACTCAACACAAACATTAAATACTCATGTGGCTTAGAGCTCTTGCTTAGTACAAACATCTCATCAATTATGTGCTTCAAGGTCCATGCCCAACACATGAAATCATATACATGCTAAATAAAACATATGCATTTGGATTACACCCAATATGTCAAACAATAATCATTCTCATGTGCAGTGAGGTCTTATGCCCAATATACAAAATATAACATCAAAGCAACATCACATGCAATGGGACTTATGCCCATAAGTGTTAGATAAAAAAATCAGGATATTACATGAATCCATTAGGGGGGAGAAAAATGGCTGAGAAGCCATGATTTTGATGATGGGTGTCATCTTGGTGCCATGGAAACTTGAGGAAGATTGAAATGTGAAAGTTCACTTGACAACCTAAGTCATTAAGTTGTCATTTTAAGATGAGAATGCCAAGGACATATCATCAATTTCCTTAATTGAAAAGAGGTTTTTTTTTCTATTTTGTATTTACCTTTAGTATAAAGTAAGAAAGAAAAAATTTCATTACAACTATGTGTTTCCTCCAATAATTTGAATGATTGGTACATCATACATATTATAATGTCTCAAAGAAGAAACGATGATTCTGTATAAAATATCTATATATGTAAAGTACTTTTAAATACAAAGGAACTTGTTTTATAATTTGAAGGTGTGCATAGCACATGATCGGAGGTGAACTATGATTATTAACCATAATATTATATGAAAAATTAAGAGAACTTTTTAGAAGCATAGAAAGGCTTCCTCATAAAGAGGAGAATAATGATAATACACTATCAAAAGTAAAAACATCATCTTAAAAACTATATTTAATGAAGAACATGTAGTTGGAGAACACAATTTATCTTGAGAAAAGAGCATCAATCCATTACAGTTATCTTTCTTAGTGACAGTGGTCACAACAATTGGGAAAACCAGTTTCTCCCTTCATGGTATACATGTCCGAAAAAGTAGTGAGATCTTAAAAATGAAAAACAAGAAGTCAAAAGGAGGAGGAGGAGGTGATCCATCGTGGGATGAAGGCTCTGAAGAAGGAAGAGGTCAGTGCATTCAAGAAGGAGAAATGGGGAGGATCATTCGTGATATTGGAATCACATTATTGATTTATAGTTTCAGGTTGGTTCGTCGTTGTGAACAACCGACATTTAAATTTTTTTATATATAAACAATTGTAAGTATCAGTTTGAGCTCTTAACATAGAGAACCAACAATATTATCATTTATAAATATATAAACATTTCTAAAACCTTTAATTACCCTTCTCGAGTAAAGAACCATCCTTTTTCATTTAGACACACAAAGTTGGAAACTTAGTTTGGCCTCTTGGTGGAGAGCGAACACTTTTAGCTTTTTGTAGCTATAATGTGTCTAACCACATGGCCTGGCATCTTGATGGAAAACCATTCTTACTGTTCGTTCATACATAGTTTATTAATAAAGAAGAAGGGTAATTCGGTAAACAAAAAAAACATATATAATAATGGAATTTTTAAAATTGCTTATATTAGTGGAATTGAGTATGATAGAACAATAGATTTTCTAACCTCCTAGTTGTAAGATGTAAGAAGCTCTTTTGTTATTTAAGTTAAGTTAGGTTTTTTTAAAATGGCTTATATTAGTGGAATTATTAATAAAGAAGAAGGGTGATTCCGTAAACAAAAAAAACATATATAATACTGCAATTTTTAAAATTGCTTATAATAGTGGAATTGAGTATGATAGAACAATAGATTTTCTAACCACTTAGTCGTAAGATGTAAGAAGCTCTTTTGTTATTCAAGTTAACTTAGTTTTTTTTAAATTGCTTATATTAGTAGAATTGAGTATGATAGAACAATAGATTTTCTAACCTCTTAGTTGTAAGATGTAAGAAGCTCTTTTGTTATTTAAGTTAATTTAGGTTTTTAAGCTTTGATGAGTAAAGAATAGAAGTGAAAATGAAAGTTGAAAGTTGGGTGGATAATTAATCCTGGAATTATAGTTATGGTCGAAAGTCTAGTTTTAAATTTATGTGACTAACTCGTTGTAAATGTCTTTAATGTCTCTACCTCCTATTTTATATGTCTCATGGTGGCCTCTCAATAGAAAATATAGTCGAACAGAAAACTAGAAGGTTGAGAGGAAAGTTGAAGTCAATCATTCAATCCTCAGGTCATCTACTTATTTCAGATAAGTATTCTACATTTGTTGTTTTTTAAAATATTGAACTATATAGAATAGTTATGAATATTCAAAATAATATCCTATTTTATTAAAATGCCAAGAAACGTTATAATGATTCAATATGCATAAGTATTGTGTTGTTGATTATATTTCATAAACTTGTTCGACTTGTCTTGCATTTGAGTGAGTTATGATATGCTTCTATTTTCTTATAAAATTGGGAGTTATGTAATTAATCATAAATCTTGAGTTGTGCTCTTGTACTTTGGAGAAGCCCATAAAAGGAGTTAAGGTACATTTTTTTTTAGAATATATAGTTTTTCGTCTTAATTTTAAGATGACTAAAGTATAAATAATTTTTCCTCTTATTTAAAAGTTTGAAGTATTTAAAGAAATGAAGTTTCTAATAAGACTTTTATTTATATTATTTAAGGATATACAATAAATGAGATGTGGTAGTTTTTACTAGTTCCTATAAGAATATGAATAATGTATGGAATATTATTAATGGAACGAGTTTATGGGTTAATATTGTTGTTCAGAAATATATTCATCCATTGAATATACTGGAATGGATTACATCTCCTATCAAAAAGAAAAAGAGCATTTCATTATGTTGGAAAGCTGTTCTTTGGGCTTTCAATATTATTGGTAATTTTTTGGTATGGAAGATTGGAAATGGAACTGCTGTTTGTATTGGTTTAGATCCTTGGATATGATGTAAATGGAGACATGCTTTTCCTTCTTCCATGATTGAAAAATTACATTTGGTTGGTTTTTATTTTTTATCTAACATTTGACTTTATGGCTTGACAGCATTGAGGGCTCAACAATGGATTAATGGAGATTTTATTGGTTTTACTGATCCTCAAGAGATTGTTGTGTGGAATGGTTATTTAGCCATTCTTAAATCTAGTCATGTAATGCTTTCAAATGATGATGATGCTCTGGTTTGGAATTTATCTAAAACTGGTCGGTATTCACCTAAAGAAGGTTATGCTCATCTTATGAACAGGGAAGTGGATCATATCTAGTGGTGGAGAGTTTTATGGAAGTTGAAATGTTCTCTCAAAAAATAAAAAATTTGTCGGTTTATCCTTTCCGATAAAGCGTTGACTTGGGATGTTCTTATCATGAAAGGTAGAGAAGGACCTGGTAGGTGTTACTTGTACAAAATGGAATGTGAATCCAATTTTCATATTGGAGTGCACTACCCTTTTACTCAAAATGTTTGGTTAATTATTGAGGACAAATTGAAATTCAGTAACCTTTGGAGTGGAGAAACCGTGTCAGAATGTTTCAAAACTTGGTGTTTAAATTTGGAAGATGCAAATATTAAACCTTTACCTATCATTGTCTTATGGTTCATCTGGAAGGCCAAAAACTTGTCTTGTTTTGAGGATCTTTCATTAACACCAGCACAGGTATCTAGCTTCAGCCTCGGTATGATGATGGCTCTTCCACACAAGACTTTTGCGGCTTCTATAAGAACTATCTTTGTGGAAATCATTGATAAAACCTTTGCATGGAGTTTTTTTCATGTGTCTACAGCTAGGGATCCAAAAATATGTGGAGCTCAGCTGGAGGTATGTTTTTTTAATCAGATATGCACTTTTTCTCTTTTAAAGCTGGTTTAAGTTTGGATACTAATAATTTTGCAGAATTATGTGCCCTCAAGCTACTTCTCTATCTGGCTAGAAGGAACTCTTTAGATAAAATCCATATTTTCGGTGATTCTCAGTTAGTTATTAACTGGGAATCTGGTAAGTAGCGATTAATGAATTTAGAGTTAGCCATGATTCTTCAGGAAGTAAATAGGCTTACTGATTGTTTTGATTATGTGTTGCTCAAACATATCTATTGGGAAAGAAATTCTTCTGCAGATGCTTTGGAAAAAGCTGGAGGAACGATTTTGGAAGGTTACTGGTCCATCACGGAACATCGCACACATGAAGTTGTGGAAACCTTTTAGATTTTTTAATTTGAAGAGGCTTTTTGGGACATGGGGTATAGAGATCATTTGAGGATCCTTTGTTTATGATGTTTTTGTTGGGGACAACAGTTTTTTGTTTTCCTTTGAATTATCATGGGTGGATGATGATGCATAGTTACCAGTTTTTTAGACTGATGAGTGCTTTTTTGTGATGTTGAATGATGTTGCTGGTCACATATATCAGTTTATGATTTTGATGAGCAGTTGTGAAATTGTGTTTATTTTTTATATGGCTATAATTGCCACTGGACATAATTTTGGGTTCTTTTGAGCTCGATATGGAGCATTATATTGACTGTAACTACGAGCTATAAGGTTGGGTTTTTTTGTGTTAATGGACTTTAGAGCCATCTATTAAATGTAAATAAATATATTTACGAATTTTTTCTATGGAAAAAAAAGAATATGAATAATGTGGATTATTATTTTAATACGATAAAGTGACTTTAAATGATTAGATAAGTCATTTGAGTATCATTTACTCCATGTTAATAAGATTCATATCCTTAATTTGAATTTTATACTTAAAATGCTATTGCAATTGAATTGAAAGAAGTTGATGTGGACAAATATAAAGAAGAATTTTGGTATATGTAGTGAGGATTTTGAGTTTGATATGTGGTGACAAAGATGTTTATTTTTTTTTAAATACCATAACATAGGAACTAAAGGTGTAAATTTTATTTATCATAATCTAAACTTGTGTTTTCTTACAAATCAGTGTTAGGTGAAAGAAAAGAGTTAAATTCTTAGATATCTATGTTAGGAGAAAAAAAGAGTAAAGATTTAATAAAGTCATTAGGTTCATTTAAACTACATAGTGTGACTTTAAATTTTTTAATTGTATTTTTTCAATAATAGTATAAGTTTTAATGGGACACAAATTTAAAGCCTTTAAAAATAAAGTTTTGAATTCCATAAATTTTTTAAAACTTTTTACTTTTAAATTCATTTTAATAATAAATTAACATTAAATTTTAATAATAGAATTTTGCTTTTATAACTTTTAATATTCTTTATATTTCAATGAATAAGTTAAACTTAGGTGGTTAAATTTTTTCCAACCAAAATAAATATAGACTGAATTTAACATAAGATTTATAAGTACTTCAATATATTTATAATTTTTTTAGAATTTAATTTATTAAATAATATAATTACACATTCCAAATTTTAAATACATCTCATTATTTTCTATAAAATATAAAAACCCTATGCAACTCATATTTAATCAGCCCAGCCTACTGCCAAATTTGTTCCTGACAAATATTTAAACCCAAATTCACAAAAGATTGACAAAACCTCCGTAACGATGGAGTCATCGTCCTCCAATTTTTTATCATATGCACATGGATTACCTACCACAACTTTGATTTGCGTCATAAATGCTATAGTATTTTTTGCTCACAAAGAGATTTGTCCATCGAATACGGTTACAAATTAAATAACTGATCAGAAAATCACAAGGAGATTTGCCCATCCAGTACACCCGTCAAAGAATATGCTTAAAATATATAAAACGTTAGGTACAATTATTCTAACCGTCAAATCCCAGCGCTTGATAAGTAACCAAAATCTTACGATTAATTCTATAAGTCCAACTATTCTATAAGTACAATTATTCTAACCATCAAATCCCAGCGCTTGATAAGTACAACTAGTTCATATGCGAATCTAGCAAAATCACGATTCAATAATTTAATGAGAAGCATCGATAGAATTAGAAAATTAGTAAAAACAAATTAAAACTGAATCCGAAAAAACAAAAGCATAATTAAAAAGAATCTCAGAAAAAACCGTCGATCAAAATTGAAAAGCAAAAAAAAGACGGGATGGAAAAATGAAATCCTTCGGGGAAAAGCATCTCCAGACAGAGCACAAACCAAAACTGAATCTGAAAAAAAAAACATAATAAAAAAAGACTCGCAAAAAAAAGTGTCAATCGAGATTGAAAAACAAAAAAAAGACGGGACGGAAAAATGAAATCCTTCTCAAAAAGCATCTCCAGAAAGAGCACAAATCAAAACTGAATTTGGTAAAAAAACATAATAAAAACGAATCTCGCAAAAAAGCCTAAATCAAGATTGAAAAACAAAAAAGACTGACGGAATAATGAAATCCTTTGCAAAATGCATCTATAGAAATTGAGAAACAGCCAAAATTTAAATGGAAGGAAACGGGTGTAACAACCATCTATCCATTGAAGGAAGGATATAAATTTCTAAAATCTCATACAATTTCAACATTTACCTCTTCCCACGGTGTCTTTGTAGACTCTGAGTCTGTCTTTGCCCGTGTATGGTCCTGGATCTGGTGTGTCTGTGTCGAGTCTGAGTCTGTCTCTGTCTGTGTATGGTCCTGAGTTTGAGTCTCTGAATTCTTGGCTGTCATGTCTCTATGTGACAGACAGAGGAGAAGGTTGCGCTGGGATTCATTGGAAAATTGTATTGGGATCGGCCTTTGCAACAAAGAACTTCAAGGAAATGGAGGAGGCAGCTCACCTGCTCAACATCAAGATCAATGTTCTCTAAATAGTAACGGGATCCCATTCCAGATACATTTTACGAATCTTTTCTCTAATCTTTCCTCTCGGAAGATGTAGAATTCTTCTTTTGTTATGATCTCATCTCTGTTTTCTTCTAATCTCAGCTCCGTTGCAAATGACAACTCTGTTTTCTTCTGAGAGCTTCCTATTGCTTGAATTTGAGGTTGACGCTATTCCGTTACTCAACTGTTCAACACAAAGTGCAGTGTTAGCCTTACATACATCAATTATATGCATTTTTATTACTATTCCCTCTTTAGTTATTCGTATTTTTCAGTCATTTTTATGATTTTCTTCGGTCATTTTTATTTTCTTCGTTTATATTTTGTTATGATCGTAGCTTCCTAGAGAAATTAAAAGTGATTTCAATGGATTTCCATCATTGTCATGCATTTCAAACCCGTAAAAATCTAAAACCCCAAAAAAACCGTAGAAACCGTAGTCCTTTAGTTCCAGTCATCTCTATTATTTTCTTCGGCCTTGCAATAAGGGTTCTTCGGCCATGCAATACGGGTTGGGTTAACTTCTGTTCCATAAATCTATAAAAACGTCGAAACCCTAGTCCTTTAGTTTCAGTCAATTTATTATTATTTTTCTGCCTTGCAATAAGTGTTCGGTTAAGTTCTCTTCTGATCTGGGCTTCCAATGTTGGAATTAAAAAAAAAATTTAATGGCTTTTCATCAATGTGATGGATTTCAAATTACAATTAAATTTTGATTTAATTATGTAAAAGTTGAAGCTCAATTTAATATCTCTTTGAGATCACCATCCGACTCTATCTCTATGTTTAAGATCGCCAGATGGCTAACGTTATTTCGCTACTCAAACCAAACCTTACTCCAATTAGAACTCTGAACTCGGCATCTCTTCTCCTATTTCCCAGTTGTTTATTGATTTAAATTATTTTTTCATTGCATTAACCTTAGTGTGTCTTTACCGTATTCATTATTGAATTGATTTTTTTTAATGTTATTTTATAATTGTTCTTTACTGTATAGAAAAAATCTAATTTGAGTGTTAGAAAAAATATAATAGAAAATATAATAAATATTAAGTTCTTTAATTCGTGTTATTTTATGATTATTTTATTTAAAGTATATTATAATAAGATGATTGTAAATGAAATTTATTTATAAATTTAAATTTAAATATTAAAAAAATCAAAAAAGAATGAAGTTTATTGTTATAAATTCCAACCAGATTTGATATTGCAATTTATAATTATTTTATTTGATATTAAAGTTTTTAATTTTTTTTTTAAAGTATAGTTAAAAAAGCTTTTTGTATTTTTTAATTTTTAATTTTATTTTTAAATTTAATTTATTATAATAGCTATTTTTCTTATAGTTCATAGCAGGTTTTTCACTTATTACATATATAAGGACTAGATTTAGGATTTGATATTTCTCAAACCAAATATAGACTTATTTAACTATTTTTTTTCTATACATTTTACAAAATAAAATAATTTAATGTAAATAATATTCTTTCAAGGAGTGGGTTAAATCCTTCCAAATATCTTGAAGTGAGGTGGGCATATTCTATTTAGGCTAATAAACATGTTACAAACTAAGAATGTTTTGTATATTGTAATTATTAATAAACATAATTATTCTTTGAGGAAGAGGGATTCAACCCCTCTCAATGCTCTAGTGGGTGACGATTTATCCTCCTTAGAGTAGTATAATGTGTTTTATTTGTATATTTTTAGTATTATTTTAAATTACTAAAGCACCAAAATGTTGATTATGTATTTATTTTAACTATATTAAATTAGTTTCTAAATTAGTAATTTTCATAATTAATATAAACATTAAGTTACAATTTTATAAACTTTTTTTATATTGTGAGAGTTATAACAATGTTTGTAATTTGACATGAGATTGTAAAGTGTCTTTCCTTTATTTATTATTTGAATTAAAATTAATTTTGTGTTGTGATTATGTATATTCAATAATAGATCATTAAATTTCACATTGCGTATATGATATAACATTTTTATACACTTAATTTACACCTTTTACATTTTGTATGTGTTTGTATTTTCTTATTTAAAATATAAGGTTTAAGAATGTTTCTTTGGTTGTTTTTCATTGTATTTTGACATGAAATAGTATTTATGGGTTTGTTGTATTGATTATTGATTTTGAATTAGGATGAGTTGTATTAGGTTTGGTATATTCATTGTCCAATCATAAAAGTCCACATCACACGTGATATAAAACATGTTAGCTACACTTCTAATTGACACTAAATGAACTTAATATATGTCAATGAGTGTCTAAACGGTAATGTTTGTTTGTTTGTATTTTAACTAACATGGAATGTATTTCTTATGTCTATTGTATTTATTTTGAATTGTGATGAGGTGTATTGTGTTTGCTTATTGATTTCTAAACCATTAATCCCAACATTTCACATGATATAAAACAGTTTACACACATGCAATTTATACTTTACACACTTTATCTAATATATGTTTACTTCTCTAAAATGTATGATTTGCAATGTATATTTGTTTGCTTATGTTTGATACGGATTTTTGTTGATGTTATGTTTGATTATAAAATAGTGTAAGTTTTAATATATGTTTAGTTATTTTAACGTACCATAGAATTCTATTATGTATTTCTATATCTTATTAATCTCAAGATGAATTAACATTTATTTGTGTATATTCACTTGTAAATCAGTGTTCTCTAAATAATAACGGATCCCACATTTTACGAATCTTTTCTCTAATCTCTGCTCTCCGAAGACGTAGAATTCTTGTTTTGTTCTGATCTCATCTCAGCTCTGTTTTCTTCTTATCTCAACTCCGTTGCAAATGACGGCTGTGTTTCTTCTTCTGATCTCAGTTTTCTATAATATATTGAATAAGGTTGAACCTATTCCGTTACACAGCTGTGCAACACGGAGTGTGCAGTGTTAGTTTTACAGGAATTAATTTTAGGTATTTTTATTACTATTTCCTCTTTAGATCTGTTTTGCTTTGAAACCTGTAGAAATCTTTTTTTGGTATTTTTTCAATTATTTTTATTATTTTTTTACTCATTTTTATTTTCTTGCTCTCGATTTTGTTAGAATACATGCTTCCAATTAAAACCTGATTTCAACGAATTTCCATCACTGTAATGGATTTCAAATGGTAAAAAGTGATTTCAATAGATTTTCATCACTATAATGCATTTCAAACCCTCCTCCATTCCAAATTTTTTTAAACAGTAGAAACCTTAGTCCTTTACTTTCCGTGATTTTTATTAATTTCTTCAGCGGGTTCGGTTCTGATCTGGGCTTCTTTCAATGTTGGAATTAAAAAATAATTTGAATAGATTTTCATTTTTATAATTTTTATTTATATAATGCATTTTAAAATTTAGTTAAATTTGATTTAATCATATTAAAGTTGTAGTACTAGATTTAAATTTTGAATTAGTCTTTTAATGCGTATAAAATTTGACTTTCTCTTTCTTTAATTTTTTTTTACAATCTAATCTCCATAAGATCACCATCTAACCTTATCTCTCTATTTAAGATCACCAAATGGCTAAAGGTTATTTCGTTGCTCAAACAAAACTCCCCTCCAATTCGAACTCTTACAAAACCCCTCTCCAATTCGAACTTTGAACTAAGGTATCTTTTTTCCTACCTCCAATTTTTTTTTTATTAAAATGATTCTTTCATTCTATATAAAGTTTATTTTGTATTTACCATATTTATTATTGAATTGATTTTCTTCAATGTTATATAATTTAAATGTTTATTTATTAATTTTTTTTTTTTCATTCTGTAAACCTTATTTTGTATTTACCATATTTATTATTCAATTGATTTTCTCCAATGTTATATAATTTAAATGTTTAAGATAACAGAAAATATATATTCATTATTTTAAAGATATTTTATAGCCTTATTGTTATAAATATTAAGTTTTTTTGAATAGATTTATGTTATTTTATAATTTATGATTATGCTATTTAAAATATATCATTATAAGAGGATTATAGATAAATTTTATTTATTTTTAAAATTTAAGGATTAAAAAAATAAAATAGGAATGGAAGTTTATTCTTATAAATTAAGATTTGATATTCCACTTTTTAATTATTTTCTTAAAAAGTATATTGGAAAAGGTGTTTTATATTTTTAAGTTCAATTTATTATAATAGATGGTTTTTTGGTTAATGTTAGTTGCTTATATGTCCTAATTCTTATATATGTTTTTTCTAATTTTTTTAATATTTTCTTATATTGCAGGTTTTTCACTTATTATATATATAAGGAGTGGATTTCCAAAAACCAA
The DNA here is from genome assembly GCA_001517045.1 of Pseudotsuga menziesii. NCBI lineage: Eukaryota > Viridiplantae > Streptophyta > Pinopsida > Pinales > Pinaceae > Pseudotsuga > Pseudotsuga menziesii. The sequence goes on from LPNX011014782.1 coordinate 41,521, forward strand.
ATATGGATTTATTCATCTATTTTTTTTTATATTTTACAAATTAACAAAAATAATGTAAATAATATTGTTTCAAGGAGTGGGTTAAACCCCTCCAAATGTCCCAATGGTCTAGTGGGTGATGGCCTATCCTCAGAGTAGTCTAGTGTGTTTTATTTATATATTTTAGTATTATTTAAACTCACTCAAGCATCAAAAAGTTGATTACATATGTATTTTAATTTTCTCATCTTCATTTCTAAATTATTAATTTTTACATTTCACAATTGATATAAATATTAATTTAAATTTTTTATAAATTTTTTTATATTAACAACTTATAACAATGATTGTATAATTTGGAAATTTTTGTAATTTGACATGAGATTGCAATGTGTCTTTGCTTTATTTATTATTTGATTTTGGATGAATTTTGTATTTAGATTATGTATTTTGAGTAATACATGATCAAATTTCACATTATGCATATGGTATAACATTTTTATACACCTAATTTACACCTTTTACACTTTGAATGTGCTTGTATTTTCTTATTTAAAATACAACATTTAAGAATGTTTCTTTTGTTGTTTTTCATTCTATTTTGAAATGAAATAGTATTTATGGGTTTGTTGTATTGATTATTGATTTTGAATTAGGATGAGTTGTATTGTGTTTGGTATATTCATTTCCAAATCATAAAAGTCCACATTACACCCTATATAACACATTTTTCATACACTTATAATTTACTATATGAACTTAACATATGTGGATGAGTGTGTTTGGCAATGTTTGTTTGTTTGTATTTTAACATGGAACTTATAGTGTGTCTTAATTGTATTGATTTTGAATTAAGATGAGTTGGATTGTGTTTGCTTATTCATTTCTAAATAATTAATCTCAACATTTCACATGAAATAAAACATTTTACACACACATGTAATTTATCTACTATATGTTTGCTTATTTAAAATTATCTGGTTTGCAATGTATGTTTGTTTCCTTTTGTTTGACATGGAGTTTTATTATGTATAATATGTACTTATTGATTTTAAATTGTCATGAATCATGTTTTGTTTGTATGTATATGCTACATTTGATTATATAATAATGTTTTTTTTAATATAAGTTTGATTTTGCTTGCATGGAATTATATTGTTTGTATATATTCATTTGTAAATCACAAAATTCTACATCAAACATATAATATAACACATCGTGTAGATGTATGCTATTTATACTTTCTACACTTTAGGAATGGGTAATTGTGTTTTCTTATTTAAATTGTATGGTGTGAAATGGAAATTTCTTTATGTTTACAAGATATAAATGTGTTTGGCAATGTATGTTTGTTTGTTGTCTTAAGTTTCTATTTTGGTATAGTATTGTAATCCTTGTGTTTGTTGAATTAATTATTGATTTTCAAATAATATGAGTTCATGTTATTTATGTATGTATAGTGGTTGTGTTTGTTGTATTGATTTTGAATTGTTAGCACAAATTGCATTAGTGTGTTTATTTGGATTACTTATGAGATTATAATATTTAGGAATGTGTGGTTTCTTGACTTTTATATGTTTTTATGATAAAATTTATAATTATTATGAGAAATTTAGGTTTTCCTCTATATATATGAGTACACCTTATTATGCAAATTTCAACCATGTATGTTTGAACTAGTATAATAATATTTTATGTTATGTTAATATAGAGTTGGTTAGGATAGGGTAAGTTATAGCTAAGTAAGGTAGACTAGTGTGGCTAAGGTACATTAGGTCAAGTAAGATAGGCTATAGTAATTTAGGGAAAGTTAGTGGTGTGATAGGGTAAGGTAGATTAGGTTAATGTAATATCCCAAATACTGATATTCTCTAATGTTCTATATGATAGTGCTAACTTGCACACTCAATCTCATACAAATTTGCAAAATAATTGTGCATACAAACTCGTCATACAAAAATTCTCTAAAAAATAGTTGAATAAGGGTTAGGGTTTTGCAGAGAGAAATTAACACATACCATCGATATCTTGACTGATAATGAATCCAAAGATAGCTGTATGTATAAGGATCCCAATGGGTGGTCTAATAATTCACTTTTCCTCTGGTGTTACCGCCTTGCGGTACCGTAAAAACCCTCCAGACTGAAGGTGATGCTTTTGTAGGAGGAGAGTTTCGTTCAGGGTGAAACTTTTTGAGCTTTTCCATCTACTGATGCCAGAGAGATGGCCTAGAACATGCGGAGGTTTGTATTCCTCTAAGTGCCCTAGAAAATTTATTAGCAGTTATGTTGCTCACGCCCCCAACTGATCTGTTTGGCTGATAGCTTCTCCAGGTGAGTAAATTGATGGTTGACAATCACTGCATACCATAGTGTAGTCCTACTAAGGAAGAGGAAGCTGACATGTGGAGGAAAGACTGGGTTTTGTGGTCCCAGTGAATCCTTCTGTGTTTTCCTTGCTACTTTCGGCTGCAAACATGGATCTGCTAATAACCCTTCAGAATGTGTTGGATCTCTAAATACTATATTATATGATGGATGTAATCGATAAAACTTGATGATCTATCACAATAAGAGACTAGGGAAAATATATCACTGTCGAACCCTCGCTAGTTGAAGACATCGTCTTCAATCCCAACTGTCGTGGATGCACGTTGTGCTATTGCTCGAAACTTTAAAATTAATCAACAATAACAATAGATATATTTTTTGGTCTCATAACCCTCTTAAATAGAGTCTCATGTACGTTTAGGGTTTGCATGTCACTTTTAGGGTTTCTGCTTCACTTTTGCATGCATGCAATTCTATTTTGATGTTGAATTTTAAGCCTAAAGAAACAATGCTTATTTTATCTGACCAATGCCTTGACACTGAATGAATGTCTTGTTTTTCTATAAGTCTCAAATTCCCTTCGTCAATTCCCTCTCATGTTGTACCCGCTCAAACCTATGGGAATGAAGTAGGTTAGCGAGTGTTTTTGGATGCTTGAAATTGCTTATCCTCAAGTAACTACAAACTAGGATATTGCAATACCTTCTCTCCTTCCCATGTGGCATCCTCCATAGGTAATTCCTTCCATTTCACCATATAGTCTCAAATCACTCTGTTTCGGAGCTTCCTTTCTTGCACCTGTAGGATAGTCTCTCGAATCAGTACCAGTAGTCCTTCATCATCTAAGGGAGGTAACTCACTAGATGGAGCAATGTGTTGTCCTAATGTTTTCTTGAGTCTGGACACATGAAATACATTGTGAGTCATGCTTTCCTTCTGGAGTTCTAGCTCATAAGCCACATCTCCAACCTTTTGAATTACCTTGTAAGGACCATAGAAGTGAGGTTTTAGTTTTTCTGCTCCTTTATTCTTGAGGGAATACTTCATGTATGGTTATAGCCATAAATATACCATATCTCCTACCTCGAAGCTTCTCTCAACCTTGTGTCTGTCTACGTATAGTTTCTACTGATTCTCTACTACCTCTAAGTTCTCTCTTAGGATATTAAGGATATCTTGACTGTCTTGTATACAATATTTGACCTTCGGTGGTTTGTTGTCTCCAAAAGCTAGATCTGCAAAGCTTAGTGCCTCATAGCCATACAATGCTTTAAAAGGTGTCATCTAGATTGAGATATGGTAGGTGGTAATGTAGCAATATTTCTCTAAGTGTAGCCACTTAATCCATGTCCTCTGTTGCCCTACTACATAATTGGGTAGATTCCCTTCAACCCACTTGTCAAAAATATCGATCTGTCGGTTGCTTTGCAGGTGATAGCTCATACCTACAGTGCGTTCTGTCCCTTACCAATATGAATAGCTCCCACCAGAAGGCATTGATGAATTTACTATCCTGATCATTGACAATGGTCTTGGGTAGCCCATGTAATCTAAAGACCTCTCTAAAAAATAACTCAGCTACATGGGGTGCATAGTAATCGTATGAGATAGAAAATGAATGGCTGAATTTGGTTAGTCGATCAACCATAACATATAAGAAAACTCTCCCTTGGACCTTGCGAAACCCTGTGATAAATTCCATGGAGATACTTTCCCACTTCTGTTCTAGAATTGGTAGTGGCTGAAGTAACCTTGCTGGATGGATGTGCTCGACCTTGTTGTGCTGACAAATGTTGCATTCCCGCACGTGCTGCATAACCTCCTCCTTGAGACCCTTCCATGAGAACCTCTCTCAGATCTAACTATAGGTATTAAGGAAGCCTTGATGTCCTAATGATGGAGATTCATGTGACACCTGTATGATCTTCTTTTTTAAGGCTGATTCTGGGATGAGGTATATCCTGCTCTTATAATAGATGATGTCATCAATAATTCTGTACCTATCATCCTGAATCTGTCCATCCAATAATTCGCGAGCAAATTTATTTTTGGAGTACTCTACTAAGAGAAGAGACCTCCAATCTGTGGATATAGTCATAAGAGATAATGAAGTAGGTCATCTGGATAATGCATCAACTACTATATTTTTTTTACCCTTCACATACTTTATCTCGAAATCATAGGCTTGTGCCTTGCTACCCCATTTTTGTTGGTGCTCATTCAGCTCCTTCTTCTCCAAGAAGCACTTGAGGCTATTATGATCTATCTTGATTTTGAACTTGTTTCCCACCAGGTACTGTCTGAATTTAGTAAGAAAATGTAAGATGGATATCATCTCCTTATCATATATGGAGTAGAGGCACTCATAGTTTTTCAATTTTCTACTCTAGAATGCAATTGGGTGATGGTTTTGCATCAGTAATGCCCCTATCCCTTCCCCAGATGCATCACATTCTACTACAAATGGCTGTGAGAAGACTGGTAGTACTAAAACCGGGCAAGAACTCATGATGAATTTCATCTCCTGAAAGGTTTTATGTGCTAATTTTTGCCAGGTGAAGGCCCCCTTCTTTATGAGATCAGTGAGTGGTGCAAAAAATTGGGAGAAACCCTTAACATACCTTCAGTAATATGTGCAAATGCCCAAGAATCATTTTAGTTATGTGACTCTTTTTGGCGTGGGCCAATCTATGATAGCTAGGATTTTATCCATATGAACCTGTACCCCTTCTGCACTGATGATGTTCCCTAGATAAAACATCTCCTTCATGATAAATTCACACTTGGACATCTTCACGTAGAGGAAGCACTCTTCTATAATGCTCAATACTTCGTCTAAATTTTTCAGATGTTCCTCCCACATTTTGCTATAAATCAAAATATCATAAAAGAATACTAGAAAATACTTACATAACTAAGCTTTGAAAGTATGGTTCATGCATGACTGGAAGGTGGATGTATCATTGGTGAGTCCAAAAGGCATGACCAAGAACACATAGTGACCATAGTCACAACAAAAATCTATTTTAGAAATGTTTTGATCCCTTACTAAGGTCTGGTGGTACCTTGTGTGAAGATCGATCTCTGAAAAGTATTTGGCACCCCGTAGATCGTCCATGATTTCATCAATCCTGGGAATGTGATACCTAATTTTTATGGTCTTTTTGTTGAGTTCTCTTTAATTTATGCACATTCGCAGTGTTCCATCCTTCTTCCTAACTAATACCACTCATGATGCAAAGGGAATAGAAGTGGGTCGAATATATCCTAGCTCTAGTAATTCCTTGGTCATCTTCTCGATCTCATACTTATATATTTTGGGATGTCGGTAAGGAGTGGTGATGACTTCTTGTGGCCCCTTCTCCAGCTCAATGATATGCTCAAATCCCTTGTCTGGCATTCTACTTGTTAAGAGGGTCTCGAAATACCTTTTTGTGCTATAACAATAAGGCCTGAATATCTGATGTGTGTTGGGTGGTGTTCTCTAGAGATTTTATAAAGGTGACAAAACATTATGCAGACCATTTTATGTCATCATGCCTAAGCATTTCCTACATTCTTTGTGAAGAGATGGGCTTTGGGGAATAAGTGTTCATGCCCGGGTGAGTGCAAGAAGATGATGGACCTTTTTGGCGCGTTAGATGCAATAGAAACCTGAAAAATCAGGCATCCCTCAACTTACTTGGATTTTTTGAGATACTTATGCAAAATATCTTGCATTGAGTAAAAAACATGAAATGTAGAAAATTGAAGCACCTTTCCGAATATATAACTTTTATGTATCGAAAATTTGCATAGCTATGTCAAATTTCATTTTTCCTAACATGCACTTTTTATTTTTCAGGGAAATTATAAGGTATATGTTTTTGTGGGTGCAGCCTCTGAGGGCCTAAATGATTTAATCAAGCTACAAAAATTGACATCCATGTAGAGAACCCATAGCACTAGTGCGGCACTATTTTTCGAAAATTAAATTAGTAATTTTATAATATTTTTATAATTGTCTAAGTGAGAAAACCTCGAAAATGGTACGTGTTTTGTGGGTGCAGCCTTTGAAGGTCTTAGTGCAAAAATCATGAAATGGGGTTTTGATAGAACGTAGAGGTTAGTGTCTTCTTGTGTACCATATAATTTTTGTTTGAAGTGATCAAGAATTGAAAAAGTTATAGAAGAAACACTAACAGTGTGTTTTTCGAGTTGAGGAGTGATGACAGAAGATAAATAAGAAAAAAATAGAAAAAATTATGTATTCTTGTTAAAATTTACATATTTAGAATCTGCAAAAAAAACCATATCTGTTTCTAAAATCTCATAAAAAATGGAGGTGTTCAGCACCATCAGACGAACCGTTAAACACGAGCATATTGAAAATATGGATATAATGTTGAATTTTCCATGGTTTATCATACTCCAAGGCACAGGCATGTGGAATCCGAAGCAAAGTACAAAGCAGACACATAGGCATAGGAATTCCACGAAAGCATGGGTGGAGGCTCGGCCTTATCATTTGGAGGGAATAAAAATTTGAATTTACTATAACGCGCGCGCGCTTTAACACTACAAAACGCTTCCGCGTTATATTAACTAAAACCACGTGCGCGTTATGTTCTTATAAATCGCGTGCGCGATATGGGAAATCAAAAAAATAGCGCCAACATAATTTTGACATCAAGC
>LPNX011014789.1:0-76063 GCA_001517045.1 Pseudotsuga menziesii
TTATTAATCCTCCCGATCGGAACATCGGGGCATGACCACATGACTCAAATACATAATAGAAACATACCGGAATAAACATCGGGTTACAATATATGAAATGCATAGAAGAATACATTCCGAAGTTACATATACATCAACATTGTTATTATATGTGGATGACTTATTCTTGACAGGGAAGGAGAAACAGATCATGGAAAGCAAGAAGAAACTAGCAGAAGAATTTGAGATGAAAGACCTTGGGTTAAAAAGAAATCTTTCTCAACCAAGGAAAGTATGTGGTAGAGATATTGAAGAGATTCAATATGTTGGAATGCAAATCCATGGCCACACCCATGGACTCCAACCTAAAGCCGTTAGCTGATGACTCATCAGAGTTAGCAAATGTGACTCATTATAGAAAGATCATTGGGTCATTAATGTACTGAACAAAATCCAGACCAGACATTTGTTTTGTTGTGACACTACTACATTTTGACCAAAAATCCGACGGCCGTCATGTCGGATTTTCAACACTTCCCTGTCGCATGTACGACACTTTGATTTTTTTTAAGCGTTAGAAACTTGTCGTTGGCTATCCAACACCTAAATAACTATCGGTTAAGAGACACCTTAGTAACTGTCGGTTAAATTTAAAGTGTCGGTTAAGTGACAGAATATCTTCGACGGTAGTGAATTTTTTTGAAAAAATAACCTTCTTGCCGTCGGTTAAGTGACAGAAGATCCGTCGTATAAGCGATGGCTAGTCAGATTTTAAAAAAAAAGTATCCTTTATGCCGTCGGTGAAGCGACGGATATCAATTTCAAGCGTCGGATAAGCGACATGAAGTGTCGTCGCTTAAGCGACGAATATAGAGTATAAGCGTCGAAAAATCGACAGGAAGAGGCATCGCTTAAGCGACGGTTATGTGTGTTTTAAAAAAAATAAATATTGTCACATATGTGTAAACAGTGAATAAATCGGGCATGAAAACATAATCCCTTCAACAGATAACCTTAGTCAATAAATAAGAAAATAGTAGAAACTGAATATTTAGGTAAATAATAATACAGATGATGTTCTGTGGCATAACGTTGATCAAATTAGATGAAAACATTAATTGTAACCATAAAATCAAATTTTACTCCATCCTATCTGATTCAAAAGTTTGTTTTCTACTTAATTGCAGTGTTGTCCCTTTAAAATATAACATTGACCCTCAAAATTTACAGGAAACTGTATCTTGAAGCAAATTTATACTCTAGCTTGATTCATCTGCATGGTTTTAAGAGGCCAATGATGTATTCACAAAGCTATAATGTCACAATATCAGTCTACTCTGCCACACCAAATTTTGAAAATCTTTATCGATTTCATATAAAGAAGCAAAAAATCTGGTTTATGACTTATCGTATGTTCAAATGATAAAGTTCCAACCACTCATTGTACTCCAAATTTTTTATCATTTACCAACATTTTCCCATATCAGAGTTGAATGACAAACCCGTCAAAAAAAGGTTTGCATTCCCATGCAGAACATATAAAAGCAGTTCTAACTTCTAAAGATAAGTACATATGAAAGTTGTGCTAGTAAAACAACAGATAATTTATCACCTGTATATAGCAATCAAGGCCTCTGGCGCCATTCCAGCAAATGACCCACATATATATGGACCATACTTGACATTTGTTGCAACAACACCATTATTGAAAATTGTGTAAGGAAATGGTGAGACTCTTATAAGAGCAATGGTCTGAAATTGACAGAACCAACTTCCTTCTCCTACTAGTCTTATCACAGCAGCTTTTTGGGGCCATCTTTTCAACCACGTCTGAAATGAAAAATGGTAGAATGTCAACACTAGATTTTCATAAAATATCTGACTTGAACATTATATACCATGTACACTAAATTCACAACAGGAAATATAAATGTTGGTTGGAATACATACATGTATTCGATTGCGAAATAGCGACCCAATGAAGTAAGGTAATGACATGCCTATACTAGTGCCTACCATTATTATAAGAAACCCAAGGCCATAACTAAAAATTAGTCCTGCCAGCCACATAGATGGTCCTGATGGAAGCAAGAAAACTGGGAACACAGCCATAGAGGCAATTAACAGGAATGCCAGAATAGGCCTTTTGAAGGTTGAGGCCTCCCAATTCATAATTGGAATGACAACCTATAATAATACAAAGAGTAAACATGTCTTAGAACAAGACTATCTCTGATGAAGGAAAATTGACATAAAGTAATCCAACACACGCACAACTTCCTATCCCATTGTTGCAGTTCAAAGATAAGGACCACAAACTAATAATTATCCTTTTTTTCTTCATTATCAAGATAAGAGGAAATGATAGAAGTAGCATTGCATCACAACTAAAGACTTATCTAGGCCAACCACGCTAATAACTATACCTGTTCACCCCCTCATGTCCAGATATCACAATAATAGTGATATGATATTTCAATGATGAAATTATGGTTCTAGGCTAAGATCCAGGCTATGAATTTATGGTTCTAGGCTATGAAGTTATGGTTCTAGGCTATGGTTCTTGTGGAAAAGAGGCTCGGCAAAGGGGGAGTATCATCTTGTTAGTTGGAATTTTTTAACTCAACCAAAGGATGAGGGTGGATGGGGGCTTAAACCCATTCATTTGTTTGGATCCACAATAGAAGCCAAGAATGTTTGGAAGCCAATCACTAAGGAGAGCCTCTAGAAACACATTATTATGAAGCTCACTCATGCAGTGGATCATGTTGGAAAGAAAAAGCATCAAATCAATGTCAAACCATTGGAAAGCTGTGGTATCTACTTTCTCTAAATAGGAAGGTTCCCCGCATGAAGGATTGGTCATAGTGTATGTTTTGGTTCAAATGCTATTATGGCCGATGTTGAGTAGGTGGTATTCTCCTTGAAGATCTAATACAAGCATTGCATGATAGATGTTTCTTTCAATTGCACCAAGGTGGAGACAAGTTCACAACCATTACATGAAACTGGATTGGTTGACTGCAGATTCTATGCAACTCAATTGATTGACTGAAGATTGCATTCAGAGCAAGTCTTTCAAGCACCCAGCAATTGATGGATCCTCTGCTCCATAGAGAAGGCTACAACAAAACAAGCCTTTAGACACTGAATGCAATCCATATAACTTTCTTTCCCTTAATTTCTGAAGCAGAAAATTGTATAATTCACTATCCACTATGGACTTGTGTCAAATAATTGCTACAATGTAATCTAACATCTGTAAGTCATTTTGTACTTGCAGTCAATTATGCATCCCATAATGGCCATGTTGTGTAGCGCATCTGAACCTCACTTGGCAGAGACAATTTTAAGAACTGCTGCAAATATAGTCTTAGCTATGTGTAATATAACTTCCCAAACTATCGCTAAACATGTCTAAAAAGACAACCATAAGACAACAACAAACATTTTTTCAATTTGATCTAAATAGCTACAAAGAAAGGCCACTTACCTGAGGGAATGATATGACTTTCTTTGGCACAACCAAGCAAGCTGCCTTGGATGATGTATCAACTGCATGTTGTCTAAGAAATGACACACAGTTTGTTAAAGTGTCCGGTGACTCAAATGCCTGGAAAGAAATAGATTAAAATCAAAATGATGATTTATAGACAATTTGAGCGACATACATTAGCATATCTCTAGAACATATAAGGGCAGTTGTCTAGACTGTAGAACCCAATAATTGAAAATAAATCTTAAATTGTTTTATTTTGATCTTGCATGACTCTGTTATGTGCCAAGACCCACATCATGTATTCTTGAGCACCGTTTTAAGATGTTAAAATTATATAATATGGCATTCATAGATCTCCTTCTTACTAGAATTACCATAGAAAGCATGTTATGACAGGAAACACGTGGTTCAAAACTTCAATATTCCATTTAGTAAAAATCAGAATTTGCATATACACAATAGCAAAAATCACATATACACAGACCTCCTGTCAAGGTTCTTCATATTCTAGACATGAGATGTACATTGTATATCATATTCATATTCTAGAGATAGAGCTAACACTATTCTCAGAGATATACTTACAATGCAGCTTCCGAAGAATAAATAGGGATGGAGTTTGAAACTTTTTTGCAATTCTGTAAGCCAAAAAGGATAGAACACCAACTGATTTGGATCCCCCTGTAATGCCCCCAACCAGATTTATACCAATTTCTGAGTCGACTTCCTGTACATTTTGGTGTGGGACTTTTGTCAAACATTCTACTAGTCAAATCCGGTCTGCTCACTTGACAAACAGTACTTTATATGGATAGCCAATGATTTACTGTAGATTTCAGGTCAGTTTTAAGCTAGGTGTTGGTTGTATAGTTAAATAAGAATTTGGTTGTTTTATCTTTATAACATTCAACCCCAACTTGCTAAACATTTCATCATATCAAATAAAACTTGACAGCAGCATGACCTTAACTTAATGGGAATTGTGGCCAAAACCTTTAATAGTAGAAATATAACAGTCCTTTTTACAGAGTTCACATACAAGGAATTAATTCAAAATTTCAAACATTGCATAGTCACTGAGCTAATTTTGAACTTTGAACATGAATCTCAACACCTTCACACAGCAGATGTCTATCCTAGGACTGTAATGGTTTGGCTGTAACAAGGCCGAGGAAGAGTAACTGTATACTGAATGTGTTGTAAAGTTCTGAGCCAATAAGATGAGATATTCCCAGACTGCACTGAACTTATTTTGGCTTGGGTTGATTAATAGTTACTGTAGCTACTGGGTGAATCAATATTTAAGAAGGCATTATTTGGACATAACTGGCTTTGGCATTTCATCAAACACTGCCATGTTGTATGAAGAATTTGATGTTGGACATCAATTAGAGAACTATGTCCCAGAGTTGTTATCTTTGTCAAGCTTCTGTTAGAGAACGAGCTCTAAAATGGAGATATTTTCTCCTTATCTCCATACATTTGGGGTTCTCTTTAACTAGACCAGCTATCATATCCTTACTGCTGCTTTAAAAACTGAACTTGGGCTTTGGTTTGTTGGAGAGAAGATTTAAAAGCAGGAACAGGCTATTTAGAATCATGGGTATATCATGTGGTACAAAGTGTTGAAATTGAATACTTCATAAGTTTTAGCAGAATTCTGCGCCATAATGTTCATTTTGGCCATACAGGGGAGCTATCACAGCTGGCAAATATCATTCTAGATATACTCTCTCAGCTTCAAACATCATACAAAGACCATAAAGTTTGACAGGCTATTTTGACAGGTCGTTATTTCTGCTACACTTGCAATCTGACTATTTCTAGAGGGTGTTGTTCTATTTGTGCCAGGGTGTGCCACAGGGGTCACATAGTTGTTTACTCTCGTTTAAGCCGTTTCTTTTGTGATTGTGGTTGTTTACTCTCGTTTAAGCCGTTTCTTTTGTGATTGTGGTTGTTTACTCTCGTTTAAGCAGTAACTTCCCAGAGCCACTTCACAAGATTTATTCGAGTCGTCAGAGAGTAAACAACATGTCCCTTGTTTATGCATGGAGGAATACATGAACAAGAGGATCATAGCAGTGATATTACAACAGCACAATATGACGAACTATAAACTTGAATGATTGAACAATCCCCAAAGGGAAAAAAACACGTTAAGAATCTTATTATCAAATAAATGTCTTAAAGCATGAAAGGATGAGTTGAGTTTATCCATGCATTCAATCTAGTATCTTCAGTTCATACTCCCTTAAGATCCTCTATATACTAAATGCTATCAAGTTGGATAGTTGTGTAGAGCTGTGACTGCTAATTACTGATCACAAACTGGAACCACAATTAGTTTAGGTTTGGAACAACGATTAAAGTTGTGAACGAAAAGAGAAACTGCCAGATGGCATAACAAGCTATCAATGTATTTACTTCTATCAGGGAAAGGTGAGTAGTTAATCATAATGACAATGCACAAGTATGAACAGAAAGAGCAAAAGATGAAAATGATTACAATCTTTGTGGCTAACTCCTGTTCTGTTTAAATAAGTAAATAGTTTGTAACTCATCTTTTAATACAAAAGTATCAGCTTCACAGTTGGACAAGCTTAAACCACAATGAAAAAATATGATGGTAGATCACCCTTTCCAAACACAAGCCTCTTTGCAGACTCTTGAATCGTACCCCAAGCAAGCCCTGCTCCTAGTCCTGCAAACCTACAAAAGCACTATGCTAAAAGGTTTCAAAGCAATAAGAATTATAATATTGATTTGAAGCAATTTTCAATAAATGCCAAATATGAAGTAAAATTGTTGCATATAGAGAGTTGAGAGAAAAGAGCGTATACATACTTAGATGTGCTTTTTAACCAGAAATATGATTTTGTTTAGAAAAATCAGAAGGACCAACATTTTGTTTTAAAGGTAGATTCCTTGAAAGTTAAAATACATAAAAAGGTCATTCTGTATCCTAAATCATAAAGAAACTGAACTACGAATTGGCCACATTGCCCAAAATTATAATTCCCCACATGGTAGACAGGTCATAGAATAGTAAGGTTCATGTTATGATGTAACATTCTCAAGACAAGAAGCAATGATACTGAATCTCCTTACTATTACAATAGCTATTAATAAGACAAAAATACTTAAAAGGTAAAGTCTTTTCCTCCAAGATAATTGATTGTCAGATGACAAAAGCACAATAAAATCATCTATTTCTGTTCTACCTAGTTCTTAATGAAGTAGAGTAAATAATGAAAAAAAAAAACTTTCTGGGTTGTCTTTAAATGCCCAGAAACACTCCAAACTGCTCATATTTTCCTGCATTTTCTTGCTGTCTTGCTCTCTCCTTCAGCAAATGTGACCACGGGTGACCAAGAGGACTCAAGCACAACACATCAAAACAACTATGGTATCCATAAAATCAAATAGGGCATCATAATAGAGGTAGTTTGTGGGGATTTCTTCTTTTGCGGTGGATAAGGTAACTAGGATTTCTCATCTTCTGCTGTTATAGCTGATTTCCCAACCCAGACGGTACTCTCCTCCAAGCATATTTTCTCCTTTCTTCTCTGGTGTTAGGGTTTTAGAGGTTAGAATCTTTGTTTTTAGGGCTCTTATAACTGTTGTTAGGGCTTGTTTGGGGTGTTTATTTAGGTCATTTTTTGCTGTTAATGTTTTTTCTGGAATTTGAAGGCTATTAGTGTTCATACAAGCCCTAAACCAAAGCAAAACACTCTTGGTAAAATCTATAAAACAGCAAACCCAATCAGCCACACACTTTTAAAATTTCTATAAAGTATAAACCCTAACAGAAGCAAAAAATGAAGCCAAAACCTTGAAAATGTTGAGGCAGAAGGACTTTGCATCAGCTTATTGTGAAAAGATTCCCAGAAAACTGAACCTGAAGTGTAAATTTTGTCTTACTAAGTATAGTGGTGGCAGAAACAGATTCAAATACCACCTTGCTCAAATTCCTGAGAATGACATTAATCCTTGCATTGGTGTTGCCAAGATATTAAGCATCAAGCAAATTTGGTCCTTGAAAACCTTGATAAGGTTAAATCCAAGAAAACATAAATAAACAAAGAAATGGCAGCAATCACAGCTACATAAACTTCTTCTAATACCCCCTGGCACCCTCATCTATAGAATCCACAATGCTAAACCCAAGTTTTACAGTTACAAACACCCCACGGGCTCAAAATCAAAGACAAAATGAAACGCTGCCTCCTAATCCTACAAATCTTAGTTGCGGGATGGCTAGCAGTCCTTATAATTATCTGGATTCTCCATCTCCCTAACATATCAATCAGTGCCTTACCTAGCCATTCAAATTTTAAAAAACTAAAGTCACTCAGGAACATATAACAAATGAAGCAAGACTACACAGTCATCAGTAGGTGGGGATGGCAATTGGTCTGGAACCTAGAGAAAGAGTTAAAAAAACATTTTAACCATCCATCCACATCAAAACCGATGGCCACAGCCATCAAATGAAAGAAAGAAAAAGCTTTGGAGTGAAACAAACAAGAAGAACGGTCCTCTTGAGGTCACAGGAGAATTCAACCCCAACACTCCCAAGATTGGAAAAATCATTACAGCTACGATGCAATTGTTGACAGAAATCAAGAAGCTTACGATCGCCACCACACTAATCTATAGGGAATCGAGTTGAGGAATTTAAGAGGATGGGTGCAGAGGCTGGAACAATTTGGTGAGGGGTAGCAAAGATATAATCAATCTTCACGGACCAAAATCAACTAGAGGTAAAAGAAGTGTGTTCAGAGTTGCAATATATTCATAATGGGCAATAAGGGTTGCAATTGCTGGAGTTGTTGAGAAAAATTCTGATAGCCTAAAGGATTTAGGAGAAAGAATCAGTATGCTGAACAGAATAATGCAAACAGAAGATAGATGAGGACAATTAGAAATGGGAATTAATGTTTGGGAGGATGAAAGATATGATAAAAGCAACAAGGAAGGTCATGGCCATAGAAAGGTGCAGGAAGCTGAGCCAAAGACAGGTTCTCCCCATATTTTAGCATATCCTGACCAAATAGGAAGTGAACCACCTGCTCAGCTTTGGTAGGAAGGTAGTGGACCCTGTTACTTCCCATTTTGCATGGGTGTCCACTTATTATCTTCACCACAATTTCAGTAAAGGATGACATGCTCATTTGATGATGCCTTGGATCATCGATGAATGTGTAGATTGGTGGCTTGATGGTGTTTCACACATGGTATTCCTTATCTCCATGGATTTTTGGTAGCACACCCCTTTTGCATATGGTATACATTTTGTGTGGCAGAGGAAGAAAAATAAGGCCTTAAAGTGACTGTTAGATTTCTCCTGTAGCAGCGGCATCATTCCTCAAGCCTAATTTTGTATCCTTGGATGGATTTTCACCCTAATACAAAGTCTATAAAAGGCATACATTGGAGGGTTAATTCTAGAACCATGTTTTGCAGCGGTCTCAGAGATATTTATTACACCAAATTCAGCCCCTGAAACCTACAGGAAGGGATACAGAATAAAGTAATTTAAGTCCTCCTTTTTCATGATAAATTTAAGGATGAACAAGAAAGCTTTCAAAATGCCAATTTGAGAAATTATTTGATCAACAAGAGCATTGACTTGGCTTAGTATTTAGAATTAATAGGAGCCCTGTAGCTCACTGTGGATACAATATTCTCGCACAGAAATCCATTTGCAGCCTTACATAATCAAGTAACAGGTCAAGATCCACTAGTATTCAGTCCTCGAGAGAGATTTATATGCCTTTCATTGCCATGTTTGGACAGTGCACAATGATGAGGGTTTGTTGCATGATTTAAAGTTGAGCAATTGGGTTAAAGGATTTCCTTTAGCCATACATGTGCACATTATAATGAAATGACCAGCCTTTAAGAAGGTTTCTTTATGAATGCAATCAGATATAGGGTATTTCTTATAAAGGATGATCACCTTGGAGCTGACTACTCACCATTTTTCCTTGTCCTCAGCCAGCGCTCAGCCCTCTTGGACATTTGTTGGAGGCAAACTACCTTGGAGAATCATTGCATTAGGTCTTATAGCCATGACAGTTATAGCATTCTGATTTGGATGATGACTTGTCCACTTTGGAGAAAATTTGCATCATCCTAGACCTGGTTTTGTGGAGAGTGTCTACTATAGAGATAGCCTGCATATCATGCCTTATGGACATATCTTGTAGAGCTAGACTTTGGATGCCATGTCATTGGGTTTTTCCTTGCTTCACGGAAATCATTTGCTTGAGTTTTTTAGGCCACCCCTTCAAGAGCACTGATTAAAAAGAATAAGAAATGCAAGCTAACTTGATGGGATGGTACAAAACTACACCATCATATAGTTAGTTGGTTGAATTTCCTTAGACAATGAAAATGGGATGGTGCAAAAAGCTCCCCTATCGAAGGATAATCCCAGGTAGACCAAAGCAATTCAACTCTACCAACATAAGAGCATTGAACTAACTCAAAGATTGATAAAGCTGTCGATGGAGAGTCCCTGCCACAAGAGAAAGAGGCTGAACTGAAGAACAGAGTGGAAAAGACTATCTAGTTCTAGAAGATTTTACCATATGGTATCCAATGTCTTCCTCTCATATGGTGGCACCAACTTCTTTATCAAAAGGAAAATCATTAAACGGAACCAAGAAGGATAATTCTCAGTAATCAAGCAATTCTCAAATTTCAAAAGTGTGGAGATCAAGCAAGTCATATTAAGTCTGTATGTAGACAAACTTGGTATTGTCTTCTTGTAAGTTTATTTCAACCATCGGGAATAGTTAGGGTGTTCTTCTTGTAAGTCTAGAAACCTTTTCTAGGTGTTGGTTTGCAACAATGTGAATATATTGGTTGCTTCCAAAATTTGTACACTCCAGTCGGGATGCTTGTAAGTTGTAGACCCTACGAAAAATTCAAGCTCTTGACTTTGCATACCTATTTGTAATCTTTTCAGAATTTAAAACTTAATATGCATTTATTTTTGTTGAGAAAAATGAAAGAGTTAAAAGATTAAATAGGTATGACTTAATGTGATTCAAAGGTCCAGTTTCAGTTGAGAATCTACAATATGACGACGACGCTAGAGGGATGAAAGATATGTTTTAATCTTAATGCCAACCAAACAATGGCACACAAGAAATCAATGTAATACCAACTAGTAGATCTAAGGTGTACCTAATCATAGAATTTCCTCTCAAAACTTGGAATTACAATATTGGCACATTGGAACTTGGAATGCTCACTACTGAAGTGGGATAGTTTAAGAACTTTGCATCTGGTACACCAACATATCATACTGACATGGAAACTCACTAGTGCGAGTTTTGTCACTATTGTACATAGGTTCCCTAACACACAGATTATATCACTGACAATGATGGGTCTCCAACACCTTGATGAGTAGGTTGCATTTGGTGGCCATATAAAATGAAGTTAAATTCTTTGTTGTGAGAATGGAAGATCTAGGTGAATTGATCAATGCTTGGCCTAATGCTTGTATAGAAAGAGATTACAATACACCTTCCTTTAGGTCTGTTGGCAGCTTCCTCCTTTGAAAGAAAAGAAGTATCAGAAACATTGAAGGAAAAGATGTATCAGAATCATCTATAAAATAAATAAACAGGTACGTTACTGCAGGTAAAAGCACAAAGGCACATTGTAATTAAAACATGTTTGTTCTTTGCAGAAACAGTTAACAAGGTTAATTTTGCAAAGTCCATCCATTATAAGAAGAAATGGATACAATCTTAAAAAGTCAGAATGAAACTGGAAATAAATTCAAGAAATAGAGGATATGAGACATTCAACAAGTAAGTGACATACTTGCCTTGGGACCCATTGGAAGTCTAAAAAAAACCTAATCTGTGGAAAATGAAGACAGATTAACTTCTGATTCGCTTCTAAACCTACCTACAAATCAACCTGTCATTCTGATTTCTTGCAAGATAATTTGTTATTTAATACACACACATATATATATACAATGTTATCCCCAATGTTCCAACATGGAGGGGGTCATGTTTCTAGGTGTTCCCATTTCCAAAACTGGTACACATTTCCATGTTTCATGCAACTTAGTTTCTTGGCATTGGTATCCATAGTAGATTATGCTCTAAATAGTACATACTACAGTTTTTTGAGTAGTGACAAATCATTGGTTGGGCCAGAGCTTGATGTCTCATATGCTGAATTCATCAAAATACTTAATCATGAAGGAAAGCTACAAGAAGCATCAACTACATTCAGGGGACTTAAATTAAAGGATCCAACTGCTGCCATTTCAAGTTGTACTATCACTATGCAAATTGACATGTCATAAATTATGACAACCTTCAAAAGTTCAGACAACTTCTGTGCAGGCAACCAATACACTTTAGGAGATTCCAAATGAGGATTTGCTCATGCTATGTGGATTATGTTATCTTCTATTGTCAAGAAGGTAAACAAAAAATACTTTGATGTTTTATGATGATATGGTTAAAAAGGGGCTAGTGCTAAAATTTAAGACGTACAGTTTCCTCATTAGTTCACACTGCACAAGTGATAAGCTGCAAGAAGCAAACAAGTTAATGAAATTATGCTGGTATTACTATATACTTAAATGAGGAATACTGAAAACTGTGGATAATGTCTGATGTATGGGTAAAACTTTAAACATGTTGACAATTAGTAGTTTAGAATTTTTTTTTTTGAAACCAACCTCCAGGTGGCCGCAACCACCAGCAAGCTCAAACCATCAGTTAATAAAAAATAAGTTTTGTTGAGAATTGAAAGAATATGTCTGTTAGGCAGGTTAAGAAGTCAGATATTGATTTTTTAAACAAGTTTAGAGAAGTGCAGTAATGAAATCAAAAGAGTTTGGGTACGAAATGTAAAACACCCTATGGGTATAAGGCTTAAGCAAAGGTGGCTTCTCTGTAATCTCGTATAAATTGAGTTAAAATATTCTGTTTCTATTTAAAAATAAACATAAAACTTAGAAGCAGGGTTACAGTATAAAATTAACCTGGATAAAAGGCTTTGTATACCTGCAGTCACTGAACCTCCTGGAGAATTGATGAACAATTTAATGTCTTTCGTTGAGTCTTCCAAATCCAAAAGCAAAATTTGACTGATAATAAAATATGCACTCACATCATCTACCTGCCCATCACATCAACAACCAAAAGCTGGCTACAATAAGCTCAGATCCTCCAAAGCAATAAAGTAGCAAGTTTACATCGTCGAGAGCATTCACCTTTACTATAGACATGGCATCGAACCATGTTATCAATACCAGTGTTGTGTATATGCAATAAAATGACTACATGGAAATCAAAGTTAGCAAATGCAACCAACCAGACAAAACAAAAAATTAGGATCAGACTTGACAAGGCAGAGAACATCTATACATGGCTTGACGTCTTAAAGCGTCCGTGTAGGTGATATATATTTCCTACGAAAAATGCCATTTGGGTAATCCAAAAATTACATGCGGTATATCCACAAATAGTATTGAACCCTACCTTATGTATGCAATTGAATTGTTTGTATGGAAATAGAGGTAAGGACCATGGATTGACAAATGTCACCCGTAAGGCTATACCCACATATAAAACTAAGTTTAGGAATACCCAAGTTGTTAGGCCCTACATTGTGTTCTGTTGTATTGGGATGTTGGTTGCATTGTGTTGCAGAAATTGCCACAAAGCCACAATGACCAGTTCAGATGAGGAGCTCATTCTTCTTCTGGAAAACCTAATAATAGAGGGAGCTGAGAAACAAACCTGGGAACCCAAGAAGACGATCCTCTGCTGGAGAAGCATATTGGTGGTATCTAGGTCCTCTGGTATCGGCATCCATAAGTTAGATGATGTGCCTACCGATTCCAATGATGGAGATAGACTTCCTCTTGAACTTCCCAAAGCGTTAATGGGTTTTACAGCCTGTGCTCTCTGCCTTGACCCCAAATGAGAAGCAGAAGTACAAGCACAGACAGAGTAATATGGTGGATTTGAAAGGATATTTTATTGAAAATGGCTAACTGAATAGATGGGCATCTCAGGTTTAGATATTGCTTTGTCAAACCTCTAGATGGAATTGTTGGGACTGCACTGGCACAGGTCTCCATGATTAGTTCAGATGAAGAAAATAAATCGAGTGACTAGTATACAGCGAGGATCTGGGCTAGAATTTTTCTGCCAATGTGGTAAAAAGAGAAACTCATTTTGATATGAAAGTATTTGCACCTTGAGCGACCATAATCAAAAGCGCTTTTTTTAGTTAAGTTCATGTTCACGCCGTCGATAAAGCGACGCTGATTAAACTAGCCGTCGCTTAAGCAATGCTTATCACCACATTTACAAAAAAAAAATTAACCTTGTGATTTTTGGTGAGTTAAAAAAAATAAATCCATGCACCGTCGGAAGTAACTGTCGGATTTTGGATCGAAATATAGTAGTGTGAACACCTTAAGTCAATATCTTGTTCAACCAGACGGGTTCACCTAGTAACCGCAAAACTTGTGATGAGATATCTGAAAGGGACTATAGACTTTGGTCTATACTATGATGGTAGCCATGAGTATAGATTGTATGGCTACATAGATGCAGATTGCGCTGGAAGTATCTTAGACAGGAAAATCACATTAGGTAGATGCTTTTGTTTGGGGTCTGCTATGAGTTCATGGTTTAGCAAGAAACAATCCAGTATTTCTCGTAGCACGGCTGAAGCAAAATACATAGCAGATTGATCTGCTAAGTTGTGAAGTCATATGGATTCGGAAGATGATATCAGGTCTCTTTGACCTGAAGATGGATATGACAATGATTCTATGAGATAACCATATTTGTGATGACAGAGAACCCTGTGTTCCGATTGTAACACATAAAAAATTCGGTATTTCTACATACGAGATAATATGTAGATGATTGTGTTTCAGTATTCCCATACTAAAGATATAGATGATGTTTCAGTATTTACATACTGTAGATGCAAATGATGATGATTCTGTATTTCTATACTAAATATATAGATGATGATTCTTTCAGTATTCACATACTAGAGATACATATGGTGATAGTTCAGTATTCACATACTGAAGATGTAGATGATGTACTGATGAAGCCTCTGTCTTGGGTAAAGTTCAAACAATTTCGAGGCAAGCTTGGTGTTGTTCTAAAATACCTTCCTTGAAAGGGGGAGTAGTGATGTTGCAGTGGGATTGTATCATCCCTAGGCACTTTCCCTAAAGTGATCCGGAGACCTCGGTCCTTGAGAATGAAGAGAGATTGTATCATCCCAGGACATCTGTCCAAAAGTGATCCGGTGACCTCGGTCCTCGAGAATGAAGAGGGACTGTATCATCCTAGGACGTCTAAATAAAATAGATCTGGTGACTTCGGTCTTCATGAATGTGGTGGGATTGCATCATCCTTGAACTTTGGTTCAAAATGTATCGAGAGGTCTCAACCCCCGTGAATGTGGTGGGATTGCATCATCCCTGAACTTCGGTTCAAAATGTATCTGGAGGTCTCGACCCCTGTGAAAGTCATGGATTGCATCATCCCTGAACCTCAGTTCAAAATGTATCTGAAGGTCTCGGCCCCCGTGAAAGTGGTAGGATTGCATCATCCATGAACTTTGGTTCAAAATGTATCCAAAGGTCTCAGCCCCTGTGAAAGTGGTGGATTGCATCATCCCTAAACCTCGATTCAAAATGTATCTGGAGGTCTTCGCCCCCGTGAAAGTGGTGGATTGCACAATCCCTGAACCTCAGTTCAAAATGTATCTAGAGATCTTGGCCCCCGTGAACGTGGTAGGATTGTATCATCCTTGAACTTTGGTTCAGAACAGATCTGGTGACTTTAGTACTCGAGAACGTGTGTTGATCCCGTAATTCCTAGAATAAGGATTGTCTGAGTTCCACATATGTGTTGATCCCGTAATTCCAAAAGGAAGGATCATTAGTAACTTCATAAAGACCTAAATCCCATCATTCCAAAAGGAAGGATCATTGAATTGATCCCATAATTCCAATAGGAAGGATTGTCTGAGTTCCACAGATGTGTTGATCTCATAATTCCAATAGGAAGGAATGTCTGAGTTCCACATTTGTGTTGATCGCGTAATTCTGAAAGGAAGGATTGTTAGTAACTCTGTAAAGACCTAAATCCCATAATTCCAAAAGGAAGGATCATTGAATTGATCTTGTAATTCCAATAGGAAGGATTGTCTAAGTTCCACAGATGTGTTGATCCCATAATTCCAATAGGAAGGATTTTCTAAGTTCCACAAATGTGTTGATCCCGTAATTCTGAAAGGAAGGACTGTTAGTAACTCCGTAAAGACCTAAATCCTGTAATTCCGAAAGGAAGGATCGTTAGTAACTCCGTAAAGACCTTAATCTCGTAATTCCGAAAGGAAGGATCATTGGTAACTCCATAAAGACCTAAATCCCGTAATTTTGAAAGGAAGGATTATGTTGATGTTTTGATGATGTTGATGTTTTTATGATGATGATGACATACTGATTGAAAGATTAGAATATGATGATGATGATGTGCTCTAATCGAAAGATCAGAATATGATGATGATGATGTTTCTATGATCGAAAGATCAGAAGTTGCTGATGATGATGATGTTCTTTGATTGAAAGATTAGAATATGATGATGATGTTGTTGCTGACGATGATGATGTTCTCTGATCGAAAGATCAGAATATGATGATGATGATGTTTCTCTGATCGAAAGATCAGAAGGTTCTGATGGTGATGTTCTCTGATCGAAAGATCAGAATATGACTTTGATGATGTTTTCTGATCCAAAGATCAAAAGTTGCTTATGATTATGATGTTGCTGATGATGATGATGTTTTCTGATCGAAAGATCAGAAGTTGCTTATGATTATGATGTTGCTGATGATAATGATGTTTTAGGATCGAAAGATTAGAATGCGATGATGATGATGATGTTTCTAATCGAAAGATCAGAATGTGATGATGATGATGTCATATTATCAAAGTATGATGATGATGACGTATTGATTAAAAGATCAGAATATGATGATGAGTTGATGTTAGAGTATGATGTTTCTGATCGAAAGATCAAAGTATGATGGCGATGTTGTTGCTGATCGAAAGGCCAAAGTGCTAAAGAAGATGTTGTTGATCGAAAGGTCAAAGTGTTGAAGATGATGTTGCTAATCAAAAGGTCAAAGTGCTAAAGATGATGTTGCTGATCTAAAGGTCAAAGTGTTGAAGATGTTTTTGATTGAAAGGTCAAAGTGCTGAAGATGTTGCTATTGATTGAAGAGTCAATATGCTGAAGATGTTGCTGATCGAAGTGCTCAAAGTACTAATGATGCTTAAGACTAAATATTGAAGATGAAGACTACATGATGTTGAAAAGCTTCCAATGATTTATAGATTTATCACCCTGATGATGTTGATGATGTCCTCTATCTCTCTCGTATTATGGTTGTTCTTGATGTTGTTATAGAATACCCTTCTCGTTCAGGGGGAGTGTTGAAATATTGTAAATTTGAATAATATTCTATATGTATTTCTTTGTGGGCCCCGATGGTCCTACTGGGAGAACCACTTGTATTACTTTGTAACCTGATGCTCTTAATCGAAAGAACTAATAAGAGTCACGAGGTAGTCCCCTCTAATTGTAAAGGTGGTTCATTAGCACCCCAATGTGGTTACTTGAGCCTACATGTGTAACTCGAGCCTACATGATTAACTCGAGCCTACATGACAGATGAGTTAACTTAAGTGAAAAGATGAATATAAATAGAGGTGTGGTGCTTCTCATTTGTGAGACACACTCTCACTTGTGTAGCACATTAGTGGAGAAGAGAAGTAGCTGGAGAAGGAGAAGGATCAGGCTTTGATCTCCTTGCTTGTTTTATCTTTTATCATTTTGGGGCATCTATATTGAGGAAGATTTTGCTGGCTTTTTCCCTTTAGGGTTTTCCCAGGATAAATCTTTGTGTTCCTTTTGTATGGTTGTGCTTGTCTATCTTTCAGTGATCCTATTTATATGCTTTTGTTATGAAAAATGAAATGAAATACTAATGTCTTAGCTAAGCATATGAAAATTTAACAGTCTTGAGCCTGGTAGTTGTACCATTGAGTTGTTTTCTCTATTTTTTATATAATGGGGAAGGATATTTTGAATGTGGTGGAAGAGTCTAAGGTAAATGGTTATATCTTTGGATCCATAAACTTTAATTTTAATATACTAATATCGAAGACTTTGAATCCTATATCCTTAATGAATATAGCCATATCTTTCTATGCAACCTAGTTTAAAAAATTATATCCAACGTTATTGTAAATATGATCAAGCCTAAGTTAGTTGAATGCTTATCCTAGGAATATTTTGGGTTCCTATGTTGGAGACATATCCTAGATTCCATTGGTACCACTCAAGAATGTATACACTTTTTCAAGACTAATAAGTTAACTTCTCTAGTTCTTAAAATGTACATGAATAAAGCTTATGACTGAGTGGAATAGAGATTCCTCAAATTGGTCCTCCTACGAATTGAGATATTGTTGCTAGTGACAAATTGGATTATGTATTATATAACGTCAACAATTTTTTTAGTTTTAGTCAATGGATGCTCCTATTCTTTCTTAAAAATCTCTCACGAACTTAGACAAGGGTACCCTCTAATCCCTCTTCTATTCTTATCGATGGTAGAAATACTCAATAGAGTTATTGGGAAAAACTAAGCAAGAGCAGAGACTGGTCAGGGTCAAAGTGAATTCAATACATCATTTAATGCACTTATTTTTGTTTATGATGTCCTATTATTTGTAAATCGATATATTTAAGAATAGAATGATTATCATGATATTACAATTCTATTTTGTGATGTTATAGGCATGGATGTCAGTCCCTTGAAATCTATAGTTTTTTACCATGTTTTACATGCTAGTATTTTGGTCTAGATCAAGATTTTGTTTCCATTCAAATTGGGGTCTCTCCTTGAGGGTTCAAATAGTTGGGTTATTTTCTCAATCCTAACCACTATATAAAGGTTGACTAGTCATGGATTCTTAGGAAAGTGGAGAAGAGAACTGATTATTGGGATTAAAAATGGATTTACTTAGGAGGAAAACTTATTCTTGTGAAAGTTTTATTGAAGAGAATCCTCCCATATTGGCTCTCTCTAACAAATATTTACATGTATATCCTTCATAGTTTGAGAAAGAAGATGATTAATTTTATTTGGGCTGAGAATACATGTAAGTCAAAATTTCATTTGGTCGGTTGGGTGAACTAGATTTCTATGCCAAATTCCTTGGGAGTTCGGGTATAAAGAACTTGTTATGGTTTTGTGAGGCCTTAAATTTAAAGATCCTATGGAGAGGCAAGTTCACTCAAGGATTATGGAAATATATTTAAAACTCCCCTTTATTCATTGGATTGGATACTCCATGAATATTGTTTCTCAATCATTTAAATTTTGGAGAGGCTTTATGAAGGTATACCACTGGATGGGATCATGGATGACATGGAGAGTGGGAAATGGAAATTTCATTCACTTGGGAGTGGACCCTATTTTTGTTGGGGATGAATTTAACTATTTATCACAACCACT
The DNA here is from genome assembly GCA_001517045.1 of Pseudotsuga menziesii. Classification (NCBI taxonomy): domain Eukaryota; kingdom Viridiplantae; phylum Streptophyta; class Pinopsida; order Pinales; family Pinaceae; genus Pseudotsuga; species Pseudotsuga menziesii. Next base: position 19,095 of record LPNX011014789.1, read on the forward strand.
CATCAATCAATTATCTACTAATGGTTATCACATATTATCTCATGTTAGAAAAATGATGATAATTATATGATCCTATTACTAGTTTAATATAGGTGATATTGGCTAAACAAATGTCCTTCTGGAGGAATGGACTCTTTTTTATCATGGTTAAATCATATGGGCATAAGAATCTCATAAGGGTCTAATTATTTAGTTTGGGAAAAGAATAAATTTGTTGGGAAGATAAATGAAAAATCTGCATATGAGGCAATCTCTTCAACTATTGTTGTTTCTACAGGGATATAGTGGTTCATGAAGTTGTGTAAGTGTAACATGCCACTAAAAATAGAATGTTTCATTTGGATATGTTTAAAAAACAAGATTTTGACAAGGGGCAATCTTATCACTAGAGCTTTCATCAATCCAAACTTATGTGTTATGTGTAGAAATAGAGATGAGAATATTGATAACTTATTTGTTGAATGTACTTTCACTAAGTCTATATAGTTTGAATTTATTTCATTTGTTCACATTGATTATGGATGGATGGATTCATCCTTTGACGAAAATGTTAAAATATGGGTTCATCAGTACCCCCAACACAAGGACCTCCCATCCTTCATATGTTAGGGCATATGGAAATCTAAGAACCTATAAATTTTTGAATCTATTCATGCTCATTCTCATGCTCAAAGGAAGAGAATAAAAATAGTGGGACTTTATAAGGAATCACTACTACATATGGATCAAAAGTCCCGCGAAATTTTTCCATGAATAAGTTAAAATCAAATTTTTCATGGAAAAAAAGTTTAAAATTTTGAAAAAAAAATAAAATTCCACTGATAATTGCCGCTATAGAGACATACATAAAGTTTTATCTCTATAGCAACAATAGTTCGTTGCTATAGTGACGAAACCTTAGAGTTCATAGTAATAGCAACGAAACCTCAGAGTTCGTCGAAATAATGATGAAATCACATAGTTCATTGGAATAGTGATGAAATAACATAGTTCGTCATCATCATCATAATCACCATCATCATCATCAACTTCATCATCAACATCATCCTCATCTTCATCATCATCATCATCATCATCATCATCATCGCCATCATCATCATCATAGTCATCGTCATCATCACCATTATCATTATCATCATCCCCACCATCATCATCATCATAGTCATCATCACCATCATCATGATCATGATCATCATCGCCATCATCATCATCAGCAGCAGCATCATCAACATCTTCATTTTTATCATCATCATCACAATCATTATGATCGACTAGTGATCATCATCATCATCATCACAATTATCATTGTCATAATCATAGCCATTGCCATCATCATCATCTTCATTGTTATCATCAGTATCATCATGAACATCATCATTAGAATCATCCTCATCATCGCCATCATCATCATCATCTTTAGCATCATTATCATCATCAATATCATCGCCATCCTCATCACCATCATCATTGTCACCATCATCATTGTTTTCATCATCACCATCATCCTCATCATTATCATTGGCATCATCATCATCACCATCGACATCATCATCATCATCATCATCATCATCATCATCATCATAGTCATCATCAACAAAATCACATAGTTTTTCATTGCCATCATCACCATTATCATCAACTTCATCATCACTATCATCCTCATCATCGTAATTGACATCATCATCATCGTCATCATCATCATCATCGCCATCATCATCATCATATTCATCGTCATCGTCATCATGATCATGATCATCATCCCCATCATCATCATCATCATTATCATCATCATAGTCATCATCATTATCATCATCATAGTCATCATCATTATCATTATCATCATCTTCACTTTTATCATTATCGTCATCATCATCGTCACCATCATCATCATCGACAAGTGATCATCATCACAATCATCATCATTATCATCATCATCATCATTATCATCATAGCCATTGTCATCATCATCACCATCTTCATCTTCATTGTTATCATCAGTATCATGATCAACATCATCATTAGCATCATTGTGATCATCATCCTCATCGTCGTCATCATCATCATCATCATCATCATTGTTATCATCATCTTTAGCATCATCATCATCATCATCAATATCTTTGCCATCGTCATCACCATCATCATCGTCGCCATCATCATCACCGTCATCATACCATCATCCTCATCCTCATCCTCATCATCAACGTCGTCGTCGTCATCATCATCATCATCATCATCATCATCATCATCATCATCATCATCATCATCATAATTGCCATCATCATCATCATCATAGTCATCATCACCGTCATCATCATCATCATAATATTCATTGTTATCATCAGTATAATCATCAGCATCATCATTAGCATCATCATCATCATCATCCTCATCCGCGTCATCAAGAATTGGATTTCATGATCTACTTTTCATTTGGGTGGCAGTCCCTAAGGATCCTAAAGAACATCATTGTTGGAATTCAATCAACTATTATAGCTATTGATGCTACTTTCCTTGCATCCCCTTAAGGATGACTCCATCACCACTTCATTTCATTCTCCTCACCTTTTTCATTCTCTCATAAACAACAATACAAATCTCTTTATGTTTCTTGTGATTCTCTTGGCATGATGAGATTTTATCAAAGAAAGTTTGGTTTTGTCCTTGTGCTCATTGATGGAATATTTTTTCCCATCTTTGATATACATATATTGATTTTCTCTCCTCCTAAAGATCACATCTCTCACATGCAATTATGGGATTCCCAAGATGACTACACAAATATCCAATGGAACCACATTTACAACTATTTTTTCTAGAGTTTTAGTTAATGGAAAACCTAAACATTCATTCCTTTTTTACATTTAGATCCACATCTTCTCTGATCCCGCACATGAGATATGGTCGTGTATGGTGTTGGGTCTCTAAGACAATATTCTCAACCAACTCGACAGACATCAAGCTGGATTTTGATCTTGGATGAAACAAACAATATACTATACTTTGTTTCATGTGTATTTTGACACTGGATATATATGCCATGTCCTTTTATTATTGTTGGTTGCAACCAACAATTATTACTTCTCCTTGAAGATTAGTGCAACTCACCTTTATTTCCAAGTCTAATATACTATGATTAAATACTTCTGCTTCTTTTTTATATGAAAGTTTTTGGGGTGATTTTCAAGGTTTATTTTCCAATAATCGTCCTTTGTATGCCTTATCTTATCAAAATCCTTACATTGTTTGAAACAAGGGATTCCATTCTGTGTCAATTCCACACTATGCTTATTCTCCTTCGATTCTATATCTTGTTGTTCCTCCCTTTCTTTTTTTCTTTAGATTATGCTTGCTTGTGTGTACCAGGCTGTTGCTTCTACTTATCTTCCATAAGATATTGGAATTCTATACTAGATTTACATTTTGTCTTAGGTTGGAGCAACATTAAATAACATCAATTTTTTTATTGAAATGCACCCATGTATTTAATAAAAAAAATTGGACTCTTCCAGAATATTCCTAGTTGAACAACTCTCTTTCCGAACTCAATATTGAACTCTTGCACCAATTGTCCTTTCCTTTTCTTGAAGTAGTTTCATACAATTTGTTAATTCTCCTCATAACCAATTAGATAGAATTATTACTTTATCATGTCTTTGAATACTTACCTATTAGTAACTGGTGGCTTATTCTCTAACTCTCTTGTTGTTGCAAATGATGTTATTTATCTTCAACTGACCTCATGTACAATGAAGTATATTTCCATTTATTGTAGCCATTGACTCATCTTGATGGGATCCACTTCACCCACATAAGGTTTGGTTTCCACCTTGGCCTCTACACATAAAGGTACATGTGACTTCTTGTAGCTACATTCTCCTACATATTCCTCTACTTTTTCTCTCTGGCTCTCACTCTATTTATTATTTCGTTGGTTCCTTTGTTCTAGTAACGATTCTTTGAGGCTAATTATATTCCATCTTTTATTAATAGTTGTGTTACCATAGATCTATAAGTGTGGCGAATAAATTCTTGAGCCAGTCAAATCTAACAATTGAGTCTTATTCTTCATCCCCTTGATGATGATGTCCTATAATGGTTGATTCTCTAATTCTATCTATGCCTAAAAAAAATTCTCCACTTCTTCTATAGTCACTCCAAGTATTTACCATAGAGGTCTCACCAAATGTACACAAACAAAGGTTTTAATACGATCTGATCCATAGCCAATGGGATTATAGCCTATCTATTTTTTGAACATGAATACTTGAATAGCCAATGGGATTCTTTGGCTGAGTGCTTGTTCCCCAAATCAAATCGTTATTTGCTAGTAGCATTAAATCATATGTACTCCTTCTCCCTACAGGACCTAAGATGAATCCCATAAATATGCATTATTGAGCAATGATTTTCATGTATCTACCTTTCTTCTATTTACAGCTTGTGTGTGCAAATAGGATGATGATTCCATGAGTATCCTTAAAATACCTTTGTAAACATGAATATGAAAATTTATCCTTTGAAAAAGTGTAGGTCTAAAACAACAGTTTAAAAATATGAGAATACTACTTGAGGCATCATTATTAATTGTCATTGATGTGATGGTAAACATAATTTCCAGATCCTCTTTTATTATCTCTAAATTCACCTTGTTGAAGCATCCACCTTGGTGAAGGAAACCTTGCAGGGAAACCCAAGGGGTGCTTCCCCACATCTGTGGATGGAATCCTTGGTAAACCTGTTGGAATAGGCTAGTGTGCATTGCCCAATAAAATTATAACTGGTCATCTACTTGCGCAGAACTAGTCAAACTCCCAACAAGATTAGCTAAAATCAGTTGAGCTAACCCCTTGGACTTGAGCATTGATATAGATATGTCACAGTTTTGATTTCTTATCTCGGTTTCCATATTTGATGTTCATTCCCCTCGAAGAAATTTGTATATGCAGTGAAATGAAAAACAATAGATATGAACTTCTTTCAAGATAAATAAGCTTCCGCTCCATTGTTTTCTCCAAATACACCTTGAATTTGTTGAAGGAGGCACATTTTAAGAACTTGTCATTTAGGACTAATGGGGAATTTTCTTAGATATCCTTCACTACCAACTTTAGTGTTTCTAATTTTTAGTAAGACATTGATATACTAATAAATTACATATAACATTATATTGTTCATGTGGGTTGCATTGGTAGTGAAACTCCTGATGGGTATTTTAATCTCCTAAAGTTCAATAGCTAGGTATTGATCCTCTTTTCTATTTCTTGTAGAAATTCAGGCCAGCAATAGATTAATTTTACCCACAACAATTATCAATTGATCATGCAAAATTGCTAACAAGAGAGACTGAATATGGAGCTGTAACAAAAAAATATATTAACTGAGTGTACAATAGCCAACCCTGTAATAACATAGGTTGCTGAATATATAGAATACATCAAGAGGTCGAATGCATAAGGAGGCATCCAAAACTAGCATAAAGCAGGCTTACTCAAAATAGGCAAATCCCCCATAGGTGTAAAAAGCTGATCCCAAATATGTCATGGAGCTCACAAATTGGAAAGGGTGCATGGGAAAGCTAAAGAGTAGTGGAATAGCAGCTCATACATTCCTTTTCATGGAGAAAAGAGTGGAGGATTAAGAGGACAAAAAACTAGTTCACCTCACCTAGTCTTGCTTTCCTATGTGCCTTAAAACACTGAAAAAGTAGATAGGCACCTAGGAGGCCAGAAATAAAGCAGATTTGATTCCTAAGGCTTTCCCAAGCACTACATGAGTCAGATATGGCAAGTTTGACCTCTATGGATAGGCAATTAGCAACTTGCACAAGGTGGGACACATGAACTAGGCAAATAAGACAAAAATAAATGAATTAATGTCTAAGTGGGTAAACTATGGGTTGATTATTCTAACACCCCCCCTTAAGCCTGACTTTATGAGTAATAAATCAAAAATATAGGGCCTAGCAACAAGTCTTAGTCACCCTTTACATACTGCATGTCCAAATAAACAAGGAAAGAGGCAAAACCAACTTGGGAAAATCCTCCCTTAAACATGGACTGTAAAACAAAATTGTAGAATCTTGTCTCCACTCATGCCTTTACAGCATGATCAGCAATACCCATAAGTGATTTGAGATTGCTGAAGGTCTTCTCACAAAATGATTTGGTGAAGATATCAGCTACTTGTTCTGAAGATGAACAGAAGAGTAGGTGAATGGTGCCATCATGCACAAGCTCTCTGATGTAGTGCATGTGAATCTCAATGTGTCTGGTTCTCTACTTCTGAACTGGATCTTTGTAGATTCGAATGGTACTTTGGTTATCATAGTAGATGGTAGTTGAGTACTCAGGTTCGAAACCACACTCTCCAAGTAAACCCTGCAACCATAAACACTGAGTTGCTGCATTGACAACTCCTCTGTACTCAGCTTCTGTAGATGAGAGTGCAATGTCACTCTATTTCTTGCTTGACTTCTGCAAGCATGAACACATAACCTGAAGTGGACTTTCTATCTATGCTATCACCTGCCCAATCAATGTCAGTAAATCCAATCAAATCAAGATCATATTTTGCTCTATAGAAGATCCCATGTGTCCTTGTTCCCTAAACAAAGTTAAGGATCCTTTTGGCTTCTTTCCAATGGACCTCATGAGGCTGATCCATGAATCTAGAAGACACACTTACTGCATAACAAAGATCAGGTTGAGTATGTGTCAAATACAATAAACATCCAATCAATTGTCTATACATTGTATTGTTTACCATCGGTGGAGAATCATCTTCCTCTAGCTTCACTCCTAAAAGGAAAGGAGTTTTGCTTGCTTTGCAGTCTTGCATTCTGAATTTGATACGGAAATCCAAGGCATACTTGGACTGGTGCACCTTTATTCCAGCTTTGGTTTGAGCAATCTCAAGCCCCAGAAATTGACTTAAGAGCCCCAAATCTGTCATGGAGAAGGCTTGGTTCATAGCTCCTTTTAAGGAAGCAATCTCAGCCTGTGAGCTTCCTGTAATGAGGAGGTCATCAACATATAACACAATGATCATTAATGAACCATTAAAAGACTTCAAATAGACATTTGGATCTGATTTGCACCGAACAAAATTCAGAGATAGCAAGAAGCTATCTATCTTGGCATACCAAGCCCTGGGGGCTTGCTTTAGCCCATACAATGACTTTGTCAACCTGCACACAAGAGAAGGGTTAGTAGGAAAACCTTGAGTCTGCTTCATATAAATCTCCTCGGTGAGATCTCCATTCAGAAAGGCACATTTTACATCCATGTGATGTACCTCCCATTGCCTTGAGGCTGCAATGGTTAGAGCTAGCCTGATGGAATCCATCTTTGCCACTGGGGCAAAGGTCTCATTTTAATCGATGCCATGAACCTGTGAGTAGCCTTTAGCTACCAATATAGCCTTTTACTTCAGTGGTGAACCATCAGCAGCAAACTTGGTCTTATAGACCCACTTACACTGGACTAACTTTCTTCCTGGAGGAAGATCCACTAGCTCCCATGTGTTGCTCTTCTAGAGTGAGCTGAACTCCTCCTTCATGGAAGATTTCCATCTTGGATCTCCTACTGCTTTTTCATATGTTTGAGGATTATACTCCACCATCAAATAGTATTTTTCAGCAAACATAGGATCCTTCATGCACAGACCACTCTCAAATTGAGATCTAGTCCTCCTTGGGTCATTGGGATCCCCAGCTAGCTCACCTGCTGCATGTAGTGTCTTGGCTGCCCATTTAGGCCTTGTGGGGATTTTTGGGTATGCAATAAACTCATATCCATCAGAAAAATCAGAATCAGCATGTTCAACAAACTCTTTACTTACTTCTTGAGGTTCAGGTGGTGAAGAGGCTTCACCAATTTCCACTTCTGCAAGGGGTTCTTCTTCAAACTGAACACACCTTTCAATGAAGGATTTGTTTGTGCTCAAGTTTATCAACTTGTACCCTTTTGAATCTTTATAGTATCCAACAAAAATACACTCTTGGCTTTGGGGCTGCAAAGCCTTCCTCTTCTCTGTCGGGATTCTAGCCCATGCCTTTGAGCCAAAAATCCTGAAATGGGTCACATCTGGCTTGTGCCCACTCCATGCTTCAAATGGAGTCATGCCATCAAGATGTTTGTGAGGCACCCTATTCTATATATAGGCTGCATAGTTGATAGCTTCAGCCCATTACTTTGGTGGCAAAGTTTTGGCCTCCATCATGCATGTTTCCATCTCCTTCAGTGATCTGTTCTTCCTCTCAGCAACACCATTTTGCTGTGGTGTGTAAGGGATAGAATGCTGCATCTGAATACCTGAATATGCACAATAGTTAATAAAATTAGACTTGACATACTCACCACCATTGTCATATCTGAGGGCCTTGAGTTTCCTTCCACACTGGTTTTCAACCAAAACCTTAAAGACTTTGAATAGGCCAAAAACTTCAGACTTGTGTTTCATGAAGTGAACCCAACAATACCTGGAAAAATAATCAATAAAGGTCAATGCATATTTGTCCTGACTCATGGACATATGAGGGAATGGTCCAGCAACATCACTGTGAATCAGCTCGAGGGGTGCAGAGGTTCTCTCATGACTAGCTTTCTCAAATTTATGCTCTGGGTGTTTTCCTAGGATACAACCTTGGCAGACTCCTTTGGAAAATTTTATCTTGGGAAGCCCTATGACCATTTCTTTCTCATTAAGATCAGATAGATACTTGTAATTTAGATGGCCAAATATTTCATGCCATAGCTTGCTAGCTTCATTAGCATGGATAAGAAGAGCAGAGGGGTTTGAGTAAGGTAGGAAGTGTGAAAACATGTATACCTTTTGAGCATGATTCGCTATTCCTTTTGCAATGACTCTACCAGTTGAAATATCTGTGATCTCAACTTCATCAGGGGAGAATATGACCTTCTTAGGAGACCCAGTGTGGGTCATCTGGTACACTGACAGGAGGTTGGAGGTGAGACCAGGGACATACAACACATTGATGAACTTACCATGATCAAGATCTATCCTTCCTTTGCCTTTAATTTCAGTGAGAGAGTCATCTCCCAATACAATAGATGGTCCTTTCGACATATCCAATGAGGAGAAGGCCTCCTTAGTCGAAACCATGTGTCTTGAAGCTCCAGAATCTATGATAAAACTGGGTGAGCTTGATGTGCCAGCAACTAGAGCATGAACTCTCTCTCTGTCATCTGAACTTGATCATCCTTCTCTCTTCTTTGAGCTTTCTAGAAGGGATATGCCATTCTTCTCTAGGATATTGGTCAGCATATCAATCTGCTTTTTCATACAAGAGATTTCAGTGTGATTGCCCTTCGAACAGTATGAGAACTTGTTCATTTCACCTTTTTTTTTCTTCTTCTGGGTATTTTTCTTGGGACTTTGTTGATCCTCTGGAGACTGCTTCTTGTCTCTTCTTTGCTCAGGTGGCTTTTTATCTTTCTTTTTTATTTTTGAATCCACCCCCGAATCTCCAGCAATCAAAGCTTGATCTTTGGATGGTTTGATGGTGCCCATCATCACCAACTTGTCTTGTTCTTGTGTGAGAGATTCCATGAAATCTGTAAGGCTAGGCATCTTCCAGGTTCGAGCTGTGAGTTTTGTGGCATAGAAGGTCGAAAAAAAGACTAAGTAGTCAGGTCCTAGCTTCGAGAGGATGGCCAATACGAGCTGATCATCTTTCTTTTTGATACCACACTACTTCAGCTGCAAAACTAGTGCCTTGAACTTGGAGAAATATAGCTGCAGGGATTCAAAGCTACTTGGACTCAAAGAAATCAGCTCATTTTGGATCTGATGTCCCCTCATCTCATCTTTCTTTCCAAAAAGATCAGAAAGCTTATCCCATACTTGTTCTAGTGAAGTTAATCCATCGAGATGGAAAAGGAGGTCTCGGGAAATACTGAGACATAGGAGGCCATAGGCCTCATCTCTCCGATTGTGCCATTTGATATTCTCTACAGCAGCATTGGGCTCTGATTCTGTAGCCATAGTCACCCTGTAGAGGCCTTTCGCTCTCAACAAGATCTTCATCTCTGCTTTCCATTCAAAATAGTTGAAGGGAAATCCATAGCTTTAGAAAATCTGTCCCGGCTGTCAGTAGAAGGCTCCCAGTCTTGATGTCAAACCTGCAAAACAATTTTTGAAGGAGAGTAACAACCTACAATGGATTTGATACCATGTAGAAATTCATGCCAACAATAGATTAATTTTACCCACAACAATTATCAATTGATCATTCAAAATTGCTAACAAGAGAGACTGAATATGGAGTTGTAACACAAAATTATATTAACTGAGTGTACAATAGCCAACCCTATAATAACATAGGTTGCTGAATATATATAATACATCAAGAGTTCTAATTCATAAGGAGGCATCCAAAACTAGAATAAAGTAGGCTTACTTAAAATAGGAAAATCCCCCATAGGTATAAAAAGATGATCCCAAATCTGTCATGGAACTCACGAATTGGCAAGGGTGCATGGGCAAGATAAAGAGTAGTGGAATGGCAGCTCATACATGCTTTTTCATGGAGAAAAGAGTGGAGGATGAAGAGGACAAAAAACTAGTTCACCTCACCTAGTCTTGCTTTCCTATGTGCCTTAAAACACTGAAAAAGTAGGCAATAAAGCAGAAAAAGTAGATTTGATTCCTAAGGATTTCCCAAGCACTACATAAGTCAGATATGGCAATTTTTACCTCTATGGATAGGCAATTAGCAACTTGCACAAGGTGGGACACATGAACTAGGCAAACAAGACAAAAATAAATGAATTAATGTCTAAGTGGGTAAACTATGGGTTGATTATTCTAACATTTCTTTTGGCTTGGTTTTAATTTTTCCTGAAATTTGTAGGTCGAACTTGCATCAGGGATATAACACATTAGGGAGTGGAGTAATTTCATTGGTGTCTGCCTTTGGGGTTTAAACTTTACATTGATCTAATATGAGAAACTGGGGTATAGAAGGAATAACTCCTTAAATGGAGTGATGAGATTAATAGATCCATATGCTTGGTTTGTAAAGTTATGTTTTCTCTTGAATTAGTACTACATTGGATGGTGAAATGACTCTTATCAAATGCACTCAACTTTTAATGACTTCTTTTACAGGGACATAACTACATTGTCTCTCAAAGTAAATTTCAAAGAATTCTATTGAAGTGAAGGTTTGTTTGATGAGGTATTAGCTCTCAAACCCTAGCTATCCTTGAATATTTGTATGGTATTAATCACTAACCTTCATTGACCCCATCTTTCCAACTTCAACCCTAGGCACTTGTCATACACTTCTAACCAATTTAAAGGTAATCCAAACCTCCTTTTACTTTTTGTTTGCAATTTGGAATTTAATTCATCTTAGGCATAATTTTTTCTACAAAACCATAAATATTTGCATCATTAGAGCCCTCACGGTTGCATCTCATTTGCATTTTAGGTTGTACCTTGCACCTTTAAATCTGATTTTTAGGAAAGCTAAGGGTCTATTTTTCTTGCTGATTATTAATAGAAAAATCGAGGTGAATTTAATTCTAGATTTGAATAAAAATTAGCCATGTTTGTAATTCTTCAATCTATCTTTTACTGGGTTAAATTTCAAAATTGTTTAAGAGTGGTTTGGTGGCATAATTAACATCATAAAAGAACTTTTATCACAATCATATAAGCATATTCTTATCTGGTACAATTTATGGGTTAGTTCAAGTTGCAAGTTCTTAGAAGCATTAAATTCACATTTTTCTCTTACCTCTAACTGTCTATAATAGATCAGAAGTCTATTGTCACTATAAACCTAATTAATATTACAAAATACACTAGGTTTATAATGCATGCAAGTAACTAAGTGGTTCTCTGAAGTATTCCATGTAAAACCTAGTTGCTTGTTCCATTCTATCCCTATTTGCACTCATTTTCATTCACTTAAAAAGGCTGGAATTTGTTGTTGTTCTAATACACTTATTGTTGGTCAAATCCACACTATATAATAGTAGGCCAGTTTCACTTTACATATGGAAACATAGGGTAATAATCGATATTCAAGGTTCATGATCCAAAACCCTAAATCATCCTTGCATATATCATAATCCAGATTTGAAATTCAAATCAATATTTTATCCAAGAATTGAAGTATATTCTATGGAGTTAATTCTAAAATAAACTATCCAAAGTCATCCTCCATTAGAAACATCCCTGTGACTTAATTGATATTAGGGAATCCCACTTAGTGTTGGATCTTTATCTAAGCACTAAAATGAAGAGAATTTGATGAGGTGATAGTGGTGACACTTCTACGAGTTTCTCTCAGATCACTATGTGTGATTAAATAGACCATAAAATCACCAACTAATCAACTATGTTTTTGACATAAATATTTGGATACATAGGAACTTTTCTAAATCCAAATTCCATAATGGTCCTACCTTGCTACATGAAACCCCTATCGCAAATATAGATACACTTAATCCTCAAAATGACCATTGAGGAAAGCACTCTTTACATCCATTTTGATAGATCTTCTAAGAAAAATACATTGCCATATTTTCCTTGAGGCCTACCAAAAATATTTCATCAACTTGTGGTCTATTATTTGAGATGACACATCCTTGTGCTAACAATCCAATTTCAAACCTCAACAAGGATAGAGCCCCTAATTATAAGTTGACCAAGTTTGACAATGATGATATGAAGCATTAATTCAAAACATTTACACTAGGATGGCCACTACTGACTTGAAAATATTCAACTCTATTGTCTGGGACAATTTCTCCACATAATTTACCCCTCCTCATCATAATCTACCCCACCTGTCATGCCCCTTTTCTAACAGCTTCACCTTATGCTTGTTTAGCAACCCATCCACCTTATATTTTATATACTAAACTCATATGCATCTAATGGGATTCTTTCCTACAAAAAAATATTCCAACACCTTTGTTGTTCTTCATGATTATATCATAGACAACTTTCATGGCTCTTTCACACTCATATCCCACTTCGTCCTCTTCATAACTTTGAGTTTTAAATCCCATGATGGTCCTACCCTGCTACATGAAACCCCTATTGCAAATACATATAAAATTCATCCTCATTGGGAAACAACATTGTGGATTCTTTCTAGAGCTTTAATGCCTTGTGGTTTGTTGTTGAGACACAAGATTACTAATATTTAGTTTCTAGCAAAATTGTTTTGCACAGTTGTTGTTTCCTGCAAACGTAAATTATGGCAATTAAAAATTTAAAGTACCGCAACAACTAACAAATTAAAGTATATTGAAATTTTGGAATGAAGGGGATTATTTCTAAACTCCAAGAACTTGTCTAGACTGAGAGGCCTGGAGAGAATATCCAAAATATGCATTTGATTTGTATAACTCAAGAGCTCAACTTCTTCATTCTCCACAAGTTGCTGAATGATGTCGAACGTGGTGACAATATACTTCCATGTGCTTTGTCTACTCATGGAAGAAAAGATTCATCATTAACTTCTATACACTCTAATTGTTGCACTGTGTAGTAGGATCAGCTTGTTCTACTTGCATATCAACAAGTATCCTCCTTAGACAAAAAAACTCACAAGTTAGCATTAATGCTCTACTTTAATGGAGGTAAATGTTAATGAATATTATTTTTTACTCAACCATAAAACTACACATGTACCAAGGATAAAAACATTATATGTGTGGGATTCATGTAATCAACTAAACCAACCGAATCTAATTGTGTAATCCCTATTAGATAAAAGTCCTCTCCTCTGCCACATATGATTCCAAATTCAAAGTATCCTTTACATAACTCAAAACCCTCTAGGTTTTTATCCATTACCAACTACCTATACATTGACTTATTTGTTGGTATTAAATTCAAATGTGATGATAACTTCAAGTATTTAACCCAACCTCCACTAGTGTAGATGATTCCTTGCAATCAATCATCATACACATATTATATGATATTATCAATGGGTTAGTTTATTCTTTTGTTTAGCCAGCTGATTGCTTTCTACTGTCAGGTGGGACCTCATGACTAGGGCTTGTTAGATGTTTCACATTTTGTAAATCAACCACAAAGACTTGCATATCTTACAAGATTTTGAGAAAAGCGTAAAGAATGGTGTTTTGATAAAAAGATACATTACACTGTGCGCAAAGAGGTTGCTTAAAGGTATTGGTTATCTCTTATGGAAATTTTGTTGTCATTTTACAATAAACTGCAAATAATATGAAATATAAGTTTATTTTTAAGTTTAATATATTAGCTAGATCTAAGATTTATTAAAGTTTTATAGTTTAAGCTATATTTAAGCTTTACTTACAATTTTATAGTTTATAACTTTATACAGATCTGAAATTACTGTGGTGACATTGAAATGACTAGGATGCATTGTTATGCTTTCTGTTTGATTACTGTTATAGAAAGGATACTGGTCACCTTTTTATCTTGGAATTATATTTGGTTACTAATAACTATGTATTAAATATCGAGAAACCTGTTTTAGGAGAATTCCTTATGTTAAATTGCTCTTAAAATTGCATTCATCCATCCAACCTTAAAAAATTGAGGTCAATTTTGCAAGAATAAGGAAAGTGAGCACATGCACCTTTTTATTGTTAACTGATAGAAAAAATGCATGATCATTTCGTCCGTGTTTTATTTTGATAAATAAATTATAGGTTTCTATTCCAATTGTCCAATACAAGGAATTAGATCATGTTGATATGGTTTGAACTGTATCATTAAAATTCAATTTTCTAATCAACTGTTGCTTATGTAAGCCTCATAAATGATTTTTACCTTTCCAATAGTTCAGCATACTAAGGGAGAAACTATGGAGTCATTTTGTACCCAATAGTCCTTATACCTACGTTAGTGGTCATTCGTTGGGAATTAATAAAATAATCTTATTGGATCTTATCTCATCTTATCTATGGAGTCCTTATGGAAGCAACAAATCTACATACCTATGGAGATACTGTATGGAGTGTTTTTGGTCGAAGCAAGCCTATTATCCTTATGCCAATTGGAAATTTCTATTTATAGAAATGGTTGTATTTGTAACTCTGTAACTACTTGCACGTAAGGTTTCCTAATTAGAATTGATTTAAACCATACAAGGTACTTGTAACCATCATTGAAGGAAAACTTCTAGTCTAAATTGCAAGCTAAAATATGCAGTGAAAGGAAAAACAATAGAGATGAACTTCTTGTAAGAGAGATAACCTTCCACTTCATAGTTTTCTCCAAATCCACCTTAAATGTGTTGAAGGAGGCACATTTTAAGAACTTGTCATTTGGGACTAATGGGCATGTTCTTAGATATCCTTCACTACCACGTTTAGTGTTTTTTATTTTTAGTAAGGAATTAATAAAGTAATAAAGAACATATAACATTAAATTGTTCATGTGGGTTGCATTGGTAGTGAAACTCCTGAGGGGTATTTTAATCCCCTAAAGTTCCATAGCTAGGTATTGATCCTATTTTTTGTTTCTTTTGGCTTGGTTTTCCTTTTTCCTGAAATTTGTAGGTTGAAATCACATCAGGGAGTGGATTAATGTCATTGGTGTCTGCCTTTGGGGGTTTAAACTTTACATTGATTTAATACGAGAAACTAGGGTATAGAAGGAATAACTCCTTAAATGGAATGATGAGATTAATAGATCCATATGCTTTGTCTATAAAGTTATGTTTTATCTTGAATTGGTACTAGATTGGATGGTGAAATGACTCTTGTCAAATGCACTCAACTTTTAATTACTACTTTTACAAGGACGTAACTGCATCGTCTCTCAAAGTAAATTTCAAATCATTCTATTGAAGTGAAGGTCTATTTGAAGAGGAATTAGCTCTCAAACCCTAGCTATCCTTTAATATTTGTGTGGTCTTCATCACTAACCTTCATTGAACCCATATTCCCAACTTCAACCCTAGGAACTTGCCATACATTTCTAACCAATTTAAAGTTAATTCAAACCTCCTTTTACTTTTTGTTTGCAATTTGGAATTTAATTCATCTTAGGCATATTTTTTTCTGCAAAAACCTAAATATTTGCATCATTAGAGCCCTCGGTATTGCATCTCATTTGCATTTTAGGTTGTACCTTGCACCTTTAAATCTGATTCTTAGGGAAGTTGAGGGTCTGTTTTGCTTACTGATTATTAACAGAAAAAATGAGGTGAATTTAATTCTAGATTTACTTAAAAATTATCCATGTTTTTACTTCTTCAATCTATCTTTAACTAGGTTAAATTTCAAAATTGTTTAAGAGTGGTTTGTTGGCATAATTAACATCATAAAAGCACTTTTATGAAATCCATCTAAGTAGATTCATATCCAGTACAATTTATGGGTTAGTTCAAGTTGCAAGTTCTTAGAAGCATTAAATTCACATTTTTCTCTTGCCTCTAATTGCTTATAATAGATTTGAAGTCTATTGTCACTGTCAACCTAATTAATATTACAAAATACACTAGGTTAGTAATGCATACAAGTAACTAAGTGGTTCTCTGAAGTATTCCATGTAAAACCTAGTTGCTTGTTCTATTCCAGCCCTATTTTCACTCATTTCCATTGACATTAAAAGGCCCAAATTTGTTGTTGTTCTAATACACTTATTGTTGGTAAAATCCACACTATATAATGGTAGGTCGGTTTCACTTTAAATATGGAAATTTAGGGTAATAATCGATAATTAAGGATCATGATCTGAAACCCTAAATCAACCTTACATATATCATAATCCATATTTGAAATTCAAATCAATCTTTTTATCCAATACTTGAAGTATCTTCTACTGAGTTAATTATAAAATAGACTATCTAAAGTCATCCTCCATTACAACCATCCCTGTGAATTAGTTGAGATTAGGGAAACTTGTTTAGTGTTGGATCTTTATCTAAGCACTAAAATTAAGAGAAGTTGATGAGGTGACAGTGGTGACACTTCTACAAGTTTCTCTCAGATCACTATGTGTGATTAAATAGACCAGAAAATCACCAACTTATCAACTATGTTTTTGACATTAATATTTGGATAAAAAGGAACTTTTCTGAATCCAAATTCCATAATGGTCCTACCCTACTACATGAAACCCCTATTGCAAATACATATATACTTCCTCCTCAAAATGACCATTGAGGAAAGCACTCTTTACATCCATTTTGATAGATCTTCTAAGAAAAATGCATTGACATATTGTCCTTGAGGCCTACCAAAAATAGTTCATCAACTTGTGGCCTAGTGTTTGAGATGATGCGTCCTTGTGATAATGACCCAAGTTCAAACATCAACAATGATAGAGCCCCTAATTATAAGTTTACCAAGTTTGACAATGATGATATGAAGCACTAATTCTAAAAATTTACACTACGATGGCCACTACTGACTTGGAAATATTCAATTATGTTGTCTAGGAGAATTTCTTGTCATAATTTACCCCTCCTCATCATAATCTATCCCACCTGTCATGCCCCTTTTCTACTAGATTCAACTTATGCTTGTCTAGAAACCCATCCACCTTATATATTCTCTACTAAACTCATTTGCATCCAATGGGCTTCTTTCCTACAAAGAAATATTCCAACACTTGTGTTGTTCTTCATGAGTATATCATAGACAACTTTCGTGGCTCTTTCACACTCATATCGCACTTCATCCTCTTCATAACTTTGTGTTTCAAATCCCATGATGGTCCTACCCTTCTACATGAAACCCCTATCATAAATACATATACACTTCATCCTCATTAGACATAAACATTGTGGATTCTTTCGAGAGCTTTAATTCCCTCTAGTTTGTTGTTGAGAACAAGATTACTGATATTTAGTTTCTAGCAAAAGAGTTTTGGAGAGTTGTTGTTTCCTACAAATGTAAATTGTGGCAATTAAAAATTTAAAGTATCGCAACAACTAACAAATTAAAGTATATTGCAGTTTAGGAATGAAGAGGCTTATAAGTAAACTCCAAAAACTTTTCTAGACTGAGAGGCATGAAGAGAATATCCACAGTATGCATCTAAGTTGCATAATTCAATAGCTCAACTTCTTCATTCTCCACAAGTTGTTTAATGATGTCGAATGTGCTGAAAATATATATCCATGTGCTTTGTCTACTCATGGAAGAAAAGATTCATCATCAACTTATATACACTCTGATTGTTGCACTGTGTAGTAGGATCATCTTGTTCTACTTGCATATCAGTGTGCATCCATGGAGCTGGGTTACACTTTTTGGCAACACGCTTTCGGAAAAAACAAAAAAACATACCTCAATTTTTAAAACCTCGATCGAGGGTTTAACAAAACCTCGATATAGGTTTTAAGAAAACCTCAAGCTAGGTTTTAAGACCTCGATCTAGGTTTTAAAAAAACCTCGATCTAGGTTTAAAAAAAAACTCGATCTAGCTTTTAAGACCTCGATTGAGGTTTTTAAATAAGCCTGATCAAGGTTTTATTAAACCCTCAACCGAGCTTATTTAAAAACATTGATTAAAAACCTCAAGAATTATCCCTCTTACAGGAAAATCAATGTTTCTTTGTATCTTATAGGGGTGGAAACCCTACCATACATGGCACATAACTGAGTAGAGTTAATACTGATAGATCCATCACTGAATCCTCTATCCATTGAGGTATCATGCATGCATTTTGGAATTCATATGGGTTTTTTTTAATTAGTTTTAAAACTTATCCTTAGAAAACCTCACAACAACTTTGAAGCAGCTCAAAGAAAAATACACAGGGTAAAAAATACACATCGAAAAATTTCTTAAAAATGTACAGCCCACACATAGACGTGTCCTCTTTAGAAGGGTATCTTTGGTTTTTCAATTTTTTAAAATAGTGAAGAAAAATATGGGATGGACACACGTGTATAAAATAATGTTGAAATCAGATGTGGTCACTTTAAAAAAATAATAAATAATTGTATATTGTGAAATAAAGTAACAAAAAAATATGCAGACCACAATGCATTTTGTGTAGATCATGCTCAAATATTTTATTTTTTAAAATTATTAATGTAATATTGTGGTAATATTGAATTATTGGGGATGGAAACGAGCCACTTATTAACTTCTTCAAAATTTTAAGGTCACACAGTTCATTAAATGCAAAATCTCACACATTAAATGACATCGGAATATTTTAAAAAAAAATATCATGGGGAAGCCAACATAATATTCTACAATTTTTTTTTTTACTGCAAGTTGAAATTCACATGGCATATATATGTTTCGAGGGATTCTATCTAGCACATGAGTAAAAAATCAGGTTTTCATCGCCAAATTTGGCTAAAAAGTGTTACCCACCTTCATGGAATCACCCATGAACAAGTATCTTCCTTACACAAACCAACTCAGAAGTTGGCATTAATGCTCTACTTTAGTGTAGGTAAATGTTAATGCATGTTATTTTTTACTCAACCATAAAACTACACATGTACTGAGGATAAAAACATTATATGTGTGGGCTTCTTGTAATCAACTAAACCAACCCAATCTAATTTTGTATACCCTATTAGCTAAAAGTCCTCTCCTCTGCCACATATGATTCCAAATCCAAAGTATCCTTTATATAACTCAAAACCCTCTAGGTTTTTATCCAGTACCAACTACCTATACATTGACCCATTTGTTGGTCTTAAGTCAAATGTGATGATAACTTCAAGTCTTTAACCCAACCTCCACTAGTGTAGATGATTCCTTGCAATCAATCATCATACACATCTTTGAAAAACTTTAAGAATACTTGGTTTGTAAAATAAACACACGACCATTAGTTTTCCCAAAGATCTACACACAAGCAATAATGTTAGAGGCGTGTTACCCCATGACATGTAGTGCTAACTTGATGATTAATGGCTTTCTGATTTTGGTCACATCTATTAGTTCCACATAGAGATATATGGATTTATGCTTATCATTCAGAATGCATAATTTCCCAAGTAACACACTTTCATCAAGTTGCACCGGGGACATTTAGTTGTTCCACCATAAATCCTTTTCTTATGTTTATCTGTTTTATGATTTTATATATTAAGTTAAAACTAAGTTCTCCAATTAAATAGGAAATATTTTTTTTGCGTTTTGTAATAGAGATTATCTTAAATTAGGCTTCTCTTAAGAAGATGTTGTTTTGCACTGATATCATGTGAGAATTTAGTGGTTATTGGTGCAATAGAAAAACTTACTTTGTTTTGTTAAAAAACAATCCAAGTAAAGACTTCAGGCTTCAAATCATGAATTCTCTATGCCACAATAAACACTATCACGAGTGCAAACTGAGTGAGGCTTTGTGCTTCATTCACTACATTAAGCAAATAAGATGCCACTTTGTTATGGACAAACAACCAATTACTAACTTTGTTGTGTTAATCAATACCGTTAGAGTTACCCAATTTGTTTTCTCAATTATATATTACTTGACATGTTGAAAATACTCCGATGAACGATGACACTAATGATCTTCTGTTGTGTTGCAGAATCATTCCCACACACATTCTTCTTGCTTGATCTATGTTATTGTGGAACACTAAAAAACAATTGACATAACTGTGAAATAAATCAACTCTTTACGTAGAAGTAAGAATCTAGATAAAGGAGACCATCATAGGAAATTCATAATTAAACATTCACAAAATATTGCTTTCAGAAAATCTAGACTTTTATCAGCTGAAAAATTAAAAATACAATACATATTATATAGCAATTGCATGCTACATGTACAACTTAGGTGTCACTCAAGAATCATTGCATTGAGACAAGCAAGGTGCTCCTTACATCCCAAGATGGAACATAAGATATGGACATTGCATGGAACCTTATCATGAAGCAGCTAACCAACTTTGTGAATGCATCACTTAAAAAATGTGACATGAAAACACAACCTTTTAATTACCACCCCAATCGAGGCCAATATCTTCTTTTACCAATACATAGGAAAACAATTTAGGGGTTATGGCTGCAACATGTGCTTGGTCAAGAGAGCTCTCTTGGGAGTGAAATAGGAGACTTAATGACATTGCAAAGAGTCTTATCATGGTGCAGCTCATCAACTCTGCAAATTCACATGGGAGATATATCTATGTATGGATGTTTGTTTGTGGGTAATGCTTACAAAATTAAATTGAAAAAATTTGGTAGCCTCCCCTAATCTCCAAAAGAAAGATGACCTAAAATTAAATAAAAATTTAAACTGCCATAGGTGCATCTCAACCCTGCATTTTCTAGGCACTAAGTGGTTGCACTTTGTTTTTTTAATTCCTCTCTATGTTCAATACAACCAGGGTTTAGAATATTTTTAGATGGATCTATGCTAGTGTACAATACAATGTCCACAATACAATTTACAACCTATGGTTCACTCAAGACTCTGCAACATAGAGTTGATAAATTAATATCGATGCCCATGTGTGCAACTCTTTGACGAGCGTGCACCTTCTATTGTTAAAAAATTGTTTATGTTTGAAATCTAGAACAACCCCGTACAAAACACCACCCAAACTTAACCAAATCAGTAAAAATCAGCCACAAGGAATCTTAGAGGGTTGTTTCCTAATTGTTTGAAAGAATTGTAATCCCTATTAGAGGGTTGCTTCCTGAGTGTTTGAAGAAAGTCCAATCCCAAAGGTACATGAAAATTCAACAAAAAAATCAGATCAATTTGGTTAGGGACACCACATATCCAAATTTTATCCTAGGCTTGATGCAATCCTGATATTTTTGTAATTCTCTAATGAGATATACAACATTGGGATTGGATGCTTCTTTTTGTCTACTGTCTGATTCAAAACTAAAATTTTCAATCTCAACTTCTCCAACAGCTTGTGAGGATGAAGTTGTCATCCTTTTCACAGGATCAACTTCAAATACATTATCACTTGGAGAATATTGATAAGTATGCTTACCTTCCATTGCATCATTATAGGCCTCTTGATCTTGTTTGGTATTGCCTAATCCTGTGGATTCTTCCTTGAAATATTGTCTAGTTGGTAGTAGAGTACTAGCTATATCCAAATTTATTTTTGTTTCAAAGTCTATGGTTTCCTCAGGAAATCTTGTTAGGGCATACAATTTTATTTGTGTTCTAACAGGCCTCACTACTCTCAAACTTTTTTGAATCCTTAAGGTTCAACATTTGAAAAACAAATGACTTCCCTATTTTGTAGTACCTACAAAATATTTGATGCCATCTTTAAAGAATGGTATGAGTCCTAGGAATCCTGATTTTCAAATTCATTGTCATCTAAGTCACTTAATATTTATTCCTTGACATGTGGAGCCTTAGCTTGGAGAATGCATCACTTAGGAGGTGGGATGAAACCACCTTTCAACATGTGTACATGTATTTACTACATGGGTTGGCATAACATTTTTTTTTAAAATTGACATATTCGTTGCTATAGTGACAAATATGGATTTCAAGTTCCAGTGAACTTGCTGCATTAGTGATGAAACTTTTCGTCGCTAGTGTAGCAAGTTCATCAGAACTTGAAATCCATTGTCATCATTATAGCAGTGGAACCTCGTCACTAGAGAGACAGAATAAAGTGTGTATAAA
This sequence comes from Pseudotsuga menziesii, assembly GCA_001517045.1. Classification (NCBI taxonomy): domain Eukaryota; kingdom Viridiplantae; phylum Streptophyta; class Pinopsida; order Pinales; family Pinaceae; genus Pseudotsuga; species Pseudotsuga menziesii. The sequence goes on from LPNX011014789.1 coordinate 41,668, forward strand.
GCAACACTTGAAATCCATTACCTTCGATATAGTGACAGACCATCATCGGAACTTGAAAGCCACTATCGTCACTATAATGATGGGCCCTCATGGCATTGTTGTGGCTATAGCGACAGATCATCATCGAAACTTGAAATACATTACCATTGCTATAAAGATGGAACCTCATCACTAGAGAGACAGAGTAAAGATGGTATAGGGAAACACTTGAAATCCATTTTCGTCACTACAACGAAGGACCATTGTCAAAACTTGAAAGCCATTGTTGTCTCTATTACAACACAATTTATTTTTTTAAACAAATTATGTTCCATTTCTTTTCTCTCGCTATAGCGACGAACTGTGGCAAGTGTTGCTACAACGACAAAAATTTTCCTCAGAAAAAAAGGGGTCATGTTCATCACTATAGAAACGAACAAGTGTTGCAATAACAATGATTTTCCATGGGAAAAATGTCCACATCTACTAGTGAATATCATAAGCCTCAGGTTATGAAGTCACCAAAATTGATGTTTGAACCAATTTACCCTGTTGATGGAATATGTGGTTAATTTATGGGGTTTCTCCAAACAATCACTATGGATATGGTATGGTGTTGATAAATACAAAGAATTAACAATTCCTTCTTTGGATGGGTTATGGAGATGTTAGTAACACACAGAAAATGATCTTGGACCTATGGGGTCTGCTTCATTTTTCTCTTTCCCAATGCTTTACCTCACTACATATTTTTGGATACTCAAAACTTATAGTGGATTGGTAAAATAACAATGATACCATTCAGGTGGAAGTGTTGGATCAGTAGTTCCATAGGACTAGGTTCATTATCTCAATTTTTTCCTACATATCCTTCACTCATATCTACATTTTTTACAACAAGCTAGCATATTAACTCTCAAAAAAAACATTAAGAGCAAAGGAGGGATTTCTCTTTTATGAATAATTTGAGGTTTTTTTAAAGATTGATGAGGGATGTTTTAAGATCTATTAGTGGTATTTAAGTTTTTGGACTACGTAGACTCTTGGTAATTGTAGTGTTATCAATTTTGGTTCTCATGTATTTTGGTTGTCAATTTTTTCGGCTCTTGTTTTGGTTATGTTCTAGAACTTAGTATTGTTTACCAATTGTTTACTGTTGAAACTCTGCTAATGAATATTTTATGTACTATTAATTCAACTGAATATCAAGCTATAGATTTTTACTTCTTGAAAAAAAGAGATTAAATTAGTTATTGTATGGAATATTTATTATGATGTTAAACTATTTTTATTTGTGCATGCAATAATTTAAAAATATGAAGAAAAATTTGAATTAATTAAGTGGATAAACTACATTCTAATTAATCATGTCATGCAACAATTATAAAATATGATCTAGGGATGGATTCTGTAAGTATTGACATTTTGATGGAATCAACGTCTTATGATTCACAAACTTCTGGTTCTATGCATATCTATGCAGGGAGACAATGATCATGGCCTATTTGAGTGATTGCAAACATTATTTTATGCTAAAATATGATGGTTGATGTGATGAGAATAATATCGTGAAAATCTAGTTCAAAACTAGTAAATACGGGTAAATATTTTGTAACATTCATCTTCAAGACGACAAAGTATCCCTCATATAAGAAACAATTTTATAGTAATTAAAAATGACCAATACTACACTACAGGAACCATAGTGCGATCAATTAACTATCACCAATACTAGATTGGAGGCAGTGAACTATTATCCATTAATGCCACTGGACTGCACTACCTATGATTTGGTAACTTTTCCAATAAATTATGCAAACCTAGCAACGTGGTATGGGCACGCACATGCATATGGACCCTAAAGGAATTGGTATAGGTGTGCATGATCTCTTGATTTGTTAATTCTGAACCTCCACACTGGAAAAATAAAAGGATCATGTGTACTCCCTTAGGGTGTGCCCATTATTAATGTGTGCACACTAGGAATGTGCATATGCTCCTAATAAACATAAAAAAGGCCATGGGTTGTTAATTATTAAACAACCTTATGGCAGGAAGAAAATGTGTATCCCAACCAAACCAAATACATTTGTGCACCAACCATCCATCTTAGGAGCCAATCCATACTGTTAGGAAAGTAAATTTTTTTTGGTTTTTAATTGTTTTATTTTTATTTTTATTCAATTTTTAATAGTTATAAAGTTGTGAAATAATGAATTTTTAAATTTTTTATACCATATATAATCCACCTGTAATGGAATCCAATGAGAACCAGCAAGCAATTTAAAATGTTAATCTTGAACCTAATGAAAACCCACAAGAAGAAATCAACCATGACTTACATCAATTAAGGAATTAAGAAGCACAAGGGGACTTAGACCTTCGACTAATATTTTATGCTTGTCCATCTCAGCTACAAATTTCACATATTTGTTGAATACTATACTATCAGTACCCATAGCCATTGACACCTCATGTTCGGGAGGTAAGTCATTAGTGTCAATATCAACCTACATAATTCGCCATTGATGATATTGAAGGTATTTGTACCGTGTTTCTTTGGATACGGATTCCATGGAAACTAGTTGTGTACATATTAAAACTAGAGATAGATTTGGATCGAGCTTGTTAATCAGGGGATTTAGTCATAGGAAAGAAATATGGGAGCTTGGATATTCTCTGCTTCTCTTTCTCCACTAGTATGATAGGATTTATGATGTAGGTGGGAGCCTTTAGTAAACATAGGTTTTCTTGCTAAGTTATGTTAGGAGTTGAATAGATTGGTGAATTATTGATGATACTTCCTGACATAGCAATGTTCATCAAAGCATTAGATTGAAAAGGTTTATGGACATGGATGATGGCGACTTTACTTTTTTTAGGATGGACCTCCTTAGAGTCAATAGTCTCTTGTTGAGGAGTTGTAATTTCTTAATCGTGACTCTCTTCTTGTCCTAGAATTTTTATTGCTTCACTTGGTTTAATCATTTTCTCTTCTTGTCCATCTTGAAATGCATCCTCATGTTTTCTTTTCTCACTTCTCAAGGATTCTCCTATTTCATGGCCCCCATTTTTCCCCTAGTCGTCTCTCTCTTCTTGAATGATTTCTTCCATGATGGCGAGGAGAGATGTTGTAGACTCTGTGATAGCATTACTTAAGTTATGACCTTTTTCTATGAAGGAGGGTGGAGCATTATCCCCAAGTGGAGTATCCAATGCTCTTTCTACCTCTTTAGTCTTGACTTCTATCATATCATATTTGTTTTCAATGGTGTGACCAAGAGCATGTTATATAGATATCTTAATTTCCCTCTGATAAACATCTTCATCTTGACAAGAAAGCTTCTTCCCTGTGGGAAACTCAAATTATTTCGGCTCTACTGGATTATCTAGATGACTATATGTTCTTTTCCAATCATTATTTTCAATTATTCTCCATATTTTTGGCAAACCATGTGGCCATTATTCAAGATGTTCCTATTGATTTCATTCCATGGTAACTAGCCAGTTTAGGTCCAACTAACTTGCTTCAAATCTTAGGGATAACTTTTTGGGTGTTTTCTCAAGCATCATAAAATATTTACTTATGTTCCCCTCATTTCCTAGTCCTTAGGGAGGACATAATGGACATGGATTTTGAGTATTTCTCTATTCCATTAGAGGGTGAAGGGATATTGCTTTCAACCTATGAATATTCACCTTCTTTCTGTTATTCTCGATAAATCTAGGCACTGGTTCAACCCTTCTTCTCTCTACTTGAGTATATGGACAGGTCTAAGAGACCTCCTCTGGGTCATCATATGCATGATATTATTCATAGGTCACATCAAACTTACCTTGCTCAAGGATAGGTAGATAGGAAAAATATTATTTGTTCAAGTATATGATCATTCTCCACCAATCCCCTCTTCCATTTTTATCCAAGAGGCCATTCATGTGGATGTATTCATCACACCTTTCTTGCAATGGAACCAAAAAAATAATTTCCTGTTTAGAGACTTGGGATCCCTTTGGCTTGTAGAAGGTATAATAAAAGGGATATTTGGAAGGTTCTGGAATGGGTTCAGGGAAATATTGAGCATCCCCCGAAGTGGGGTTTACTTGCTCCTATATAATCCTCTAGACCTCTTCAAGAGTATCTTTGTTGGATAATTTTTCTATCCCTATCTTGCATTGATGGTATTTAAAGTCATACATCGTTCTTCATTTATAAACACTAATTAGGAAATGGGGATCATACTTCCATGGAAAATATAACTTCATACCTAAATCTTTTAGTGCAAATTCAACCTGTTCAATGGCCTTCCTATCATTGATAGAGTGACCTCCCATAACTATGTGGAAACGGGTTCTCCCCTTCTTCTTGGATTTCAAGAAATGAATCTCATTAACTTCCATCCATTTCCCAACGTACTCTAAAATGAATGTTTTGGGAGTGAGTATCTTGGGAAATATATGAGGAGGCTTTTCATTGTCATATAATCTGATCATGGTATAATATTCAGATAGGACTAGTCTCCCATTCTAACAGCCTCACCCAAATGTAAATAGGTTATGATTTCGTGCAACATGCATGTAGGTTCTATATTAGTGATTAGGGGAAAGTCTTTGAACATGAATTGGGAGATAAAACGGTTCCAAGTATCCCAATCCTAAGTTCCTTTATTTATCCAAGGGAGCCAATCATATATTCTATTTGGGGCCCCATCTTGATTTATTAAAATGCCAAGGGCTTCAAAGTATTTAGGATTATGAAATAATAACAGATATATGAGATTAGAGTAATAATTGAAAAATATTGTATATTTGAATGTTTCTAACTGAGATTTGATTATGATGGATAAATCCTCTGCATAATTGAATTTATGTGCATGAGTGTGAAAAATATAATCAACCATCATAATCATCTTTTCATCTAATTCTTTATCAAAATCTTTGTCGAAAATGATGGTGAAGGATGACCCAACTTCTTTCTTCATAGGTAGAAAATTGGAAATATTACATGCTTCCATAGAAGGTTGGAGATCGTTGTGGATTTATACTAGTTGATCATGCACCTAAGCCTTCTTCTTGTCACTGAGACATTCATAATGATTTTCTTGTCTCTCAAGAGACATTATATTTTCCCTGGGTGAGGTTTCTAACATATCGGAGAATGAGGTAGATGAGATTTTGAAAAGATAGTTTTGGTCGTCACTAGTGTATATAGTGGATGTTGTCGAATTGAACTTGTATGCATAGAGATACATAAATTTGAGAAAAGGAAAGGATTTTGGGACTAGAAGTTTGGCTAATACATAGTTCCAAAACTTAAAATAAGTATTGGAAGAATTACACTTTGTGAGAGTTATCCCTATAAGTTGGTAGGATGATTTGCTTAAGTTAGGAGGCAAGAATTTTTCCCAAAAGGCGATAAAAGGTGGAACCTTAGTGAAGGGAATGTCTAAGATGTCAAGCCAATGAGATGCATCTTAGGAGGAAGTGCAAGAAGTGGTTGTTTTTTTTCTCATTCTATTATATCATTCTAGAGTCAAGGGATTTTTATATACACAAGGTATCACAATGTAATTTGGTTAGTAGAAAAACTACTCTTGTAGGGTAAACAAGCACTTTGCAAAAGATAGAACCAGATGGTCGAGAAATTATTTACTTGATTTTTTTCCCTTCAAATGAATAGGTGGATTCTTGTCTCCCTTAGTACTTTTTTCTTTTCTAAACAACCAGGTTTTCCTTTCAAACTTTTCGAATTGTATAGTTGAAAAAGTAACCAAGAGGGATTGTATCCTTCTTGAAAGGTCTCTATTTAAGTAACGGGTCTTAAAACATGAATTGGCCATTCTTAATGATGCTCTTAGTGCTAGCCAGAGTTGTTAGTATGAGGAAATATTCAAAAATTAGAAAGTTGTTTATGGTGGCTTTATTTTGGTATCTTTCCATTGAATAACTAAAACCAAGATCAACTCATTGATTTCTTCATAACGGGTTTTGTCTAACTTACTTTTATGTAGATGTTAGAAAACAAGACCGTGGAGCAATAACAGATATACAGCTAAATCAATAAACAAGATGCAAAACACATTAAAACATTACCGAGAGACACAAATATAATGTGGTTCACCCAAACGATGGGCTATGTCCACAAAGAAATTTGCTAGTCCTTTTATTACAGTCCAGAAAGATGAAGGGATATGCCCTGTAGCAAAACCGCTGCATTTCCTCTTCACGCTCTCACAGTCTCTCTTCCAGTACAATACAATACCATATTCAGTCGATTTACAATGCTCTCTTTTATAGGGGAAATACCATGTGAAAAATTCTAGGGTTAACCCAATACCATGGGTCCGCAATATTGTTGGCCAACACACATCCCAAAAAAAAAATTTGGGGGCTCCACCCCCGAACGCCAAGGAAGGGGGAAGGAGTGTACAGTACTCCTGGGTTACAATCACAACTGAATAATATCTCTGGATCTAGAAGATTAGGCTCCACAACCAACAATATCTTACTTGGAGACTAATCACAACAACTCCACCGCTACTGCACTTGCTGGACCTTGGACTTGGAAAATTTATTCTTTTCTCCTTCATGCTTTAACGCCAACAGAAATTGAGCAGGAACTCAGTTTCTCTCTAGTTACTCACTTTGTCAACATGTCTGCAAGATTCTGGCTAGTGTGAATATTTTCCAATTTTAACAGTTCTTCATCTAGAACAGATCTTATGAAGTGGTACTTGAGTTCTATATGTTTAGTCCTCGAATGAAAAACTGAGTTCGTTGCAAGATGAATGGCACTCTGGCTGTCACTGTACAACCTACTATTCTCCTATTTCTTACCCAATTCTTCCATGAACCTCTGCAACCAAATCATCTCCTTACTAGCCTCTGTAGTAGCAACATACTCTGATTCCATTGTTGAAAGTGCAACAACCTGTTGCAGTTTTGAAATCCAACTTACTGTTGTTCCACCTACACTGAACACATACCCTATGGTGCTCCTCCTGTTGTCTTTATCACAAGCCATATCTGCATCAACATATCCCTGCAGAACAGTGTCTGAACCTCCAAAACATAATGCATGAGAAGTGGTACCTCTCAAATACCTGAGAATCCACTGTACTGCTTTCCAATGCTCTTTACCTAGATTATTCATATACCCGCTCACAACTCCCACTGCATGTGCAATATCTGGTCTTGTGCACACCATGGCATACATCAAGCTCCCAACTACTGATGAATAGGGAATCTTGGAGATGTAATCTATCTCTTCCTGTGTCTCTAGACACATATGCTTGCTTAGTTTGAAATGGCTTGCCAAAGGTGTGCTGACTAGTTTTGCATTCTGTATTCTAAAACTCTGCAACACCTTTTCTATGTACTCACCTTGAGACAATGTCAATTTGTGATTTTTCCTATCTCTTGTTATTCTCATACCAAGGATTTGCTTTGCAGCACCCAAATCCTTCATCGCAAATGATTTAGCTAGTTTTCTTTTGAGCACATTTATATCCTGCATGTTAGACCCTGCAACAAGCATGTCATCCACATACAATAACAAGATAATATATCTTCCATTATCTAGCCTCTTGAAATAAACACAGTGGTCAGAATGACATCTATCATAACCTTGTTCTGTCATAAACTTATCAAATTTTAAATACCACTACCTTGGAGCTTGCTTCAGGCCATACAAGCTCTTCTTCAACCTGAAAACCAAATTCTCCTTCCCTTTGACCTCATACCCTTGTGGCTACTGCATATAAATCTCTTCCTCCAAACCCCCATGGAGAAAGGCCATTTTTACATCTGATTGTTCAAGATGCAAATCTTCTACCACCACTAGACTTAAAATAGTTCTAATTGAATTCATTTTAACAACAGGAGAAAATATTTCATCAAAGTCTATACCTTTCGTTTGTGCAAACCCCTTTACAACAAGTCTAGCCTTGTACCACTTATTTCGTCCATCTTGTTCCTTCAACCTGTAAACCCATTTATTATACAGTACCCTTTTTTTTAAGGCAACTTAACCAGATCCCAAGTCTGGTTTCTTACCAATGAGTCCATCTCCTCATCCATGCCTTGCTCCCACTTCTTTCTAGTTTCTACCTGCATTGATTATTCAAAACATTTTGGCTCGCCAGAATCAGTCATCAATAAATAATACATTGAAGGAGAGAATCGTTCAGGGGGTCTACTTAACCTAGTAGACTTTCTTACAGTTGCAGGAGTTTCAGGTACCTGCTGCTGCTCTTGATTTTCTGGTGCTTTTGGAACTTCATTTTCTTTGATTTCAGCAAGCACTGTGTACTCTCTGTTTTCCTTTTCTTCTTTCTTTCCCTGTAACTGATCTTTGTACATGACCTTTTCATTGAATAATACATCTCTACTCCTAATGATTTTGTGATTTTTAAGATCCCATAAGCGATAACCAAAATCATCAACTTCGTATCCAATAAAGGTACATTTCTTGGATTTAGCATCAAGCTTTGTTCTATCATCTTTATCAATATGGACAAATACTTCACAACCAAAAGTTCTCAGAAATGAGTATTTTACCTATTTTATTGTCCATGCCTCCTCTGGAATGCCACCATCCAAAGTGCTTGAAGGCCCTCTGTTTATTAAATAAACAACAGTGTTTATAGCATCAACCCAAAATTGTAAGGGTAACCCTGCATGCAATCTCATACACCTTGCATGCTCCATGATCATTTTGTTCATCCTTTCTGACACACCATTGTCTTGGGGTGTTCCAAGGACTATCTTCTCTCTACGAATCCCATTGTGTGAACAGTAACTGTCAAACTCCTTGCTGCAGTACTCACCTCCATTATCAGATCTGAGACATTTCAACCTTTTTCCTATCTCATTCTCAGCCAAAGCTTTCCACTTCTTAAAAGTATCCAACACATTAGATTTCTGTCTAATGCAATAAACCCAAGTTTTTCTACTTGCATCATCAATAAAAGTAACATAATAACGAGAGCCACCAAGAGATTGTACCTGAGATGGTCCCCATACATCTGTATGGATAAGCTCTAAATTTTCACTCTTCTTTTGTTTCCCAACCCTGAGAAATCTAACTCTCTTATGTTTTCCATAAATAAAGTTCTCACAAAATTCCAAACTTACCTGCTTCAGATCTGGAAGCAGTTTCCTTGACTGGAGAATCTGCATCCTCTTCTCACTCATGTGGCCAAGCCTATCATGCCACAATGATGCACCTATTTCTATGGAAGCTACAGAAATAGAATAATCAGTATTATGAGGACATAAATATAATGAACCTATCCTATCTCCTTTTGCAATTACCATTGATCCTTTAATGACCTTCCACCATGTTTTTCCAAATGTAGACAAACAGCCGCCATCTCCCAACTGTGCTATTGAGATCAGATTTCTTTTCATAGAAGGAATGTGCCTTACATCCTTTAGCAACAAGTCATTTCCATTATTTAGCTTAATCTATACCTTACCCTTTCCAACAATTTTACATGGTTCATCATCCCCTAATAACACATGCCCAAAATCACCTTGAACATAATCATAAAAGAATTTCCTATGGGGTGTAGCATGACATGAAGCCCCTGAATCTACTACCCAGTAATCACTAGTATTATCTAATGCAAGAATCAAAGCATCTTGTAACACATCACCTGCTACATTAGTTTCCTGGGTAGTCTCTTGCTGCCTCTCACCTTTCTTCTTTGGTGCTCTGCAGTATTTCTTTAGATGTCCTTTTTTACCATAGTTCCAGCATTCTATTTTTCTAAATATGGACTTCGATCTTCCCTTTTTATTCTTGCCACGATTTCCTAGGGTCCTTCCTCTCTCGTTTTGTCTCCCTCTGCTCTCCATGGTCAACGCATTACCTTATGTCTCACCTGTGCTTTTCCTTCGCATTTCCTCTCTAAGAATAACACTAACAACATCATCAAACTTAAGAGTGTTTGAACTAGGGACAGAGTTACTTATAGCCATGACCAAGCTATTCCAGCTTTCTGGCAATGAGCACAATATTAGAAGAGCCCTAACCTCATCATCAAAGTTCACTTTTACAGAAATTAACTGACTGGTAAGTGTATTAAACTCATTTAAATCGTCAGCAACAGATCCACTTTTCGACATCTTCATATTAAATAAATGCTTCACTAAAAATACCTTGTTAGAAGCCGAGGGTTTTTTGTAGAGCTTACTCAATGCGCTCATCACACCCTCTATTGTTTTTTCTTTCGAAATATTGAAGGCCACCGACGAAGCCAAGCACAATCGTATTGTTCCTAGTGCCTTTCTGTCAAGAACCTCCCATTCTTCATCCTTCATAGCCACTGGCTGTTTTTCCTTTCCTCCCACCGGCAGGTACAGATGGTCCTCCATTTACATCTTCCATAACTGATAGTTTTGGCCGTTAAATTTCTCTACCTAAACTTTCCTTCTTCCGCCATTTCTCCCACTCAAACTAGGAACCCTTCTTTCCTATGAGTTTACCAACCAAATAGACCTTTTGGCTCTGATACCAATTGTTAGAAAACATGACCACAGAGCAATAACAAATATACAGCTAAATCAATAAACAAGATGCAAAACACATTAAAATATTACAGAGAGACACAGATATAATGTGGTTCACCCAAATGATGGGCTACGCCCACAAATAAATTTGCTAGTCCTTTTATTACAGTCCAGAAAGATGAAGGGATACACCTTGTAACAAAACCGCTGCACTTCCTCTTCACGCTCTCATAGTCTCTCTTCTAGTACAATACAATACCATATTCAGTCGATTTACAATGCTCTCTTTTATAGGGGAAATACCATGGGAAAAATTCTAGGGTTAACCCAATACCATGGGTCCGCAATACTGTTGGCCAACACACATCCCAAAAAAAAAATTCAGGGGCTCCACCCCTGAACCCCGTTTTTTGGGGTGCTACCCTCAACCCCAAGGCAAGGGGAAATAAGTGTACAATACTCCTTGGTTACAATCACAACTGAATAATATCTCTGGATCTAGAAGATTAGGCTCCACAACCAATAGTCAAACCATTCTTGAAGGATAACTCCATTCAATATAGACTGCAAGTGGAATCAACACATTGTGTCTTTTAGCTATCATTCTCACACCTTCGATGGGTAGGATTAAATTGCATGATTTGATCTAAGTCGTTGGCAATAGGGAAGTATTGTTGGGATTTTCCATCTCTTTCAATGCCTCCAATGGTGAGAATATTCTTTGGGGAGGAAGTTCCTTTTAATATAGTAAATCCAAGGGAAAACCACTTCTCTATATTTTTCATAGGTCTTGAGGCCTCCAACATCCCATATTTACTTCCTCAAGATATAGAACTTAATTTAGGCCATTTGACGAAGAGATCCACCTTTATATGCATCGTGTGACTTTGGGCCTCCGATGGTCTAGATCTATTCCTCTAGGTGGTGGGATTGTATCTAAGCTGCCAGTGAAAACTTTCCATATATGAATCTACTGCTCTCCATAAGGCCTCCAACGATCCAAAATAATTTTAATCAATTTTCATGGATACATATTAGATGTCGATGTGAAGTTTCCTCTGCCACCATTGATTCAACATATCACCTATGAATAGCTCTAGCCTTTAATGATATGTCTTCCCGCCTCTTAAACAATAGCTAGTGATAAATTTTCAGGAGCATATCATGCAATGTTTTCAAGGAAAACAAGGGTGCTAATAGTCTGTTGGGAAAGAGAGAATCCCAATGGCTATATACTTATCCTCGGAGGAGGGATAGACAATAGGTTCCCAAGGACTCATACGAGCCTTGCATTTTTAAGGATAATGACACACACTCTGTATTCGTTGGGTTGCCAAAAAGCTAGTAGCATTTTGGAAGAGAGTCATGAATACTTCTTCATTCATCAAATGTATTATCTTTATTTAGGAGAAATATACTTAGATGGAAAGTGGGATGAAAGTGTTGTTACAGTATAGGGCATAAATTTGATCAGGTTATGGTGGATGGAAACATGCTCAAGGATGCATCTTTTATGATATTGTAGTAGAAGGGTTTTGAACAGTTGGAAAAAATTAAAATTCATGAAGCTATGAAAACTCTTAGGTGAGGGATTTCTCCATTGAAGTTGAACACAAAAAGAGTACACAAAATTTCAAGTTGCATCATGTAAATTCTTTCATGATAAGTGGAACATCCACATGTAATAGGTGTGACGTAGAATAGACCCACAAGAATAAGTGGAAGTTGATCAAAGCTTATCAAAGGAGAGTCTCATTGTCAATGGTCTAGATTGCATTAATTTAGTTTGATTTGATTACCATGATCAACTCCTTAGAATAAATATGATCATAGTTTATGTAAGGGTATGTCGCAAATTGCTCAAATATAATCATGCACCTTACAACTTTTAATCTAATCCATTCCTGCCAAAGAAAAGTGCCCAAGGTTTAATTTTAGGTTCATGCCATCAGCGGTCTGGTTTGGCCATGCAAGTTGCTTCATGCAAGACAAAATGCATTGGACGTAAGAAAAGTGAACATTTCATGGATGGTGGAGATTTGATCACACGAAAGTAATGGAACCCATTACGGAAAATCAAGCAAATTAAAGTCTAATTTATAATAAATTTAATCTGAATTATAAGAGTATATGTGGAAGGGATGGCCGACCTTTCCTGTATCACTAGGTATATATAGAAGCAATGACTGGCCTTTCCTATATCGCTCAGTATATGTATAAGGGATGAATGGCATTTCCTGTATCACTGGGTATATGTAGAAGGGAAGATCAACCATTTTTGTATCACTGGGTATAGGTAGAAGGGACAACCGACACATCCTCCATGATAGAAATATTGTCAATATATTACACAGAATCTAGAGTAAAAAACCCTTGGTATTGATAATTAAGATTCATTTCATTAAATCATCAAAATTGATTTCATTCTAATCAGTCGTTAGAATATCTTGTTAAGATCCCACTTTTTAATAAAAAATCTTAGTATTGCAATTGCGAAACAAAAAATTTTGAATAAAAACCTCAATTTCAAAATTAAAAAAAAAATTTCAAATAAAATTTACCCTTTTCGAATAAAAAAATGAACTTTTGGGGATCATCATGAATAAAAAAATTGCACTTTTTGAATTGAAAATTGCACATTTTGAACCTGTTTTGGCACTTTTTGCACATGGTTTTTGTGCTTTAGAAAGGTTTTTTGGGGATTTAGAAGTGGGTTTTGGGACTTTTTTAGTCTGGATTCCTAGAAATATATCCAAATTTAATGAAATGGGCATTAATAGTGAGAAATGAAAAATAACATAAATAAAATTGATAGTAGTAAGAAATGAAACAATGAAGAGGGAAAAAAATGGTTGGCTACAATACTCTTTCTATTCCTCTCCATGTTCCTCTTCTCTCCAATCGAACGATGTGAAATGAAGAAATGAGATAAACCCTATTTTCCCCTCTTTTTAAGAAATTTTCCATGCTTCTTTAAGACAGTTAAAAATTATGTTTAGTTTTATTAAGTTGAAAAAAATACTTACTGTTTGGTTATTTTATTTATTGGAAGCATGGTGTGCATAGACTATAAAAGGAGCATCAGTGCACCTAGATTGTAAAAGGAACATTAATTTTCCTTCAGTACAAAGGATTATTGACATCAGTGCATCTTTACCAAAGAGGATCACCAATAGCAGTGTGTGCCTTAACCTAAGAAGAACACCAATGCGTCATTTCAAAAGTGAAGCACAAATTTTTTTTACAAAAGAATATTGGTGCACAAGGGTCATGGAGAACTAGAACACCCACACCTTAAAAAGAGCACTAGTGTTCCTTCACCAAAGAGGAGCACCGAAACTAGTGTGCTTTCACTAATAAGGATCAATGACACCAGTGCACATTATCCAAAGAGGAGCATCGATGTACCTTTACAAAAGCAGAGCATAGATATTTTTTTTGGGATAAAATAACAATGGTGCACATGGGTCATGGAGCACCGATGCTCCTAAACCAATGAGGATAACTTGTTCACCATTACCAAAAAAATCATCGGTTTTCCTAAACCATGTGAAGCATTAGTGTGCCACAATGGTTTAAGCACACCGATAAAAAAACAACTTCTAAAAACTCCTCTTGCTTGCATCCACTATAAATATCTGTTATAAATAGAGAAGGGACATGTTTTATGGGGTGTTTCGATACAAAATCCCATTGAATTTGTTCTCTTTGTAGTAATACCTCTATCATAAAATATGACACCTCGGGTAAAAGCATCGAAACAATAGTCATGTAATGAAGTAGACCATTTCCTTTTACTACCAAACAACTCTATGACAGACACTTGCGACAATTAACTTATGAAAAATATATGATGGACATATTACATGTTGTGGACATATGGAATCCATACCTTCTTGGAAAATGTCTTCATATTAAAATTTTCCATCACAACTTGAAATACTTCTTAGAGCAAAAGACTTCTTTAGGATCCTAAGTCACAAAAATAGTTCTCCAAAATGTTGTGATATGACTATGAGATAATTTACAAGGGAAAGGAGAATATGGTAGAAGATTCTTTCACTTGGAAGTATGAAGAAAAAGGTTCCATCTTTTAACTATCTTTAATCATATAATAATGCTTGAATGGAATCTACAATGAATGGTTAACCGATCCCAATATCACTAACATGATCCAACAAATTCAAAGGGAACCCGATGCATATCTTGGATACACTTGTAAAAATAAAGAGATTTGCTATAAATGGATTCTATATTTGAAAAATAAATCAAAATTTAAATCATGGTTGTTATGTGAATTACATTTATTTCCCATCATTAGTCGTTATAGATTTCATAAAACATATCGAAGGATCAAAATATCAATTTTTTGGGAAGGTTTGGAGAAGGAAATATACACCTTTATGGTAGAGCGAAAAATTTTCCAACCACATAAGGGAGAGAGATTTTAAAATCTTGGTGAAATTCAACCACTTCCCATCCACCAACAATGTGGACTAGCAATTCTATTGAATTCATTATGGGTTAACCAAAATCTAGAAAGAAATTTGTAATCATCGTTGTGTTGACCAAATTTCAAAATTGCTCATTTTTGTTCTCTACAAAACCCCTTAATGCCTCAATAGTAACTCAAGTATTGTTGGAAAATATCTTCAAACTCCATAGTATGCCATAATATATTGTCATAGATTTTGTCCCCACCTTCGCTAGCAATTTATGTGATGAATTATTTTAGCTCTAAGGATTTCAATTGAACCTTAACACCCAAAACATGTGGTCATATTGAAGTCGTAAAAAGGTTCCTAGAATCATATTTGTGGTGAATCAGAGAAGAAATCCTAATAGGATTAGTGGTTACCTCGGGCATAATGATGGAATATTACAACTTATCATGCTACCACTGAAATGACTCCATTTAAGGTTGTATATTGCTAAAATACACTCTTAATATTGTCCTATTTACCAAGAGTCTCTAAGCTACAAGAAGTCAAAATTCTCCCCACTCTTAAGGATAATTTGAAAATGGTTAAAAATAGGATGAATTAATAAGGTCATCAACATGATTTCAAATATCATTTTGAATAATGGGATCAGATATTCCTTCACCTATAGTCTTATAAGAATAAATCACTTAAGGAAAACCTCCACCAAAAGATCGATCCCAATTTTTATGGGCCCTGTAAGGTACTTAAATGTGTTTTCCATGTATATTACAAATCAGATCTACATAAACACTAAAATCCATTCAATCTTTCATGTCTCCTACTTAAATAAATTGGGTGTCTCTAACTATCATGTCTAAACATGCTTTCCAAAATTTGAAAAACATGGCTCCATTTGGTTATAGCTGGAGGCCATCCTCACCAAACAAGAACATCGCCTCCACCACTATAATATCAAAGAGGTCCTAATACATTCGAAATATACACAAGTCAAGGATGCTACATATGAACAAGTAAATATATTTCTTCAATTTTCACATCTCAAACCTTGAGGACAATCTTAGTTTTTAAGAGGGAGGGAATGTTAGGACCCTACCTTAACTCCTTAAGTATACTATACAGGTTTCTATGTATTAAATTGATCTCTATTAATAAGGCATATGAAGTAGATATAGGGTGAAAGAAATATTTGTAAGAAGTTTTAGTATAACGTATGTTCATTAGAAATTTACTTGGATTTTAGATATAAAATTTAGTGATAAGGACTGATATAAGTTTATTCCTACTATAAAGTTCCTAGGAGGATAGAAATTAACAAATAGTATATGTTCTCTTAAAATTTGTAGTACTATTCGAACATGTTCTTCTTCAGTTTTGAAGTGAATAAGCATGTAGTTAATGAAGACTAGAATAAATGTATCCATCTATTTACTAAAAATGGTGTTCATAAGACATAAAAGTAGAAATTTCATTTGTAAGACCAAATGGTACTACCACAAATTAATAATGTCCGTATCTATTTTGAAATTTTGTTTTACGAATGTCCTCATCCTTAATTCTCACTCGATGATAACCCAATCTCAAGTCAATTATTGAAAACACTTTCCCCTCTTACTTGATCAAACAAATAATCAATTATGGGAAAAAGTGTACTTATTATTCATGGTTATTTTGTTAACTTTTCTATAATCTATACACAATATCATAGTTCCATGTTTCATTTTAACAAATAGGATGTGCACTCCCCAAGGGAAAACACTAGGTATAATATAACCTTTTTCCAACATTTCTTGTAGCTGCATATTTAGTTTTATAATCTATGGGGTACTCATTCTGTAAGGTAATTTAGAAACATGAGCAACTCTGGGTATTAAATCTATAGTAAAATCAATGTCTCTTTTGGGGGTTAAACATGATATTTCTTCTAGAAATGCATCCTTAAACTCTTAAAGTACTAAAAAATATTCGAGTGTTGGTTTTCTATCTTATTTTGGTTCTATTAAATGAACTACATACAATTTACACCTTTTTCTAACACACCTTTTTAGATATAAGGATGAGAGTTGTCTTATGGAGACAACTTTAGGAATGGTTGTTACAATTCTAAACTTTGCATTCTCATTATACAACTGAATTTTTTACTAAAACAATCTAGCACTACTATGTGTTCCTCTAACCAATCCATTCCTATTAAGACATCATATGACCCTAGTGCTAATATTTTAAAATCTATTATAATATCCAGACCATTCAATTCTAGCTAGCATATCTCTATCATTTTTTTTGTTTTGTTCATGTACCTAACTGTACTAACCATTTCTTTTTGTATTTACTTTTCTTTAGCATGCATATTTCAACAATGTTAAGAGAAATGTAAATCTAACTAGAAACATGGTCAATTAAAATAGAAACGGGATTTTTATAAATTTTACCTTATACTTCCATCATAGATGATTGGTGATATGCTTATCGAATATCTAGAGTGGCACTAATTCTAGGAATCCTTGCAACACCATTAAATGTGGATGTTTCTTAAATATTTTGGATAGTTCTTGTATTCTCATTCTAGTGTGGACAATTCCTCAATAAAAGTGCTTCACCACACACCCAACAGGTTAATGGTCCTTGAAAAGTTCATTTAATTTCTTTTCTACATTGTTAGTAAATCGGTTTCCACTCTCAATGATAAATTATGCTGAAAGTGACTATTCCAATAATTATTAGTTTGAAAACCTTTCAACTGATTTCTAAATTGTAAGGGATTACTTCCTTTCTTTCTCTGTTGAAAATTTTCTCTTTTGTTATCTTTACATACTTTTGGAATTTCATCTCTATGTTTGTACTGATCATAATAGAATTTAGGTTTTCTTAAGGTTTCATCGAAATTTTTTGTTTCATCAAACTCGTTTCAGTCTTGATAGGACTGAGGTAAGCATGTTGGAATGAGCACATTTGTACTTATTCATCTCTAATATATGGAAAGTATTTAAATAGTTCCAAACAAATATTTGTCAACTCTTCCATATCCATATTTCATAGTTTAAGCTCACGAAATTATTTAATTTCTCCATCATAATACCTTTTTGGGAGATATTTCCTTTTAAATAATTTCATGACTTTTCTTTCACTAATTTACTTTACCAAGTTAAGTCATTTCCACCAAATTGATTCTTTACCATTCAGATCGTAAATTGATACTGTGTCCTTCATATTACTACGGTATTCATGGATATGAAAGTATTTACTTATCCTAACAACCAAGGTTCAACTTCTTTCCCTATCTTCACTTCACTATCAATAGTAGGTGGTTTGATATTTTAAATTCTTATTTCATATTTTCTATCTTCTTCATTATTTTTGAACTGTCACTCTCATAACTCTCTATAGTAGTTATTTCCTTAATAGATGAATCAGTCGAAATATTAGTTTTCTCAGTAAAACTTAGATCCTTATCTTTGTGATACTTTATCTTCTGCGAACCTTTAATAGAATTAATGGAAGTCTCTCCATGTTGATTTTTATTATTTATGTCAAACAAACTTTGTAACAATATAGCATTAACTCTTTCTTTTCCTTTTGAGCTTTGATAAGGTTTTCATTATCTTCTTTAAAACTTTGCAATTTTTCTCGTATACTCCTCAATCTCAAGCACATGTGAAGGTATTTATTTCTCTCTTCTTCACTTTTTTATAATTTATGAAATTGTATTATTTGGATATGTTGTTGATTGAGGATTAAATGCTTTCTCCTCCATTATAAAATTTTGTATTAAGATCTCTCACCATTTACCCTTTCGAATACGAAGATTGTTACCATTTTTCTTTTCCTATGCATTATAGAGACATATATACTTTTAGTTGTTATTTTGAACCCATAAGCTCTCATAGTGTTGAAGCCTTCGCTCTAATAACAATTTGTAACCTAGCCCCAAGGGTTAGCTCAATTGGTAAGACGTGCGCACACTCTCTCAGTTCGGGGAGAGGTCACGAGTTCGAGCCTTGAGTCCTTTGGGGTTAGGCCTTCTGTGAGGATGGCCGATGGTTTACCACCTCTACCATCCACTAATGTGGGGAAGTATTGCTGGGTTTCCCGTGGATCTTTCCATCTGAAAAAAAACAATTTGTAACCTACCCAACTTTCATTAAATTACTAATAATAAATAAATGGAAATAAATTAAATATTATTCTCAAGTGCAGTGAAATTTGTTTTAATTTTAACACTAATTAGTACTATGTAACAAAAAAATTATTTGTGCCAAATAATTATTCATTGGCTTTCAACTTATAGCGAGTTGGTTGCACTAATACCATTGTTGTATTGTTGACATATTTTTATTACTGTAGTATTATTCTTCTAATAAGGGTTACTACTCCTAATGAATTTAGGATTAAAGAACTATTATTCAATGGAATTTTATAACATTAAATACTATTCCATCGTGATTCAATATTCTATTTTGGTGTAAATGTGAATCATTAGATCTTAACTAGACAAGCTTGTTGAGTCTATAATCCACACATTGTTAAAAAGTTGTCTTAAGCTTTGCGAAGTTATGACCCTATTAATATATTTTTTACTCTATGTTAGCTTAGTTTTAAAAACAATAAAACAACATGTTATACTGTATAGAATTTGACCCTTGTAGATCCAATGGTTTCCTACCCTAACCTTGCTTATGTCAATTCAATAACAAAAACTTTGAGTAATTGTAACACAGACTATTGGTGATATGGTTTAGCATATATTTTATATTATATACCAATTACTATATATGAAATAACATGCATATGTTATATTCACGTTATGGTATATACCATTTGTGGTTATATTTCGCATGGTATACACTATGGTATAATCCATTCACCCTATCAATGCTTATATTGAAATTTATTGTGCTAAGAGGCGCTCTACAGCCCAGTATGGGGGAGATATTGTAACGTTATGTAACGTTGTAACATTACGTAACGTTATGTCGGCTATAAATAATAAACAATAAATAATAAAAATTAAAACCAATATGAGAGATCTTGTAACGTTATATAACATTATATAATGTAATGTTCACTATAATTTTAATCTTTACTACCATTTCTCATAGCCACTGATTTATCATCAATTCTTCTGCTGCAAGATCAGTCCAATAAATAGCAATAGATTCCTTAAACTTCTATCGTTTAGTGATCAGAATATTCTATCAAGCAACAAGGAGAAACATATTACCCTTCTTCCCACCTCGCGTGAATATTTCATAGCCGAAGTGTTTCAAGCTTAGAACAATCTCCACCATTTTGTAGAAGAAGCTTCCATCTCCAGAGCTTCACCCACTGCGTTGCTACGCTCCATGAGAATGTTGTCATCCATAGCACAATTACCATAATGTACCAAAATCCGTATTGTTCTTGGGAATTGTCATTATAACTAGGATTATCAAAGCAGGTTTCTGCTGTTGTCATAGTTCTTGGGCATTGCCATTATAACTGGGATTATCGAATCTAGTTTCTGTTGTTATCACAAATAGTGAAATATGAAGCACACAATTGATTCACAACTGATCAAGAGAGATCAAATCAGAGTTAATATTAACTAAGGAAATTTTATATCAACCCATGGGATGTCTCTTTCCTCCATGTTGATGATATAACAGTATCACAAATTGCAATGGCTTCCCACTTTGTGGATATCAAGAAAGTTATCAAACTCCTCACAGAGTCGGTGAGATGCTCCAGATTCCAAATGATCGTCCTCGTGAAGTGCAAGGGAACATGTGGTTGGATCTTGAGGAACTGTAGCGCAGGCCTAGATGTGATCGATGGGGATCAAATTAATTTTTTAATTTATCCAGCCAACAACGTTTCCCCGCAGAGATTTGGTCCATTCATATTCAACAACTCATCCACTTCAACTTGGTGATCAACCAACCAATAACGTTTTGATTTGAATCTAGAGCTGCCATATTCAGGACTTTAGACTTTGAATCTATGAAGCCAAAGGCAATATATTATGTGCTATAGTTTTTTCTGTAATACTACTATAAAATTCTGGAACTTTCGATATGGAATCAAAGGATTAACATGTCATAACATGTGAAATGAAAATTTTCATTATTTCTTTTAGTTCATTTATCCTTTTGTAGTCTTCGTGATAGTATTTTACACTAATTGCTTTATTTCCAAAATCAAACATTATATTCCAACAGATTCAACGTATTTGCACTGAATGAAATTTGTGAGAATGATGTATCAACAATAATGAAGGCGTTTTTACAAGATGGTTTGATTGGAGTTGGTTAAACATTTGATTATCTGGATTGGATTTTTTAATATCGTTTTTGTTATCAACTATTAAATTTTTTATAAAATCGCTCTTCCATTTTTAAAGAATTCAACTTTTAATTTTTTCATAGAATTGTGTTTGTTTAAATTGTATTTTTATAAAAAAAAAAGTGAAATATATATTCAACTTTAATAAAATTAAAATTCAATTATAAAATTTTTAATAAATCATTTTTCTATTATTTAAATTCTATTTTTATATAAAAAAATTGTATTACCTATTTCAACCCAATTTTGATCCATTGAAACAAAAAAGAATAGACGAAAAACATGTTAAATACCTGTACACAATTAATAACATGACACTCCATTAAAAAAATAAGCTATTGTCATTAGAGGGGTCAAATCCTATTGTACATGGTTTTATTGTACATGGACCCATAGTTAACATACTTGGTAGAGCCATAGTTAAGATGGACCTATGGTTTTATTGTACATGGTTTAGGAGGTCCTTGCAAATGATTTTAAGACCATGTGTAAGGCCTCCTAAACAACCCATGGTTTTATGAGGGCCTTGCACATGGTTGTAAAACCATGTATGGGGGAGATGCTGTAATGTTCTTTTCTAACAAAATAAAAAACAAAATAAAATATTATATGTCACACATAAATAGTATTAAATATTAATAATAAAAATATTATATGTCAACCTTAAATAAAAAGATGTGGCTTTTGGTCTAAATCACACCAAATCTGATAGTTGAGTGCAATACTTTAGAAGAGGTTTGAATCTCCAAAGATTTGATCCCTCTCGACGCTTGATAGAGCCTAGGATTTGGATCTATGCTGGTATATTGTGTTCAATCCTTGAATTTTGATTAGCATATGCTATCTCACTACTATACCTAATTTAATGAGAACAATTGGTAATGGCTCAATCCACTAGGTGTAATGTACACCTTAGCTTCTAGGGGTTTGTAGTCTAATGGGTGAGATATTTCTAGTGAATTTGTTCATGTTCTCTCCTTGTCTCCTTTGATGGGTGATATAAAGGCTTTAAACTATGTTGAAAGTCTTCATACCCTTCGTTTACTTTGTCAAGTTTATAATTAAAGAAATGCAGTTGTGGCTCGAATCCAGTAAGGAAAATATATCTAACTTTAAAGGATGTAGGGTCAGCTATAACTTACCCTACTCTCGAATTTTAAATACCGAACTTTCAAATAATCGTTATAGATATGGCATTCACTTTTGCGTGGAAAGAAAACATAAAAGAATAGTTGCAATCATGTATACATGTGTTTTGAAGCAAAAAAATCTATTTTTAATTGCTTCGATAACTAGCTGACTAGACATGGGAAAATTTTGAGTGCATCCACAAGGTTTTCTCTATTTATTTGGATCTTCTCGTAACAAACCGAAATATTAACAAAACTTTAATTGATTATAGGATCTCACTCCATTCATATTTCTTCAACATTTATATCTTAATCCATTTTTAATGTGTCTTCTCTCTCTCTATATAGACTCTATGGAAGGGTTGTGTCTTTAACCTAACATAACAAGCAGCTAACTCGTTCCTTTCATGGGGATAAAAATGATTCACCATTGAATTTGCTAGTCCACTGGTTTTCTCATGATTTCATATTGCTATATCATCAATTATGATACGACCAAATATCAATCTATGGATTCAAACCATGGATCCAAACATGTATACAGAGATGACCAATTAATTTTGGAACCACCCTAGGTAAAAGCATGAAGGTGGGTAACAGTTTTGGCCCTTTTTTGGGAAAAGAAATGTTATTTTCATATGTTTTTCAAATTTGGGCAAACAAAAGTAAATTTTTCCTTGATAATTTCACTAAATAGTAAAAGCAATAATAGTGAAAAAATTTATTAGTTTTCTATTAGTTATTTTTTAGATTTTTTTTATTAACATTTGATATGTCAATTCAGCAATTGTTTAATAGTATGTTCCTTAAAGATGAAGGGGTTGATAATAAGTCATGTTATTGGATACCAATGTATTTTTTCTTAACCTTTTGTCTATGAAAAAAAATATTATATAAGAATTTAAACAGACTCTATTATAGTATGACTATGTTTTTGAATTCAACAAAATAGATTTGTAATTATTACACTTGTTTGAATTGGATCAATGTCCAAAAGTTGTACATATTAAAAAAAAAAGTGTCGTGTCTTCCTCAACTTCTATCTACAATCTAAAAAGATAAAATTATCTTTTGAAGAGGAGACTCCAAGGTTCCATAACATAAATTTTCCATATTTTTTCACAATGTTTGTTTGTATTTTTTGATTTTGATTCTAATTCCATTGAATCCTAATGACATCTAAAAAATATGTATACATTTAAATTTTAAAATTGGTAAATTACAATCGAATTCACTGAAAAAAAATGTATCGAATGAAAGTAGATTTAATTATGAAACTATTGATATCAGTTTCGACATTATATTCACTTTATTTCAAAGGGTATGCTTCGTCCAAAGTTGGAGAAAAGGGCAACTAGTATGGTTTTTGCAAGGTTGTAGGTTTTTGGTCGTAAAGATAGTTCAACAGAAAGTCATATTTTTTCGGCTGAACATTACTTTTAACTTTTACCCAAAAAATATTAATCTTTTTGGCCGATAAGTTATTTCAAAAATACGTCGGCTGGAAAATTAATCTCTGCATTTATTGTGTTCGCATATTATAAATAAAGATGTCAAAATTTATTTGAAAACATGGTGTAGATCATATTTGAGGTGCAAGGCCCGCATGGGTGTAAACTAACTGGCAAGTGCCGTGTAAATGAAGGAATGTTGTAAAGGAGGTCTTAAGTTCAAATCTCACCTAGACTTATCCGTGCCCCATGCTTGCGGGCTGTGTGGACGCACCTAGGGTTATAGTGGCAGCCAGCGAAAATGGACCCCGTGTCACGCGAGTACCAGAACCGCCAATTACCAATTCCTCCAGGTTAAATATATATATATATTGAAGGTGCAAGTGTTTAAAGCAAACTCCCTCGTACTTATGGGTTATAATCCACTTCTTGAACAAATCCCTTCATTCGTTTAAACACGAATGTGAGAGGAAAATGCATTTTTTTTTTAACCAATACCTAGTTCAAGTGTCAACAAATCAAGCAATCACAAATCAAAGTTCATTAAATCAAGTTTCAAACTGTTGGAATTTACACCCATGGATTTCCAACTCCATAATGGCACTAATATGCAATCAACCACATTCAATCATGCAAATAATCATACGTACAGGTAAAGATTCTCATTATACATTCATTCACTACTCAAGATGATTCACCATTTGTAGGTTTTATACGCATAGATCCATAATATTCATTCCCATATTTATTAAACAATTAAAGCGTAGAGTATTTGATGTAGGAGCATAGTTCCCAAAATCAACATTGTTGATAAGAACTCAAGGGGGGCTTGAGATTTTCCAAGGGAGTGGTTTCCGTTTATTTAATTAATTATATTTTCCTAATTTTTCAGGTAGATTCTAGAATATTTATTGATAGGGTGATTTTGTTTGTAATCCAATTTTCCTTAAACATATTTCAAGGTTTAGGAGGGATATTAGTGTTACGGAGAAAACTTTCTATGGCTTGTGGTGGACCACAATGAACAATATGACACCATAAATCAATCAATTTCCAAGCATGCTAGATACATAAAGAAAACTAACACTAAAGGATAAGAACTGTACCTTCCATTGAATGTTAGAATATACAAGTATGATATTTAAAGTGTTAGAATCTAATCTAGCATATTCAATTTAAATATGTATAAAAGTAATTACATCCATAGATAAAAATATTCATAATTACACATGAAATTGGACGAGAAATGGATATTTCTATAAATGTAAACAAATATACAAATGACAACCTCTGTCGGCACCTCGTCAAAATTGAGAAACTGAGTCTCTCCAACTGGGCCTCCACCACTTCAATCCTCCATACAATAGCAAGCTCACATAGGCAATGAAAATCTTGGGAAAGAGAACTAATTTGACTACTTCAAGAACAAAGGGATGCCAACTCAAGCATATAAGAATGGGGAACAATTTTTCTAAAATCTGCTTACCCTCCCAAATTCTCCTCTTTAAATGCTTCACAATAGCTCAATATATAACCCCTCAATAGGAAATGAAGGGTTGAATCAGAGTGTTTCTCGGCATATGAGAGGACAAATATCAAGTCATTCATTACTTGATGGGGAAAACTACAAATGTTTTTATTGTTTGAGCATCAAACCTGTTGTACATGGGTGACAGTGGTGCAAGTTGTGTATAAGCAAGTTTTAAAATTGTGACTCGCGTGTATATTCAAAATGTATTTTAAGGGGTTCAACTCGAGTATCAGGGAAATGGCGAGAAAATGGGATAAAGTGAGTTTGCATAGGGACAAGGAAAGGTTATCAAAGCATGATGTATCATATTTCCCCTAATGTGGGAGGCCAGAGGTGTACACAACGGGAAAAGGACGTTATAATAGTCCTAGGAGTAGAGTAATGAAGAACTAGATGGAAAACCCATCCTCTCATCAGTATAATACAATGATATATGTCTACATATGACTATAGATATGAATTATGCATAGCAGTCTCGAATACATATCAATACAATGGCTATGAATAAGAATAATAGACATATGTCATATGTTAGATTTTTATCATTTAAGCAATATGATCTAGGATCTTATCTGAGAGAATAACATGCACAACAAAAATTACAAGAGACAAGAGACACAAAGAATTTTCCTCGGGGAAACCATAAAGGAGAAAACCCCGCAACTTCCTCAAAGATAGAATGAGCACCAATAGCAGCAGTAAAACCCAAAGAAAGAAAAGATGATCTCCACAATTTTTCTCTCTCTCTCTCACTTGAGAGAGCTTCTCCTCTCTCACTCATGCGCCTCAATGAGGGAGTGTGTGTGATAAATAGAGAGGCTCACTCTCTATTTATATTCTTCTGTTCACTTAAAGTCCACTCCAACAAGTTGGCCCCACTTAACAATTACTTACCAGGGATGACATCTCTATGAGAGTCTAATAACCCTAGTGCCCCACAACTTTGGGGACTTTTCCCTCTGATCAACAAGGAGCTTTAAACTTGACTCAATTGTGGGGACTATTACCCCAACTTACAATGGAGGGTTAACCTCAATGACTTTACATGACTTGTTTACATTATTGAATCTCCAGATCTAAACATCGAGGCATGACATGACTCAATTACATTACAGATACTTCCCGGAATAAACATCGAGGTACATAAGATATACAAGTGAATACATTCTGAAGTTACAAATACATCAACACTCCCTCTTAACTAGGAAGGTATTCTCTCAACACAATTTATCAACACAAGTATTCTTCTCTGTATCATCTGGATCATCATCAAGTCATCTTCATCTTTAAGTCATCTTCACCGTCAAGCCATCTTCATCAAGTCTGGATCATCACTAGATCTAGATGATCACTGGATCATCATTGAGTCTAGATCATCACTTGATCTGGAGCATCACTAGATCATCACTTGATCTAGAGAATCATCAAAGCTAGATCACCACTAGATCATCATCAACATCACTGCTTCTGCTATCTCTTTATTATTCTCACCACAGGAAGTTCTACAGAGCCAGCCCTTTTTCATGCTAGTTGTAGGCCTAGCCTCCAAGTAGGTCTTCATCTTCTTCAGCACTTATATCTGACCCAGTCAGAAAGGACCGCCTAGCACTTATATCTGACCATGGGATGAACACATCAACCATCTCAGAAAGGCATGCCCAGCACTCACATCTGACCATGGGATGAACACATCAACCATGTCAGAAAGGCCCAACACTCACATCTGACCATGGGATGAACACATCAACCATGTTAGAAAGGTCGAGAACTTATATCTTACCATGGGATGAACACATCAACCATGTAAGAAAGGCCCAACACTTATATCTTACCATGGGATGAACACATCAACCATGTAAGAAAGTCCCAACACTTATATCTTACCATGGGATGAACACATCAACCATGTAAGAAAGGGCCAACACTCATATATTACCATGGGATGAACACATCAACCATGTAAGAAGGGCTCTACACTTATATCTGATCATGAGAGATGAACACATCCCCCAATCACATCAGAATGGCTCTCAACTCTAGGCTGAGTGTCAGTCCTAGACTGAAACAATTTTTTGGTAATTGACCAGGTGCCTCCATTCTCCCAGAGAATGGCCTCTCAGTACTAAGCTGAGCTTCAGTCCCAGACTAAATCAATTTCCTGGTAACTGACCAGGTGCCTCCATTTTCCCAGAGAATGGCTTCTCAACACTAAGCTGAGCTTCAATCCCGGACTGAATCAAATTTCCTGGTAACTGACCAGGTGCCTCCATTCTCCCAGAGAATGGCTTCTCAACACTAAAACGAGCTTCAGTCCCAGACTGAATCAATTTTCTGGTAACTAACTAGGTGCCTCCATTCTCCCAGAGAATAGCCTTCAGCACTTATATCTATTGGCATGGTAGGACACACCATCTACCATCCAAAGAAAGGATCTGCACTTATATCTGATCATGTGGGAGCCAATCCCACAGTCATATCAGAATGGCTCTGCACTTACATCTAACCATGGAAGGAACCAATCCTATCACCATGTCAAAAGGGCTCTGCACTTATATCTGACCATGGGAGGCCCCACCTACCAGCACGTCAGAATGGCTCATGGACTCATCACTTCCTCTTGGAAGGAATCTCAATTTGGAGAACACCAAGCTTCTCCCTGAAGTACTCAAACTTCACTCTAGTCATTTCTAGCATAGAATCACATCAGGGCTAATTACGTCCAAGGATAACCTGTGAGCTTTGCCAAGACCAATTACATCCGAGGACAATCTATAGGATCATTTACGTCTGAGCCACCTATGAGCTTCGCCAAGATTTTATGCTCAGACAACCTATCTCACTGGTTATGCTAGAACTCCCTCTTTCGAGATATCTCGATCTGGATCACAAAATGGAGCTTCATTGCTCCTCTTTCGGCTATTCTCAGTGCCATGTAGGACTACTTCCTGCTAAACCAAGAGATCACACCTGATCTCATACTGAAGCAACACCCCAAAGTGCTCTTCCTATCAATGGCACTGCCTTCTTGATCCGAATCCACATAACCCTCCAGGTTAGTCTTCTGATTCACTTCATACTTGATCACGAAGTCAACTGTACCCTTCAGGTACCTCACTGCATGCTTTATAACCATCACATGAATATGTCTCAATGTGTTCACAGCAAAGGAAATATCCAGTCTCGTATTCATCAGATGTTAGGTCATGATTTTCTCTTCCTTAGTTTTATGCTTTTATTATGTTTTTTAACTTTGCTAATATTTTCGCTTCTAGGAAATTTTGTTTATAAAGGTTAATTTTGAGTTCAAGCTTTTAGTTTTCATCATTTTGATTTTTCTTATTTTTAAGCCTGCTTTTATAAATTTTGCTTAGAGTTCATTCTTGAAGGGTTCTACAAGGTATACATGGATTAAATAGTTTCATAAAGGACACTAAGGTCGAGATTAAGCATATAAACCAAGTCTTAAACCTTATTAGTGACTTAATGATGTGAAATCATGTGTTTGGACTTTCTTGTAGCGCAAGAGTGAAATTAATACACTAGAGTGCTACAAGAAAGTCATGAATGCCAAAATCATCATTTTTCAGTCCGATTTTTTTAGGTGTCTTGTCCGTGAGGTGTTAATCATGTCATTTGTTACCTTTGATACATGTCTTGCATATTTTATCATTGAAACAGTTGGAGGATCATCATGTGAGGTAGATCGTGGCGACTGCATGCAACGCAGGGTGAATGATGATAGCAAGTTGAACGAGGCAGAGTTTTCAGGAATATGTTCCTGATCTGAAGGATACGAAGGTATTGAAAGTCATGGTGAGAAGATACCACTGAGAAATCAGAGCTTTTACAACTAAATGAAGAATTAGGGCTTTCCAGCAGTGATAATTTGAAGTGATCAGGACAGTTAGAGACAGCTAGAACATGAAATTTGACACCTAACCCTTGAAGAGATCGCATTCCAGTGCTTGTATCGATCTTCTGAGCAAGTACCCCGCATGGCATTTGCTAGGGTTTGTTTAATTTGGGGTTTTATGATAAAATCCATAATGTCAAAATTCGAAGGAAGGATATGAGTTTTCTCACCTAATAGACTATGAATGATGAAATATTAACAAATATATCCAAGTATTCATAGTTTAAAATAGTAAACTTCAGAGCATAACTATTGGAGGCCCCTTAATTTTGTGATTAGGTCAAACTGTTGAAATTTGGTACAGAAGGTTTCCTGAACTGTGTGATAGGGAAGACTGTGATGATTTGAAGATAAATAAACTGTGGAATAATTGACAGGTACTGTAAACCATAGTGAAAATGAAGAAAAGTGGAAAAACAAATAGAACTGAGCCCACTGACCTAAGTTGGATAGATAAATTTCCAGAATGTGTAGAGCTATTTGCAAATGTAGGATGGTTGACATTTTTCAAAAAGATTGATGGATATCATGCAGAGGTCTCCCATAAGTTTGCTCAGTGCTATGATAAAGACACTGTGTCTTTTGATACTTTGCAATTCAAATTGACCAAGGAGTTGGTAGCTAAGGCAACAGGCATCAAGAATGAGGGAGAATTATGGTTTAAGAAGGTTCCATTCACCTTCAATGCACAAAAGTACTTACTTCCTGGTGTAATTGCAGATTGGGGTAAAGGTGTACACATTCATAACTTCAAGCCTGAATGGATAGAACCCATTAAATTTTTACAGAGTTATATTGCCTGTGAAGGAAGATATGCCTTTGTTTTCAAATACCACTTCAGATTTCTTTAGCATCTTAGTAATGAGTCCAAGATGAACCTGCCCTTCTTCTTTCTAAAGAGCCTTCAGAAGATGTCTTACAGAATTAAGGAGCACCAAAATCATACTAAACAGTCCATTTTCCACCATGGACTTATCAAACTCATTATAAACACTGTTTTGCAGAGTAGGGGAAAGACTTGGGAGTATTTCCTTTTCTGGTCAGGTTTTCAAAATGGTCAAGAAGGAGAGTCTCACAGAAGACAAGCTGATAAATGACAAACCTTGATCAGAAAGCTCAGGAAAAAGGTAAAGGTCAAAGATGAAGACATGATTAAATTTGAGAAAGTTTTAGATCATGCAAATGAATATTTTGAATCTAAATAGCACCTTAATGACATTGAGAGAAAATATTTACATTCTGATAATAAGGAGATCGATCCTGTTGAAAATGATGTACCAGTAGAGACAACTGTTACTGAAAATATTGTACCTACAGAGAAAATTTCAAATGAGAAAGAGGATATTGAAGTTCAAAGACAAAGTCCAATCATAGTTCTGTCTGAAGATGAGAAATTCCTGTTTGAGGATGATAAAGTCCCTATTATTAATGCAACTAGGGTTTGTACTAAAAAGGAATTTCATAGCTAGGGTGATGAGGTAGTGTTACCAAAGAGATAGAAACTAAAAGTTGTTGAATTTGCCTCAGTTACCCATCAGGGTAAAACTTTGAAAATGTTGGGGGAGATTGCTCCTGTGTGGAGACCAAAAACCAGACGTAGAAATAAGCTCAGACTGAATGTGAAGAATTTGTTGAACCCTAAATTGAACAAAGAAAGAGTAACAGTGATAGATGATTCCTCATCTGATGAAAAATTGAATGAGGGTGATAGTAAAGGTAAAAGGCCAATGGAATCAGAAAGAGAGTCTGTCCTTACTGATACTAAACTGTCTGATATATTTCTAGAGGTATGAAGTCAAATGTTGCAGGAACAGTAAGAAGGTGAGATAAAGGCTTCTCACTCAGAAAAGAAGGTGATGGTTGAGGAAAAGGTTCCATGTGAAGCTGACACTGAAGAAAACCTAATTTTTCCTGAAACTCCTACAGAATTGTTGCAGAAGATGAAGAAGTTTATAAGAGATTAAACATTCCATGGTTTCCAAATGAGATGCAAACCACAGCAAGAAATAAATCCTTTGATTCAGAAAAAGAGAATTTACAGAGAAGTGTAAAACAGTATAAGTATCAGGTCGAATATATGCAGGAGACAAATGATGGCTTGGTCATGGCAATTAGAAGACTCGGAGAGGATCTGGATGAGGTGAATAGCCACTATTAGGAGCTGATTGCAGTTTCAAGAGAGGCATTGAAAAGGAAGAGGAATACAGAAGGTCAATTTACAATGTTGAAACAAACCATCAAGGATTTGCAGCAACAAAATGAAGAACTCACTAGAAAGATTGCAGATATGGAAGCAGATCAACTAAAGGCTAGAAGAAAATCCCAAGCCCTAGAAGGGATAGCCTTGTTAGTTGAAGTAGCTAAAGATCTGTAAAACTTGTTAACACAATCAGTTATTAGTTAGGTTTTGAAGGTTATTTTATTTTTGTAATTATTATTTAGATAAAACTATTTCGATGAGTAGGCTGAAAAGTAGTTAGGGTTTAGTCCTTAACCAATTTTGAATAATAGTATTAATGGATGCCACAAAGAGGACAGATAGTTTGATTTTTTGGCTGGCAAGAGGAGGTCTTCAGACTTGTTCATAATCTAAGTAAATGACTCATATGTGTATTTGAAAGACTGATTATGAAATATATGCTCTATTTACCCTTCAGTTTGTTCTCTTGCTTCATTTATAGCTTGTTTTAGCTACTCAGTTGGTAATTTCATTGCTGGTTTAAAGTTTTTATACTTGTAGTGCTTGCCATTTGTGGATGAACCTCAGTGTTGTTTTCTATTGGATAATGGTTATTATGTTATGCATCTCAATTTTTCCATGCTTATGATTTTGTGTTTATTTGGATTTATGAATGCATTCCCTCTTGTCATCAAACTTCTCAACCAAAAAACCCTAAAAACCCTATTTTGTTTTATTGAAATTCTTGAGATTATGTTGGCTTGTTCTCTTGTAGTCTGGGAACAATTTCTGGCATAAACATCAGGTACATCAAGGAACAAATCATCTGATGATACATTGTGGTATCAACCAACTTGGATGACGCAACACTAAATAGCTTCAAGTTCAATGCCATAGGTGTGATCATGGCCTTGCATCCCATCATCTTGAACCTCTTCAGGATTTCTACTGCATACTTCCTCTATCCTAGGGAGATTCTGCCACACCTCCATGCCTAGAAAGTAGTGCATCACATCCAAGTCCTTCATCTCGAACTCGAAAACAAGTCTCCTTCTTGCAACTTTAATGAGTTCCTCTTTTCTGTCAGGAACAAGTCATCGACATATAACAAGAGCATCACTGGTTTTTTTCCTTCAACCTTGAAGCAAAGGTTGGAATCCACTTTACTCTCAGTAACGCCTAGAGTCATCAGTAATTTGTCCATCCTATCGTACCATGTCAAACCTCAGGATCTTCTGCAGTCACTCCCTCTAAAGCGGAGCATCATTCTCCCTCTGCCTTTCGTACTTTATGCATTAAAAAATTATGTACTGGAGTGACAAATAGCTTCCTCTGCTACTAATATTCTATGTATCCATCTAGGGTCACTAGATACCAATATCCTTTATCTTGAAAACATTCTTCTCGCACCTGTCTATGAGCTTGTCATCCTCTATAGGACTTCATCTTCAACCTTGTAGTGAAGTTTAATATCTTCATCATTCTAGGTGATCTTCAAGCTCCTCATGTATGTGTTATCCCATGGGTGTCTCCTAAGCTCGAACAAGGCCTTCTTTAATTTGCACACATGATTTTGCCTATCATGTGTCTTAACTTCTAGTGGCTGCAAATGTCTCTTCGTAGTCTATTCCTTCTTTCCATGAGAAGCCTTGTGCTACAAATCTTGCCTTGTATCCCACGATGTTTCCATCTACTACATGATGGAACTATGAACTTACCTTCAATTTTTGATACTGCATCCTAGACACCATTCTTCATTTTGGATTATTAGAGTGAATCTTGAACTATCATCACTTGTTCTTTGGAACATTTCTCGTCCTTCTTTTCTTGTAGGCTATTGTATGTGGTCTTTCCTACAAGTCAAATGAACCAGTTGTATGATTAGAAACATTTCATAATGCATATTCATAATGGTAAATTCTTATGCATAAATATATAATCATGCAACTATTTTAACCAATAGAACATTCATCCATATCTCATGGAAACTTTCTAGATGCCTTCCATCTCTACCACAACAACATTGAGATTGTGCACTAATCCAATAAGTCAGCAAAGAGGTTTCATTCTAGATAAGTAGCAATGGATACTTGTATAGCACCATGATATACTTACCCATCACATGCATATTAGTAGTATACTGTCATTAATGCAAACATTCTATAACACATCAACTAAATATAAACAAGTGCATAACAAAACAATATCATGAAATGACAATTGAATACTTATATTTATTTGTTTCCTGGATATACTCCTTCTTTTAGCTTCATCATTTTCTTCATTCATAACAACATCAATTCTTATCCAAATGCTCAATATGGATAAGAGGCTCTTCAATAATCGAGTTCTTCATATTCCTCATCGCTTGAGGTATCTTCTTTTAATCATGAAATCTTGATCTTCAATTGCTCACATCTTCTTTTCTCTTATTATGAGTCGAGCTTTTTCTTGTGTGCACTCTTCCCAGAGTCTATTGAAAGTAATCACTTCCTTCTAGAACACATTCCTCAAATGAATGCATCCCATGATACTGGGAGGTCATTCAAGGTGGTTATCACATCATCTGCATTCTCTACTTCTTCATCCACTGCTTCAAGTTGTTCTTTGACTTGAGAGACCCTTGTAAAGAATGATTGTATGGTCTCAGCATTCTGGACCGTCACATTCTTCAACTATTTTTCTTGAAGTCATCTTCTGATTTATGTTCTTCCCCTCAAATAGCTTGGTCAAGGAATAAAACATCTCTTTCGGTGTATTTAGGGAAGACACTTGTGGTATAAGGTGATTCATGATTGAATCAACAATGATCTTCTTGGCCTTGACCAAGTTTTTCTTGTGTAAGGCTTTTAGCCTCATCTCCCTCTGGAACTGGAACCTCTCTACTTATGTAGGTGTCCAATTCATTTCCTTCAAGAACTAGTGAGATCCTATACTT
>LPNX011014789.1:76118-104199 GCA_001517045.1 Pseudotsuga menziesii
CTTGTTATTAGTCATTTTGAAATGAGAACCTCAACTGTAAATAGAAAAATATTAGGTCTTACCGATTTGAGGTGTCCATCCTTGTTCTAGAGCTGGTTGATCTAGGGTTTGTTAGGGAAATGCTAATTTTCAAAACTTGGAATCTTTCAGATCTAGTTGTATAGATAGAAATACCTCTTCAAGGTGAGCTATCCAATGTACTCCTTTTCTGAAAATAGTGGAGGGAAGCTCCCAGAATAGGAAGCCTTAGTTTAGCAATTTCTACTACAGAAATGCATGATATTTATTCTATGATATCTCTGAAATTACTACTCCTCTGTGTCTAAAAATTCACACTGAGGTATCCTTGTCTATCCTATTTTCAATGCCATAGGTTTTAGCAGAATTGGATTCACTGATTGAGTCTTATGAGTGTTTTCCCAAGGTGACATGTTTCAGGACTGTTCAACATAGCGAAGTTGTACGGACTGCCACATGTCACTATTTCATCTTCTAGGTCTGAAACTTTTACTACAGCAATTAAATTCCATTCCCCTTCTAGAAAATCTTGAGAAATTTCATTTGGACCTTCGTAGCCTGAGATATAGTAATTCTCCCTAGGTGTCTTATTTGGAGAGGAATCCTGGGAGAGGCTAGAACCCTAACTTGCAGGAATCATATCTCCAGGAATATAAAGAATATGAGGATGAAACTTGGCATAGTGTACATCAGGAATTCATTTTCGACCTGTGAAATTTTTGGCACCTGATCCTTCTCCAATCTCGAGATAAAGCGAATCTACCAAAACTATGAGTTTTAGTATTTTAGGTTTTTTCAGGCCCAGGGTCAAAGTAGGGTTTGACTTTCCTGGAGTTTCACACAACCAAAAATATCAACCCAGGTCTCTAAAATTCAATTTTTATGAGGATATAAATCCTATGCCGAGCTCACTCAAAAATTCCTCTTTTGTAAAAAGCCCTAATTTCCTGCACCAAAAACTGAAAATGCCCGGATTCAAATTATGCTTCGACAGAAATATGCGCCCTTCAATGGAGAGTTAGCATAGCCTTCTTTTACTGATGGATTGTGGAGAGAGACCCAAAAATTAAGAATCCCTATCTTCTGCAGCTACACAATGTCTTCTTCTCAGGTTAGCTCTAATACCATGTTAGATTTTTATCATTTAAGCAATATGATCTAGGATCTTATCTGAGAGAATAACATGCACAACAAAAATCACAAGAGACAAGAGACACAAAGAATTCTCCTCGGGGAAACCATAAAGGATAAAACCCCACAACTTCCTCAGAGATAGAATGAGCACCAATGGCAGCAGTAAAACCCAAAGACAAAAAAGATGATCTCCACAGTTGTTCTCTCTCTCTCACTCATGCGCCCCAATGAGTTAGTGTGTGAGTGATAAATAGAGAGGCTCAATCTCTATTTATATTCTTTCATTCACTTAAATTCCACTCCAACAAGTCAGCCCCACTTAACAATTACATACCCGGGCCGACATCTCTATGAGAGTCTAATAACCGTAGTGCCCCATAACTGTGGGGACTTTTCCCTCTGATCAACAAGGAGGGTTAACCTTGACTCAATTGTGGGGACTATTTCCCTGAATTACAATGGAGGGTTAACCTCAATGAATTTACATGACTTGTTTACATTATTGAATCTCCCGATCGCAACATTGGGGTACATAAGATATACAAGCGAATACATTCTGAAGTTACAGATACATCAACATCATGAGTGGTCATCTCCACATAAAATATACAATCGAATAAGGTCTCCATACTGAATGAAGACAATTGGTACATAAGAAGGTACACTAAACTCTGGTCACGAGAACTAAAATATCATAAATACTGGTGTGATAAAGGAGGTATCATATATGGAATGCCACCAAACTCTGAGGTCTTCTACATGAACCCCCTCTAATACATGTCCCATCACATGAATAAAGGTGTTGAGGTCAAACATGATGTACCATCATATGATTACCAGTCATTGATGTATACCATTAACAGACACAAGACATCCCATCGAATTATAATGGGAATCAAGGTACTGAGTGCTTTCAAATAAGTGTGAATAGATGTGTTGAGGTCAAACACTTGAAAAAAATACATTGATCAAGGGAAATTGATGTATTCCCAACTCTGTTGATGGTGAGAGAACCTGTCATTGATGACTTCAAGCCTCAAGGAACTCAATGGACTCTAGACCCCTATTCCAGAATAAATTATTTGAATTCGATGGAATGTAATCCATTGGAATGAGACGATTAAGGAATCCCCCAACAACCAACACGAGGTACACAACAACATTGGATAATTTGGAAGAACTCAAACAAACAATATATTCATGAAGTAGTAACCAATGTATAGAGAATGACCGACATGTAGAGACAACATAACTAAGGAATGGCTAACTCAGGATAAAGACTTCTTTCGAACAAGAGCCTAAGGAAGACATAGAAACATAGGTAGCATAGACTCAAAATGAAAACCAAGACAACTCTGTGACATAGGAGGCATCAATAGAGGCTCTGTAGGGATTGGAAGCATAACTGGCTAGTGGATAAAACTTAGAATAATGAGTATGTCTCCTAAGGTCATACTAAGAACCCAAATAATGATGAATGTACTCATGGATTTTGCTCTATTCGAAAGTGACATGACAACTTCCAATCAAAAATAATATCATTTCCCATTCATCTTTCTATGTTTTACTATTTTTTTACTATTTTTCATGTTAATAAACTTGAAAAAGAATAGAACTTATTATATTACAATAAGGATGAAATGAGTGTCGTGGGAAAGAAAACTAGTTCTCAGTAGTGGAACATACCTATGCTCAATGCAAGGAAACACATGCAGGGTTTGGACACTCAGGGGGGATGTTTCCTCTGGGTATGGGATAATCAATCTGCAAAATATAGCTGAGAGGATCTTCTTGTATAGGATTGAGACAAAATTAGGCTATATGACTTATAAAAGATAAGTAAGGAGTTTGCATAAATCTTAATACGAAAAGCAGACGCATACAATGTAATTACAACTTGATAAAAAGAGGAGTCCCTCTAGGAGATAGCCAGCATAAAGTTCAGAAAGAGTATGAGTTTCTTGTTCAAAGGCATGGAGCGACTACAAGGGAATCCCATACCTATGGGGGGATGCTCTTCATGGGCACCTAAATGAAAACGATGTATCTAACTAGGGCACTCGTGACTAGGAAAGCTCTGCCACTTATGAAATGTCACTTCTAGTAGCAGTAAGATGGTTCTGTGACATTAAGAAGTGGGTTTGTACTTATGGTTAAGGTGACATGGTCATAGGATATGCACAATGCATGTGGAAAGTGGTCCTATCCTATATGTAAATTCATTTTGATACCTGCCATGGGTATGAATGAGCCAAAGTCTTAGTGAAATTGCACCAAAAAGGGGACCCTACACAACGATACTAGTCCAAACAAATGGAAATAATCAATAAAAAATCCAAACTATGGGAAAAGTGGGTAAAAATATTTAATAAATAGTAAAAATCAAATTTTTAACATACCATTTGGTTTTTTACCCATCAAAGTGCATTTGGAGCTTGTTGAACCTTATAAATTCAAATGAATATTTCAGGAGCTACATGCCATGAAATCCACAGTTGTCGAGACTAGGTAACTCATAATCCCATTCGATATCCATTCCATGCATTAATTTTTAATTTGAGTGGTGAATTTTCAAGTTTTGGATGCCCAAAGATAGTATTCTTGGCCCATGCAATTCACAGATCATTGACACATATACATAGGAAAAAAAATCATGCCCATGTATATACGCACCTGTCATAACTAAAAGTCATGTATAAGACCGTTGGTGTCAAATTTAATGGTGAAAGCTCACATTTTATTGGTTTTTAATGGAAGGATGGTGCTAGAATGGAGAGAACATGAACATGAATACGTTGATAGGGAATTTCACAGTGATGCAAATGCTCAACAAGTGTTACGAAGGGTGGTCTATAACAATTTTGGAACCTATATTTGGAAATAAAAACTTATACTGATCGATTATATATATATATATATATACACACACACACACAAATGTGTCTGAATGTGAATGTTTTTAATGTACATACTTCTTGATTGATGTGACAAATGGAAATCTAAAATGTAATTTTCATATGAATCGATAACTTTATTATAATGTCTAGGTATGTGAATGTATGTAATGTAATTAATCTTCCACTACAACAATGATTACCCTTAAGAAAATTCTAAAAAATGTAGGATCTATCGCACAGTACAAGTCATTCAATTGTGACACAACTAACTGTGAATCACAAAAACTTCAAAAGATCAAATATCATTGGAAGTGACATCATGTAATAGTTAAATCATGACACTATACTCAGAAAAATTATTTGAATATGGTCGAAGACATACACATCTTGAAGACACCAATTGAACCTTAGGTGTGTAGATAACCCAAGTAGTCGAAGCTAGTTCCAGGTGTGGCAACTGGAACTATCCTCGAATCCTAGGTATATCGAATACTCCATTGACATTTGCCACAAAATAGGAAGAACGTCAAAAAATTGATAACACTACAAGCGAACCAAAAACAAACTATGCAAATTGTATAGTAATATCCATGATATCATCCAAAGCTAAATTTTAAGCATATTATTTATTAAGATAGATCCCATTTCTAGGCTGCAACAAGGAATTCCCTTCATAGCTCTATAACTCATAGCAACCTTTCTATAGGACATGTTTCACAACATAAGGCCCATGCCACATGGGGTTGAACTTACCCTCCCCTAACGGTTCACTAGATTGATCGTACAAGAGGACCAAGTCACCTTTACTATATCAACAAGGATGGATAGGCTTATCATACTAAGCCTTAATATGGCGCTTATTTATCTCTAGAGCCACTACGACATCTTGATGCTGTCACACTGCTCATTCAGGTTCTCTAAGTGGATTAACTACTCTTCTAACTCAAATGTGCCAGGTAAAAACTCTATGGCTAGATTCAATGAAGGAATTTCACATTCAACCAGTAAAATCGAATCCACCCCTTGTACTAGTTTATATGGACAAAATCCAGTGGTAGTATTAACCACGGCCGAATAAGCCCACAAAGCAGGGTATATCATGATATGCTAGTTTGTTTTGCTTTGTCTGGTGATCTTTTGTAGAATGGCCTTAAGGGATTTATTAGCAGCTTCAACCTGACCATTCTCCTAGGGGTAATAAGAAG
This sequence comes from Pseudotsuga menziesii, assembly GCA_001517045.1. Classification (NCBI taxonomy): domain Eukaryota; kingdom Viridiplantae; phylum Streptophyta; class Pinopsida; order Pinales; family Pinaceae; genus Pseudotsuga; species Pseudotsuga menziesii. The sequence continues at coordinate 81,373 of LPNX011014789.1, forward strand.
AAGAATGTTCTTGATTATACACTAGTTTCAAGGCTATTTCCTTCATTATATCTTGTTTTGGAAGTGCTTTTCATGGTCAGTGACAAGATCCTTCGTTATCCTGAGCGGGGTGATAGTATGATTGAACAGAAAGTGAGCGACCATCTCACCTTAGAATTTGACTATAAGAATAACTTCTTCCCATTTCGTGAAGTAAAATACGACCACAATAATGTGATGATGCCCCCCAGCAGATGTTGGGTTGCAATCCATAAAATCCACCCCCACTTAGTGAAAGAATCGATGATGATAATTGGGTGTAATGGGGCAGGATGGAAGCACATATTTTGCATGAACACCTGGAAAGGATGGCATTGATTAACCGCACTAACACAATCTTTAACTATGGATGACTAATAATAACTCATTGTGGGAATCTTTTGGGCTATAACAAGCCCATATAAATCACCACCACCTTCCCCACCATGGAAATCATTCAGCACAAGCACAACCTCATCATGTGTCAAACAAAAATGCAAAATGGAATCTACCCCATGGTGATACAAAGTGTGAACAATTATGGGATAGTTCTTAGATTTATGACATAATTTTCTACACTCATCCCTCGAGAGGTAAGGGGGAACCTTGAAAGTCTGAGGATACACAATAATGTCACCATACCAAGGGTCTAGAGACAAAATGAGAAAGATGTGTTCATTCACAAGCAAATCCTCATGAATCTCATCTTCATCTAGACTAGGGAGATATGCCATCAGCTCAACAAAGATTAACGACTTCTTTGATTTCTCTGAAATAAATTCGATGTCGAACTCTTACAATACAACAATCCATTTATTATATTTCCCCCTATCATTCATCGAGTCAAGACAAACTGAAATTAATTGATATCAGATATAACTATAGTCTGGCAAAGCATGATATAAATTCTCAAACATTGGACTGCGTATTCAATCGCTAAGGACAATTTGTCAACATGACAATATCAAAGTTCTGTATCAATAAGAATTCGGCTAATATAATAAATAATGTGATATTAGAGCTCATTACCCTCTTGAACTAGAACCATACCAATCTTCTCTTGAGACACGACCGCATACAACAAAAAATACTTGCTATAGTTAGGTGGACTAAGCATGGGGGTCAATTCCAAGGATTTCTTAAGAGCATCAAAGGAATCTTGATCTCGCTCATCCCATATGAATGGAGCATCCTCCTTTAACAAGCGCATAAATCCCTTTTTCAAATTGGCATAATTGATGACAAATATAAGTAAGAAATTAGCTGTCCCTTGGAGCCTCTAAAGGTGTCTAATTGTGCATGGGGGAGACAATCATAATGTTTCCTCAAACTTTAAAGGGTCAACCCTAATCCCCTCCTTAGATATAATAAACCTCAATAAATGACAAACCTTTACACAAAAGATTCACTTTTGAATATTCAACCGAATTTGATAATGGCGGCATCTTTCAAAAACCAAGTGCAAATGATCCAGATGATCCACGCTCAAACAAGACCGAGCAACTAAATCATCCAGATAAACCTCAATAATATGTTTCAGGTCATGGAAGGAAAAGGTCATGGCCCATTGAAAAGTAGCTCTAGCATTTTTTAGTCTAAAATAATTTTTTCGGTATGTGAATGTACGCCAATTACATATAAATGCATTCTTTTGTTGAACCTCGGGTTTATTCTGTATTTGGTTTTACCCTGAAAATCCATCCATAAATGAAAAAAAATGATGGTAGGTGAAATCTAGTAGACCTAAAATTGATCCCAACTAGTAGACTTCACTGATTAAGTATTATTCTTTAGGCTAAAACACTGATCAACATCTCCTTCCGTAAGCAGGATTTCACAACTTGGTTCTCCACAAGATTGATTGTACAAATCAATTTCTGCAATTGAGTTCTCCAAAAAATCCTTTTCACAAGGCCCTTCTTCGTAAGTTCCTCTCCGTAGTACCTTTTCTACAAGTTCCTTTCCGCAAGACTCTTTTAGCAATTGCAGATTGTGGGTTCACAATTTTTAGCTTTCAAAAACTTATGCACTTCTTCAAAATTGTGGTCGCAATGGTCCTTCCACACTTAGATTGTGAATTACAGATTGCAGATCCTCCTTCCCATATGGGATTTCGCAATTTCACTCCCGTAACTTTTCTTTCACAATGCTTTTGAACCGTTGATTTCTTGCGACCTCCTCCCTGATCATCAATTTGTTGTCAGATGTGGATCTCCCCTCAATTTTGTGGATTCATGATCTTCCTTACACCTTTCTCTTATGGAACTCGTCCATAGCTATCTATCTACTAAAATTCATAGATTTTCAATTCAGACTGTAATAGTCAAATTTATTCATGGGTGATCATTCTTCTGGGCAAAGTTTTACATCTCCTTATTTGAAAATCATTTAAACGTTGTTCAAATATTCATCCACACAAATAAATAAGCATACATCAGGTATTTGAAAAGAAGACATCAGATAGTGACAATTATGCAGAGTATTAATAATTTGTTCTTCATTCCATTAACCACTCTTGCAAACACTCTATCTCTCGATCACTCACAATTCCACTTCTATCATTCTTGCTCTCAATTGCAATTAAATAGTATCAAGATGAACCTGTCAGATCCACAACAACAGGATCTAAATCCCTAAGAAACGAAATCTACAACTAACCTATCCTCGAACAACGTCTTGCAAGATTCGAGAGAAGTCGTGGAAAATTGTCAGTTATTAGAATCAAAAGAAATCCTAACAACTAACTATATCCTTCTAGAATTGATTACATGGAAATGCAAGAATAGCATTGAATTCTTATTCAACAAACAAAGGACTTTGTCTCAATTCTCGTACATCATACTTTGGGGGAAGAAAAGAATTCTTCAATAAGTCTTCAGGGTTTACATTATACTTGAAAATTTCCATCTCTTTCATCCACGTTGCATCTTCAGATTGATGATATTTCCATTGGACCAAATACTAATAATATTCTGTCTCTTTTCATATTTGAAAACCTTTTGTCAAGGATAGCTTCAATCAGTGGTTGTTCTTTATGTGGGAACTATCCTTTCCAATATACAAAAGAACTTTCTTCCCTAAAGTCATTTCTTCTTCCTGAATACCTGAATCTTTAAAAGGATATATATTTGAAAATTTAAAAATTGAAGAAATTTGAAGATCAGAAGGAAGTTCTAGTTCATATTCATTTGTAGAAAACTTCCTCGAAATTTTACAAGGTCCAATCTTCTTGAGATTCAATTTATTATGGGCTCCCTTAGGAAATATGACTTTCCTAAGATAGACCATTAATAAATCTCCAACCTGAAAATTAAATTCCTTTCTTTTCATATCTACTCTCTGTTTTCCTGCACTTTCCTGCAATTTTCTTTTAACATTTTCTTGTAGCTCATGCATTATGGATGTAAAATATTCACCATCTGCACTTCTCTTTTCCTATCCTTCCAAATTTATGATTTCATATACTCCCCTCGGGTGCATACCATACACAATATTGAAAGGACTCATACATGTACTTCTTTTAGGTGAATCATTGTAAGCAAACTCAGCTTGTGAAAGAGCTAAATCCTATTTCTTCAGACTTGCATAAGTAATACTTATCAATATATTTCCCGATATTTTGTTCACCACTTCAGTATGACCATTAGTATGAGGATGATAAGCATAAAGAAAACTAATATTGGTACCCAGTTTCTTCCCTAAGGTCCTCCAAAAATGACCAACAAATTTAGTATCCATATCAGACACAATGCTTAAAGGTAAACCATTGAATTTCACAATTTCTAAAAAAACCAAGTTAGCAATGTTTGTTGCATCATTGGTCTTCTTACAAGCAATAAAATGATCCATTTTTGAAGACCTATCCACTGCAACATAAATAGAATCATTTCCCCTCTGAGTTCTAGGCAATCCTAAAACAAAATCCATACTGATGGAATCCCAAGGCCTAGTTGGAATAGGTAGGGGTTGATACAATCTAGTATTTTTTCTTCTCCCTTTGGCATGTTGACATATAATGAATTTTTAGAAAACTTATTTACATCATGCTCCATTCCTGGCCAAAAAAAAAAATTATTCACATGATCAAATGTTTTATCTTGTCCAAAATGTCTTGACAAACCTCCACTATGTTTCTCCTATATCAATTTTTTTGTCATAGAACATTTTGGAATACACATCTTACTATTTCTGAATAGTAATCCTTCCTGTAACATGTAGTCCAACCATTGGCTTCTATTATCGGAAACTGGATTCTCATAGGATGCATATACATATTTGAAAACTTTATCTTCTTTATACATGTTAACAAAATTCTCAAATCCCAAAGTACTAACCTTAAATTCCTGTAAGATCAAACTTACTCTGCTTAAAGCATCGACCGCTTTATTAGATTTTCCACTTCCATGCTTGATCACAAAGGTAAAGTTCTGCAAAAATTATACCCACTTAGAATGTTTCTGATTCAATTTAGGTTGACTATTTATAAACTACAAAGCATAATTATCAGAATATAACAAAAACTCTTTGGGAATCAAGTAGTGTCTCCATTTCTTGTGAGCTTGTACAACATCATATAAATCCTTGTCATATGAGGAATAGTTCTATTTTTCTTCATTTAACTTCTTGGTGAAGTACGCCATTAGTCTATATTCTTGACTCAGCACATCCCCTATTGTTGTCCCACTAGCATCTATCTCTACTTGAAAAACCTTATCAAAACTTGGCAAAGCTACATCAGGATTTTTAGTGATGTTCTTATTCAACAATTTGAAATTGCTGTCAGTTGCTTCTATCCACTTGAAAGGTTGTCTACTTTCCCTGAAGGTGTTTATTATAGGTGCACAAATTTAACTAAAATTATTGATGAATTTCCTATAAAAAAATTGCAATACCATGAATACTCCTTACCTCATATCCACTCCTTGGAATTGGCCAAATTAAAATTGTTTGCACCTTATCTAGATCCTTCTTCAACCCTTCTTTTTAACCACAAATCCCAAATAAATCAACTCTTTCTTCGGGAAACTACACTTTTTCAGATTTATCAGCAGCTTCTCCTTTTGCAAGGTTTCCAACACCAATTTAAGATGTCTCAAATGTTCTTGTTTATTTATATTGAAGATTACAATATCATTCATATACACTATCACAAATTTTCCAATATATTCCTTCAATACTTCATTCATTAATATCATAAAAGAACTAGGTGCATTGGTAACCTCAAATGGCCTCACTAACCATTCATACAATCCCTTGTTAGTATTGAATGTAGTCTTCCATTCATCACCTTCTCTTATTCTTATTTGATGATAACCACTTTTCAAATCTATGTTTGAAAAATACCTTTAACCACTTAAACAATCTATCAAATCATCAATGCGGGGTAAAGGAAATCTATGCATGATAGTGATCTTATTAATTTCTCTAGAGTCAGTGTACATTCGCCATCCACCATCCTTCTTTGGGCTAAGCACAATGGATACTAGACAAGGACTCAAACTTTCTTTCCCCAACCCTTTTTCCAACAACTCTTGTACCTATTATTTGATCTCTTCATTCTCTTGAGGAGTTAATCTATAGGTTTCCTTATTAGGTAAACTTGCACTAGGTATTAATTCAATATGATGACTAATACTTCTCATATGAGGTAAATAATTTCGTAAATCATCCACAATAATATCAACATATTCATCTAGTGAAATTCTAACTTCATTAGGCAAATCATCTAAATTTGTAGAAATTAAAATTACCTTTGGTTTACCAACAAGAGAAAAATGCAATTCATTCTCCTTCTTGACCTCTTGTATTAGTTCTTTCCTAGTCATTAGCAAAATATTGATCCTGAACCTTCTTGAACCGCTTCATACTCTAATGGTGACAATGTATTTGTTTTCCCATCCTTTTCCAGAGAATAAGTGTTCCTTCTTTTCCATCATGAACAACTTTTATGTCATATTTCCATTCCCTCCCTAAGAGTATATGGCATACATCCATAGGCATTATATCACATAATATCACATCTTTGTAAGTACAAATTTAAAACTGCACATTTAACTGTTCATTCACCAAGAGTTGATGTCCTTTCTGCAACCAGGATACTTTATAAGGAGAGGGATGTTTCATCCTCTCCAATCCCAACTTCTCTACCATATCAGTGGAGACCAAATTATCTATACTACTGCTGTCAATAACCATCTTACAACACTTTCCTTTTGACTTGCACTTAGTCATGAATAGACTCTTTCTCTGGGTTGGTTCATGCACTTTCTTCTCTGACTTTACTAAAACCCGCTCCAGGATAAGATATTCTCCTTTCATAGGAGGATTATTCACCTATTTTTCATCCTCATTGGACTCCTCATGAGCCTCAGAAATCTTTTCATTTTTTTGAGCTGCAGTTTTATTCCTTGGGAACTCCCATGACATGTGTCCAATTTCTCCACATGTAAAAAAATTTACTTCTCTATTTCTTCCTCTTCCTCTACCTCATCTGAATCCTCCTCTTTGGGGTGTGTAGATACTAGATTCTTCTTCCTTGTCCTTAGAGGTTTTAAACTTACCTCATCTGCTTGGAGATCCTCTGGATGAACCTCTCCCTTGATTCCCCAGGTTTTGTCTTCTTGGTAGCTTTTATTCTACCCTTAAGGTTTCCTGACAAGAATATTTAATAGTATTCAATTTCAATAAAATAAGCTCATATTGCATCTCAAATATTAGTCCATTTATATGTCTATCTACTCTTTCTACATCCCCTTGTGTGTATCCATCTCTAATATTCAACTTGAAGAACTCTTTTGTGTATTCTTTAACATTCATACCTTTTAGTCGAAGATTATGTAGTTGTATAATGAGATTCAACTGATAATATTTAGGCATAAATTGAATTTTAATTTTATACAACATTTTATCTGAAGATTTGATTTCAGGGTTACGTCTTCTTTCTTTGTGGATTTGAAGTTCATCCCATCAGATAGTTGCATGCCCTTTTCAGTCTAGTCGATGCATATCTCACCTTATTTTTATCTTCAATTTATTCAAAGTCAAAATACTTGCTTAAAGCATTGATTTAGTCCATGAGTTCTTCAACATTAAGATTACGTTTATACATAAGGACTTCAACTCTGGGTATGTTACTAGCCTTCATCAGCATATTTAATACTTTTACTTCTTCAGTAACCTCTTCTTGCTCATCTTCTAAGGATTATTCTTCATCACTGGTGTTTGTTTTCTCTGAATTCTTTCTCTCCATAGCTTCCATCCTATATTGGAGTTCTCTTAATTCCCTTTGTGTGCCTATCTCTGCATCTTGTCTTCCTTAACCACGTCCTCATCCTCTAAGGATTCTTCTTCATCGCTGGTGTTTGTATTCTCTAAATTATTCTGCTCCATAGCTTCCATCCTAGATTGGAGTTCTCTTAATTCCCTTTGTGTGTCTATCTCTGCATCTTGTCTTCCTCGACCACGTCCTCTAGGAACTCCATGCATTTGTACTTTTGTTGGAGGCATCTTTATCCTACTCTGATACCAAAATTGATGGAAGGTGAAAGCTAGAAGACCTAAATATGATCCCAACCAGTAGACTTCACTCATTAATTCTTCCTCCTTAGGATGAAACACTGATAAAAATATCCTTCCGCAAGCTGTATTTCACAACTTGGTTCTTTGAAGGATTGGTTCTACAAATCAATTTCTGCAATTGAGTTCTCATCAAAATTCTTTTCTGCGAGGCCCTTTTTTGCAAGGCCCTATCCACAAGAACTTTTCCACAAGGTCCTTTTCGCAAGAACCTTACTGCAATTGTAGATTGTGGGTTCACAATTTTCACTTGTCAGACACTCACATACTTCAATAAATGATGGCTGCAATGGTCCTTTCCGCACTTGGATTGCATATTGTAGATCCCCCTTACTACTTTTCCAAAGATAGGCTTTCACAATTTCACTCCTACGGCTTTTCTTCTGTAATTATTTTGAACCATTGATTTCTTGCGGCCTCCTCCCTAACTATCGATTTGTGGTCAAATGTGGATCTCCCCTAAATTTGGTGGATTCGTTATCTTCCTTACACCTTTCTCTTATGGAACTCATCCACAGTCGTCAATCTGCTGAAATTTATAGATTTTCAATTCAGACTATAACAGTCAAATTTATTCATGAGCGATCATTCTTCTATGTGAATTTTTATAGCTCTTTCTTTGGAAATAATTTAAACATTGTTTAAAGATCCATCCACACAAATAAATAAACATATGTATGGTATTTGAAAACAAGACATCAGATTAGTGAAAATTATGCAGAGTATTAAGACTATGTTCTTCATTTCATCAACCACTCTTGCATTCAATATATCTCTTAATGAATCACACTTCCACTGATATCATTATTGTGCTCAATTAAAATTAAATAGAATCAATACAAACTTGTCTGATCCACAACAACATGATTTGAATCCCTACGAAAATAAATCTACAACTAACCTATCCTCGAACATCCTCTTGCAAGAAGGGAAACAATGGAAAATTGCTAATTATTACAATCAAAATAAATCATAAAAACTAACCTTATCCTTTCTAGAACTGATTACATGAAAATTCAAGATTAAAATTTACTTCTTATTCACCAAACAAAGTACTTTGTCTCGATGCTCCTGCATCAAAACCTCACTCTCTACACATTCATCCAAAATCTGATCAATGAATAGTGTGGGGAAATTATCCTTCAGACAATCCCTATTCAAGTCTCTAATGTCGGTCCATACATGGGTGGTCCCATATTTCTTATCGACGGGAATGGGGTTTGATACCCATTCGGTTAAGGGGACTAGATATATGAAGCCAACTTTAAGAATATTTTCTATTTTAGCCTTGATAGCATGTGCTTTACAAGGGTTCACGGTACATAAGAGTTGTTGAACATGTTTAGCATTTGGATAATTTTTATTTTCATGTTCAACAATGTGGGGATCAATCCTTGACATCTCATCATATTACCAAGCAAATATTTCATGAAATTGTGTAAGTATCTTGATGTATATTTTGATTTCATCGGATGAACAATCAACACCAATGAAAACATTCTCAATTTTACCAAGGACCCAAGAAATGTTGATAGGAATAGTTGGAGACAAGTTCACAATGTTTCCTTTGATATATATTCCATGAGTTCCTAATGGGATATGGAATGAACAACATTATCACTTAAGGTTGTCCTAAATTCATCATACTCTATCTGTTTGAGCTCTGGGAGGAAGTAAGATCAATGATACATCTCCTCGTAGAGTTGTTCTAAACCAGTCATGCCCTCAAGAATCACTTTGTCTGAAGGAAAAATATAGTCAAGTAAATCATACGAGCATGATGACATAGCCTCATAAGCAGGCAATGTAAAAATATCCTCCTTTTCTGTTTGAAAAGAGGAAGGACAAGGGTATACAATAGGATCAAGTACGGATTGGTAAGTAGTTTCTACAAGAGACAACAACATCTCCACCTTGGTAGGTATATCATCATCATCTTAATTACATGGAGAAGGGATATTCCAAGGGTCATCCAAATATATTGTGAGAATTGGGACCAAACTTAAAGGAGGCGAACCCCCACTAGGAGTAGAACTAATAGAAAAAATTGGTCTTGAAATATAAAAATTTCCCATCAATGATGGTGTTATCTCCTAAAATAAATTTATTTTCAATAAGCCCACTCAGACAATTTATTTTTTGATAGTGAAGAAGATTTGAGTTCATATTATGAAAGATATTTGGGTGACCAACAAATTTGGAATATCTGATGTTCTGTTTTCAAGAAATTTGAAAGTTTTAGCTTTCAGTGGCTTAGGCGAGCTTTCCAATTGCTCATTAGCCACCGAAAATCCCAGCTTTGGGTAGCTAACAGTTTTGACCCAAGGTCACATTAACCACCAAAAGGCTCATTCATGTCGTTTTTAATAAATTTTGGAAAGGAGACTTTCAGTGGCTTAGGCGAACTCACCAACAGCTCATTAGCCACTGAAAGGCCCAGCTTTCGTCGGCTTAGAAAGTGGGTCCAAGAAGACATTATCCACCGAAATATAATCAAACACGTTTTTGGAAAGGGAAAATTTCGGTGGCTTAGGAGAACATACAAATGGTTCATTAGCCACCAAAAGCCCCATTTTTTGTAGTTAACGAATTAAACCTTAAGCTATTTTAACCACTGAAAGGGCCGAAAAGGGAAAACGGTTATATGTCCATCAAAATCAAACTCGTCAGCATGAGGCCTGTCATAATTTAGCACAATTAACCACCGAAAATATTGGGGAACTAGAGTAAATCATAAATTGATGGCTAAGATTTTGTTATTATTCTGAAATGACTGATGGAAATTGAATCCCTAGCTGCCCTCCATATATCCCACGACTGCAGTAAAACTCCACGAAACACCAAGTTCAACTTAAAAATGATTACTAGGATGGCTATCTCATGGATATCACCAGAATCTACCATCATCTCGTTCGAGTACCTATCAAGTGGTTGAACCCTCAAAATCAGTGCCATACCTTCAGTACACTCCTCATTTGTTCCATGCATCCTTATCGCCTAAGGCCATCTTTAAAAACGAGCCCGCTAACCTCCTTCACAGAATTTTAATTTCGGTTTTTATAGGTACTAAGAAGCACAGTTCAGGGATGAAGAAAGGAGGACCTGATCTCAGGAAGGAACTATGAGACATTAGCTACCTAGAATCACATCCAGAAGTCTACCAATTCTTCAAAGAGGCAGGCTGTTACAGATTTTGTGAGAAAATCCAAGGCTCACACCAACAGGTTGCAAAAGCATTTTCCCTTTCTTTTGATGGCTCCAAGGCGCTGATAGGAAAGGAAGAGTTCCTAGTGGATGAAACCCTAATTGTAGAAGTGATAGAACTCCCAAGAACTGGGGAGAAGTGGTTTAAAACCACCATTACTAAAAATGTGGAGTTCAAATCATATTTAAAGCCTGAACACATAAATTTAGTGTGGAAGAAAAGTGTTCCATCCACCTGTCTAGAGGAGAGGTGGCAGAAATTGTTGAAATCAATTTTGGTGTCTATAACCTGTGAAAGCAGGTACAACAGGGAAATGATATATCACTTCAAGCTGATGAACCATTTTACAAGAAGGATCCCTTTAAACCTACCCTTCTACCTCCACAAGAGCTTAACAAAGATTGCACACCAGGTAAAGGCCCAACCCACCAAAATCGCAGGAAGGTTGTCTCACCATGGCCTCATACAACTCATTGTCCAAGAATTGTTGCAAAGGAGAAACATAGCATGGGCATATTTGTTATTATGGAATGAGTTTGAAATAGGCCTATAGCCAGAAGATAAAGGAAAGTACCCTTTAAAGAAATCTACCACCCCTAGGAGTGGAAAAAGGAAGAGGAGGGCTATCTCACCAGTAACAGTGGATCAGCCTTCTCCCACTTCTGAAAATAAACCAAGCTAAAAGAAACTTGGAATTCTGTAGAAAGGAGAAGGAGAACCCAACACAAAGTGGAAATATTCTGAACTTACCCTACTCAGACTCAGACGAAGAAAGGGAGGAAGAGGTTGACCTAGCAGAGTAGTTTGTAGCAGAAAATGAAGGTTTCCTTCACCAACACCAAGGGAAGGTCAAGATGAGCCATTAGTAGAGACCTCCTCAAGAAAACCTAGGTCTCATAGATTCAACCAACCACTAGAGAAAATACATGAACTAGAGAGCCTGGACATGGACATAAAAAGAAATAATGAAATATTAACCAAGGGAAATAAGGAGTTGCACAATTTTGTTCTAGAGATGAGAGGGATGTATGTCATGATGAAAAGGAGAAACCTAAGATATATACAAGACAAGACAAGGATGTACAAGATGATTAGACCATTGAGGCTGCAAATAAAGAAATCCAACACAAACCCTAACTCTCAAGCTCACTATGCACTAGAAACCCTAGTAGAGGCAGCATCAATTTTTCAGTATCCAGAGGTAGCCCAAGATGTTATTATTTTCCAAAAACCTATGCATCCTGAAGAATTCCCAGGAGATCAATAGAAAAATTGAAAGAGGATGATTTGGAGTTTGTTTACAATTTTGCAGAAACAGAGCTTTCGGTGGCTTAGGCGGACGCAGTAGCGGTTCATTAGCCACCGAAAGCAATGTTTTCGGCAGCTAACAGACCCAGGATTTTGCTTTCTTAACCACCGAAATAAAAAAAGAGTGTGGAAAGATGTTTTGGCATGCAGAACTAGTTTGGGCAAATACAACTATCTCACAGATAATAAATAAAGCTGAAATTTGCTGAAAAACGCCATTGAAAAAGGTTTATTCCAGTTTTGAGGATATAATCAAGGAGAAAAGGGTCACAAACCCTGCCTGTTTTTTTTTACCAGCAGTGGTTTATCTATCAGATGACAAGTTACAGCTCTACTTCAATACTCATTGCAGTCATCAAGGAGTTCAATGAGTGAACAAGATTTAGCATTAGATATACTAGTACTTAAATTAGGGTTTTTTACCTAATTTTGCAAAAAACATTTATTTTATCTATTTTAGTAAATCAGATCAAACTTTTTAGGATCTGGATATTTTTGTAAAGGTTATAAATCCTAAGACTTATTTTGAAGTAAGGGTTCAAATTCGGGGCCTTTAGACCATTATTATTATCAAGCTTCTCATATTATTCATGACCTAATATAAGCTCTTTTTCTATCATGTGTTCAGTTTCCATATCTTTTCTACTCTATGCTTGTGCTTGAATGTCTAATTCAGGTTTATTCATGTTATCTAATGTCTGATAACTGTCATCCTATCTATATGTTGATGATTTGAATTACAAGTACATTCCTTGTTATGATTATCCATTTATATGTAAATGTTTTATATATGAATTTGCCAGCATAGTAAGTTCTCCATGTTTTCACTCTATTAGCAAACCTCTGAACAGTGGTAGTTAGAAGCCTTATCTTTGATTGAGTTTTATGCATATCTTGAGAGTGTGAGTTCCTATAGGTCATTTGACTTGATCCATTTAGGAAAACCATAAAAACAATTAAATTACCAGGAATCCTCGAGCTGCAACCTAGAGGAGTTTCCTGGAGTGATAACAAATTGGCGTCATTGCCGGGGAGAGGAGATTGAAGCTCAACTTCCCTGGGAGATGACATAGATCTAAATTTGATGATAGACAAAGTCTGGACACTATTCTGGTTGTAATCATCTATGTGGCGATTCCATTGAAATAAGGTGGCTTCAAGAAGACCAAGTACCAGAGCAAACCCTCAAAGGCCACCAGTAACACCTGTTTCAAATCCAGAAGAGATTCTAAGAAGAGCTAGGGCTTCACTAAGGCAGATCTCCAGTGCTGCAAAGGGAGCTACATCAAGTGTTTCCAGAGGTATTTATCCTATTATATGAAATAGACCTCCATTTCAATCTTCTTTTGTTGAAGCATATAGTTCTTAGAACTTTATAAGTAAATAATAAAAAATTTAGGGTTGAGGAATCTTCAAGCACTGCTGCTTGTGAAGATCTCATCCCTGGAGACTCCATAAAGGATGAATTTAAGGATGAATACACTATATTAAGATGTCAAAAGCATTTGTTGCTCTTTTTTCTTGAAGGTTTGCACCTCTTGACTTCTCTTCAATTCCTGGTTTCCCACATCCAGTACCTGATATGTCCGAATGGGGATATTTTCTACCTGTCTTCAAAGAGGAGAAAGAAGATAATCCTGTAGAACACCTCCTCAAGTTTCACGAATGCATGGATCTATTAGATAATAAGCATGAAGATTTTCATGTATTCATTGTATGGTGATGCACGTCAATGGTATTTTTCTTTGCCTCCTTTCAGCATTTCATCATTGAAGGATTTTCACCAAGCATTCACTGAGCACTGCAAAAGGTATTTTTTAGATGAGCTTGTATTTGGTAAATGCTATGATGAATATGAATTACATCCTAAGGATGAAGATGTAAATAGAGATGGATCTCTCCCTCACAATATGCAGCAACCCTTCAATAATATTCAAGATGATGCACTTTTCCATCAACATGAACTAGAAATGAATTATAAAGGAGTTGAATGTTTTCCTACCATCATTAAATCTGATTGTGGTGAATCTGAGGAATTGATTTCTTTAACTACACATGGAAATGATCAGCTTTTTGCTGGTCAAATGACCATTGAAATCAGTAAGGCTAGCTCACAGTTTCCAAATTTGTAGATCAAAGGAAGCTACAGTAACAATGAGGAACAAAATTTTCAGGGACTGTATAATCTCCATCTAGAACATCATGAAGATCTTCCTTCTCTTTATGATTATGTTGCTTCAAATTATGACAAGGAACTAGATGCTTGTTACGAATCTGCTGCTCAAAAGTCCAATAAAGATCTTTTTAGTTTTGATATATCCTACAAAGATATTATTGTGGAAGAGGAAATTGTTAGCTATGATAAACCAGCATATCATCATGATGAATTCAGATTACATGAAGGGGAGAAGAAAGATTTAGATCAGCTATTGAGCTTGCATTTTTATCAGACAAAGGTTGACCAGTCCACATTCAACATTGACATGAGTGGAGGAAAATATCAGCAGCATAAAAAGCTATTTCTTGTTGGACTTTATGACCTTGTTGCTGACTATCTGGAACTTATGAGTAGCATAGATATCAAAATATTTTTGTCAGATGATAGCTGGTTCAATCACCCTTTGAAACTACATTGCTGCATGCTAGGGTTTCGTTTATTTTTGGGGTCAAGATCAAGGATAAGTTCAGCAGATCAGCTTCTGACATGGCTTCACTGGAAGCATGATGTCACTTGATAAGAAGACTCTACTGATTAGAATTAGGAGTAGGAATAGATTGGAAAATAAGCTCTTAATACGAGCAGCTAGGTCATTTCAGTTGTTTTCATGAATAAGCAAAGAAGGCTACAGGCAGGTTGCAGCAGATCAGTTATAAAAGACAAATGACTCCATGCCCAATGGAACACTAGAAGATAGCTTTAATTCTTATTTTTCAAGAAAGGAATTTTTGTCCAAGGTTCTTGGGACCTCATAGGGAGGTTCCCATCCCTGAGTAGGAGCCAAATGTTATCTCCTAAAATAAATTTATTTTCAATAAGTCCACTCAGACAATTTATTTTTTTATAGTGAAGAAGATTTGAGGTTATATTATGAAAGATATTTGAGTGACTAACAAATTTGGAATATATGATGTTCTGTTTTCAATAAATTTGAAATTTTTAGCTTTCGATGGCTTAGGAAATCTTTCCAACAGCTCATTAGCCACCAAAAATCCCATCTTTCGGTAGCTAGCAGTTTTGAATCAGGGTCACGTTAACCACCAAAAGGCTCATTCACATCGTTTTTAATAAATTTTGGAAAGGAGACTTTCGGTGGCTTAGATGAACTCACCAATAGTTCATTAGCCACTGAAAGGCCCAGCTTTCAGCGGCTTAGCAAGTGGGACCAGGAAGACATTAACCACCGAAAGATAATTAAATACGTTTTTGGAAAGGGAAAATTTCGGTGGCTTCACTGAATGGACCAATGGTTCATTAGCCACTGAAAGCTCTATTTTCAGTAGTTAACGAATTAAACCCTAATCTCTTTTAACAACCAAAAGGGACGAAAAGGGAAAACAATTATTTGTCCATCAAAATCAAACTCATCAGCATGAGACCTATCATAATTTAGCACGATTAACCACTGAAAAGACTGGGGAACTGCAGTAAATCATAAATTGATGGCCAAGAGGTCGTTATTATTCTGAAATGACTGATGGAAATCAAAACCCTAGCTTCCCTCCATCTGTTCCATGACTGCAGCAATAAAACTACATGAAACACCAAGTTCAACTTAAAAATGATTACTAGGCTTCCTATCTCATGGATATCACCATAATCTACCATCATCTCATTTGAGTATCTACCAAGTGGTTAACCCCTCCAAATCAGTGCCATACCTTCAGTAAACTCCTCATTTTTTGCATGCATCCTTACTGCTCAAGGCCATCTCTGAAAACCAGCCCGCTAACCTCCTTCACAGAATTTGAATTTTGGTTTTTGCAAGTAGTAAGAAGCATAGTTCAAGGATGAAGAAAGGAGGACCTGCTCTCAGAAAGGAACTATGAGACATCAGATACCTAGAATCACATCCAGAAGTCTACCAATTTTTTAAAGAGGCAGGCTATTATAGATTTTGTGAGAAATCCAAGGCTCACATCAGCAGGTTGCAGAAGCATTTTCCCTTTCTTTTGATGGCTCCAAGGGGTTGATAGGAAAAGAAGAGTTCCTAGTGGATGAAACCCTAATTACAGAAGTGACAGAACTCCCAAGAACTGGGGAGAAGTGGTTTAAAACCACCATTACTAAAAATGTGGATTTTAGATCATATTTAAAGCTTGAACATAGAAATGGTGTGTGGAAGAAAAGTGTTCCATCCATTTGGCTAGAGGAGAGGTGGCAGCAATTGCTGAAAGCAATTTTGGTGTATATAACCTATGAAGGAAGGTACAACAGGGAAATGATATATGACTTTAAGCTGAGGAACCATTTTACAGGAAGGAGCCCTTTAAACCTACCCTTTTACCTCCACAAGAGCTTAACAAAGATGGCACACCAGGTAAAGTCCCAGCCGACCAAAATCACAGGAAGGTTGTCTCACCATGACCTCATACAACTCATTGTCCAAGAATTGTTGCAAAGGAGAAACATAGTATGGGAAGATTTTTTATTCTAGAATGAGTTCGAAACAAGCCTACAGCCAGAAGATAAAGGAAAGTCCCCTTCAAAGAAATACACCACCCCCAAGAGTGGAAAAAGGAAGAGGAGGGATATCTCACAAGTAACATCGGATCAACCTTCTCCTGCTTCTAAAATAAACCAAGCTAAAAGAAACCTAGAATTCAGTAGAAAGGAGAAGGAGACCCCAACACAAAGTGGAAATATTATGAACTTACCCTACTCAGACTTAGAAGAAGAAAGGGAGGAAGAGGTTGACCTAGCAGAGAATTTTGCAGCAGAAAATGAAGGGTTTCCTTCACCAACACCAAGGGAAGGTCAAGATGAGCCATTGGCAGAGACCTCCTCAAGCAAACTTAGGTCTCAGAGAGTCAACCAACTACTAGAGAAAATACATGAACTAGAGATCCTGGATAGGGAGATAAAAAGAAATAATGAAATAGTAACCAAGGGAAATAAGGAGTCGCACAATTATGTTCTAGAGATGAGAGGGATGTTGTCATGCTGAAACGGAGAATTCTAAGATATATGTAGGAAAACACCAGGCTGTATAGGATGATCAAACTATTGAGGTTGCATATAAAGAAATCCAACAAAAACGCTAGCTCTCAAGCTCACTGTGAACTGGAAACCCTAGCAAAGGAAGCAACAAGCTTTCAAGATCTAGAGGTAGCCCAGGATGTTGCTATTTTTCAAAACCCTATGCAG
The DNA here is from genome assembly GCA_001517045.1 of Pseudotsuga menziesii. Lineage (NCBI taxonomy): Eukaryota > Viridiplantae > Streptophyta > Pinopsida > Pinales > Pinaceae > Pseudotsuga > Pseudotsuga menziesii. The sequence goes on from LPNX011014789.1 coordinate 98,844, forward strand.
CCTGAAGAAGTGCCATAAGATCAACATCAAAACTGAAAGAGGATGATTGGAAGTTTGATTACAATTTTGTAGAAATAGATATTTTGGTGGCTTAGGCGGATGCATCAACAGTTCATTAGCCATCGAAAGCAGAGATTTTGGCAGCTAACAGAGCCAGGATTCTGCTTCCTTAACCACCGAAAGCAGAAAAGGGTGTAGAAAGATGTTTTGGCATGCAGAACCAGTTTTGGCAAATACAACTATCTAAGGGATAATAAATAAAGCTGAAATTTGCTGAAAAACACCATTGAAAGAGGTCTGTTCCAATTTTGAGGATATAATCATGGAAAATAGGGTCACAAACCATACCTGTTTTTTTTTACCAATAGTGGTTTATCTATCAGATGACAAGTTATACCTGTACTTCAGTACTCACTGCAGTCATCAAGGAGTTCAATGAGTGAACAAGAGTTAGCATTAGATAGACTAGTACTTAAATTAGGTTTTTTGACCTAATTTTGCAAAAACATTTATTTTATCTATTTTTAGTAAATCAGACCCAACTTTTTAGGATTTGGATATTTTTGTAAAGGATATAAAGCCTAAGACTTATTTTGAAGTAAGGGTTCGACTTCAGGGAACTTTAGACCATTATTATTATCATGCTTCTCATATTATTCATGACCTCATATAAGCTCTTTTGCTATCATGTGTTCGGTTTCCATATATTTTCTACTCTGTGCTTGTGCTTGAATGTCTGATTCAGGTTTATTCATGTTATCTAATGTCTGATAGTTGTCATCCTATCTGTATTTTGATGAGTTGAATTGCAAGTACCTTCCTTGTTATGATTAACCATTTATATGTAAATGTTTTATATATGAATCTGTGAGCATAGTAAGTTCTCCATATTTTCACTCTATTAGCAAACCTCTGAATAGTGGTAGTTAGAAGCCTTATATTTGATTGATTTTTATGCATTTCTTGAGAGTGTGAGGTCTTGTAGGTCATATGACTTGATCCATTTAGGAAAACCATAAAAACAGTTAAGTTACCAGGCATCCTCAAGCTGCAACGTAGAGGAGTTTCCTGGAGTGAAAACAGATGGATATATTTCGACGCCAACATTATCAGTTGTTGATTGAGAATTATCAATCTCTAGGACAGTAGGTCCTGATGATGCAGATGAACTAGAATTATCAAATGACAATTGATTTATCATCACAATCATGTCCTCAAAATGGAAGCACACACATGAAATACAAGCGATATGATTGCTTTCATAGCATGAATCCAGTTCCTACCTAGTAAAATATTGTAGTCAAGGGGTGCATCAACCACCTCAACTTCAAATGGCATGGTGTTCCCTCCAAACTGGACTTGAAGGGAGGGAATATTTCCAGGTTTCCTAAATGAACTTCCATCAAACATTGTCAGCATAGTCATAGATTTGGTCATCACAGGTGAGCCAAGGCCTTTGCAACAAGCCAAAGACATCACGAAGGTCGCATTACCTTCATAAAAAACTATGCATTTGATATTGTTATTCTAACACTCCACATGGACTTGGAAATCCATGTGTTAAATAAAGTGAGGCTGGAAGTCATGAGTCTCAGATCAAACCACAATGGAGCCATTGGGGTTAGCTACTCCAAGAGAATCCAATAATTCTCTCATCTACAAAGGACAAGTCTGAACGAATTCAAGCGCTGACATCACACAAGGAGTCTACCCCAAATCCTCAACTATGGAATAATATTTGGTAGCTTGGGCATTAGGATTGTGCCTCGAATGATTTAGGACCCCTTTTGGTATGCATGGTATACCTTCAAGTTTATCAATTTTCAAAGGAATTTCAGGAGGTGTAGACTCTTTACCCATGTTGGGTTGTGACAAATCATAATCTCATAAACAAGTCACAACATTGGAAGCTAACATAATGTTGATACAACGATGGAAACCTTCTACAAATGAAAGGTTTTGATGCCTTCGAGAACTAATTCCAGTGGTTGAGGTCCTCGAATCCATATTTTGATTATGAGGTAGAGATTCAATCAACACAGCTAGGATTTATGCAATGAACTTCAACTCATCCTCAACACGAGGGAACAAGTAGTTGACATGGTCTCCCCCAAAAATATTGCAAGAGAATTTTACCTTTTTCTTAGGTTTCTTGTCCCCCTAGCATTATCGGTGTTAGTGTCATTGTATTAATTCTCCTTATGGTTCCCACCCCATTTGTTATTCATTCCCTTTTTTATATTCTGATCAGGCTACTACTTACCCTTTTGGTTCGATGACTACACATACTGTAATTATTTGATGGAGTGCGAGTGGAAAAGGCCATAGCCTTTCTGGCAGCAGACTAGTTAGTGTTACCACCTAAGTTGTACTTAATGGTTTTTTATCAAGTGAGCTTGGTGAACCGGACAGGGTTAACTTGTTCGGACTTCAAAAGACCTATGGGAGTACTTCTAGGAAGTGCTTGTTGTACTATATCACATGTTCATACCCCATGGAGGAATTGTAATAAATGTTCTAGAATGATAGTGTCTGTAAAAGACTCAATCTCTTAGACTTTATTTGTCAATCCGATTAGCCTAGGGTGTTTTTTCCCTTGGTTATTATTGGTTGTTGAATAAACGACTGATAATTTCTGAGTTTTTCACTCCATACCTCCAAAGTTGGGGTGGTCGGCTTGGAATTTAGGCCTATTGAGGTTATTAGAGTCTATGTGTCAATGTATAAACATGCTATACATCATGGTCGAGTCATATGAACATGTCTAAGTCCCCCTAGGTTTTTTCAATTTTTCATTTTTTAAATTTTTTCAGTGTTTTTTTATTAAAATTTAATTTTTCCAAAACTTAGGCTATTTTTTAATAGTTTAATTGGAAAATTTGATTTTGTAATAAAAGTGGGCCAAATAATCAGTTTTAGTCATGTAGGTGCTCATTTTCAAGCTAAGAGCACCATGGAAACCCATGGACCCACTATTTCCTAGTTTTGAGTGATTTTCCATCACTCAGGTCAGAAAGCCGCAAAAATCAACTATTGATGATTTTAATTAATAAATTGTTGAATAATGGAGCAAATCCAAAATCATAGATCAGTGGATTCTCAGCCGATTTGATTGAAATCAGTCAGATCTGAAGCAGATTCACTGGATCTGACAAATCCTTGATTGAAGGAGGTGATCAAATCAGATCCATAGTTGATCTTCAACATCCTTTATGGGAGATTTCTCCCTCCCTCTCTCCTCAACATGTTTTGGCTCATCTGGATGAGTTTTGGTGGATGCTTCAGTCAACAGGTTGAGGTGTCAGTCAGATCAGCTCTCCGATTGACAATTGCACTCAGTGAGATTCAGATCTGGCTTAGTTAGACACAGATTAGGCATTGATGGACTCTTCATCAGCATATTTGTTTTATCTCCTTGGGATTTGTGCCCCCCTGGGCTGGATCTCCTGGTTTTTGTATATATCCAAGCACAACAGCCTCTTCCAAGCTAGTTAGAACTGGGATTGAGTTGCTGCTGCTATTGTACTGTTGTAATTCTTCATTTCAAATAAATAAAAGCTTTGGAGGCTAGACGGTGTTGTGCCATTACATGTGTGGATGATTATTGCCATTATTTTACTGAGGTAACTTGTATATGTATTCATTTTTTGCTAATTGCTTGTAGATCCATCGTCAAGATTGATAATAGGCTTATTATAATCTTGATAGAAAGGTGCTTTTCAATAAGTTTATTGACCATCTCCTTCCTTTGATGCATGTTTAGAGATCTAGATTCAACATGTCCTATAAGCTTATATGCATGTTATTTTGAATCTTTGTGTATGTACTAATCATATCTCACAAGTTTCTTGGCAAGTTCTTTGATTTTAGCTGAGCTGCAGGTTCCTACATTGGAGAGGATATTGATCTAGTTTTCTTCTCCACTCTCTTCAAACCTTCCAAAGGCATAGTCCCTCGACATTCCACCGGAAAGCTCCACTGTGGATCTTCAAGGAAACCGGCATTTCTCTCCTCCTCTTCCTCCCTCAAGATCAACTCTTCACCCAATTAACTTTTCATAGCTTTGTTTTGGTTTAGATCTATAATATTAAAATTAATTTCAACATAGATCTATACTATCAAAGCTCATATTCTAGATCTTAGTTTTTTTTGTACATAAAGTTCAATTTTAAGAGATCTAGCTAAAATTACCATATTTTCGCAAGCATTTTAGTGAAAATTCGTAGCTTGCTGTTATGGTAGCTCTATGATAAAATTTAATATTCTGTAATATCAGTGCATATTTCATTGGCTGCACAAACAGAAAGCCAATATCCCAAGGAAAGCTTGCTTTTCTTGGTTCCTTTGTCACCTGTTTAGCTAGTTTTAAGTCCATCTTTTTTGAGTTAAGGTAGGCTGATACAAAGGTACTCTTAAAGTGTTTTTGGGCACATTTAATTCTGATATGCTTTTTTTTTTAGCAAGTTTTACAGAAATAAAGGAAGCTACTGTTCGGAAGTGGCCTCGGGAGCGTTGAAATCCCCCCAGGGGTCTCCCATTTGACTATAACCTTGTAATCTCTTGATTTCAATCCATATAAGGATCAAGAGGAATTATATTATTTATATGATATTGTAACCACTATTAATAAAATTATTTTTGAATAGGCTTTTTCGAGCCCATTCCCCATCCCCCCTGGGGGGATTTGCGTCGGTGTTCCTTTTTGTAGCTTTTTGCTCATTTATGTTCAAACTAGCATTGATCTAATCTGAAGGGTAGTATACTTTATTTAATTACCAATTTCATATTCCATATTTTGTATTTCAAAGTAATTATAATACTTACCCCACGACTACCCGATTGACCCGAAAGGGGAAAGAGATTCGTGGTAGGACTAATTAGGAAACTGGAATTGTCTATCTATTTTCTTTTCTACCATTCATTTTTCAGCTATTATAAAATTAACCCCTCCTTGATTCCATGATTGAGATCCACTTGGATTGAAAGAGGTTCATGGAGGGTTTTCTTTTAAACAAGAACACCCAGTTTAAAATTTACTAAAAATTAACAAGACTCCGGTGTGTATGCTCTGCACTTGGATGTGGTTCGTCCAATCAATCAAGCTGTATCAAAAGAACTTGAGTGACTAGTATAATTAGGACTCACTCTCCCAAATTAACAAACCAACAGGTGAAAATCCAACACCTAGATCAAACCATCACGGTGGCAAAATACCCAAAGGAAGCAGGAACTTCTGAAAAGTGACCTCAGGGCGCCAATCTCTGTCACACCCTAACGGGTGCGTTATGAACAATAGCCCCAGAGACTCCATTTCAGCCCACATATTCCTTGCGGGTAGCCGTGAAGGTTTAGTTTT
>LPNX011014789.1:104370-130747 GCA_001517045.1 Pseudotsuga menziesii
CATTCTAAGGCACTGGTTATTTTGTTGCTTTATATATATATTATGTCTCAGCATTATTCTTTCGTGTGTTCATCTTTTGTATCTTGCCATCTTTAATCATCTATAGTTAAATTGCAAACTCATAAGTAACTCAATCAGTTTAACATCACAACACTATGTAATTATCCTTAGTAACTTAATAGGGTCTACGCCCCTTGGCTTTGTTAGGAGTTGAGCCTAAACAGAGGAGTCAAGAACAAGGTGACAGCCTTGACTCGAGACTTTCCCCCAAGGACACACCAAGTGGCTTGAAGATTTCTGCCACGTGACCCAGGTGCATGAAAGGCGGCAACACTTTTTGGCGCCGTTGTCGGGGATAAATATTTTTATTCCCGAGTACGACTTAGCTTAACTTTTTTATAAACAACTAAAAAGATAAAACTTTTGATTGATCTAGTCTTTAAAAAACATAAAAATTAAAACTCGATCCATCTGGCGACTCCACTGTCTAACATCCCTTCAATAATTTCTACCAGAAGAAACCACCGACAATTATTCAATCCTCTCCCTGATCCCGAAAGGTTTATTAGGGAAATATTGAATAGGCAGACTTCTCATAGAAACCTTGAATATTAGGGAGACCAATCCCTCTCAGATATCCATCACATATTTGTAGAGAGTCATGTTCACTAATCTCAAGAAATGATGAAATTTTTCAAACCCCTTGACTTTTCTCAGATAGCAGGTAGTCCTCATGAAATTCCAAATGTTTCTATCAAGAAGTTCCCCATATTTCAGGGCAATAATGCCATCACTGCCAAGTCTCACCTTCGAAAGTTTGAAAAGCACCTTGTTAGTTATTGCAATGATGCTGCCCATGACCATGATGATGTGAAAATGACGCTCTTTGCTTTATCCTTGGAAGATGACGCTAAAGAATGGTACTTCGACCTAGATGATGATTCATATAAAACTCTTAGTGAATCCCTAGAGGGTTTTAAGAAGAAATGGGGGGAAAAGAAAGAACCAAGACATCTGCTTGCTGCCCTCCATAACATAAAGAATATGGAGAATGAAACCATTGATGAATTTAATACTAAGTTCAGGCGTGTGGTTGTGGACCTCCCTAGAGAAATCAAGCCAAGGGATGCCTCCATCCTCATATCTTACATCGAAGCTTTCACTGGTGATTTCAGGTACTAGTTAAGGGACAAAGAGCTGGCCGATCTAAAAACTGCTCAGGAATTGGCCGAGAAAATAGAAAAGAATATGCAGTCTTTAGGCAAATCCAACATTCCAAGTTACACTAGGGGAAACACTTCATACAACGAAGAAAAGGGAAAATCCTTTGAATCAAAAGAAAAGGGAGCCTCTAAAGATCCCATGGAAAAGGTAACAAACATGATAAAAGACTTGGTTACTAGTCAAAACCAACTTATGGCAGATCAGTCTGCACAATTGAATCTTATGCACAATAGAATAATCACAATGGAAAGAAATAATGGACCTAGGAACTTTCAGCCTAGGCAGAATCAGATGTATCAAAAGAAGTTTCCTCAATAAGAGCCTATGATTCCAAACCAGTTAGACTCGGCTAACATGGTAGAAGAAGTAATTCCATGGTGTAGACCCTGTGAACAATTACACCAAGAAAGCACTTGTTATGTTGCAAATCAAGTCATGGAACATGGACTTCCCAAGGTCAGTAATCAGGAAACAAATTCAAGCGAGCCTGATCATATATACATGGTAGGCCAGGCCTACCCTTTGTTACCATATAAACAGTACAAGCCTGAGGATGAAACCATTGCAGAATCTTATAGTGAAACTTATGATGAAAATTGTAATATACATGATGGGACTCCTATGTGTTCTCCATATAATGATGACAGTCTAGAAGGTTTACTGCCTTGTGACCTTTTCTATGAAGAACATGAGTATGAAAATGAGGACAAGTATAGCTTGGAGAATGATACAAGTGACGAAGACTCCCTTATCCCGGACAAAGATGTTGATGAGGAGTCCTGGACATTCATGGAAAATCCAGTCTGTGACATGAATAAAGAGGAAAATAATCAACTAGAAACTTTTTATGGTTTTGTTGATTTTTCTGTCTATGGCATATCTAAAGGAGAGAGCATGGACCATGCGGCCTTGGGAAACTTTGATATGAAAAAGGAGCATGCAATTTATCCATATGATCATTCAGAGTTGTATCATGCAGAGCCACACAAAGGTATAAATAATGAAGACATGGAGAAGCACTGTTGTGAAAAGACATATGTGATGCAGTTATTAGAATATCGGTCTCAACTATCATCTTCACATATAGAGTTTCCTCATTACTTGGAGCCGCTTGGGGCTTATATAGTGAATTATCATCCGGTAAGCCTTGATGATCAGTATGATGGTGTGGTAAATCTTCCTTATCATTCCAATTTGTACATCAACCCTGTCCAGTCATGGATAGAAGCAGCCTGCGCAAGCACTTACAAGTTGGGGAAGAATTTTTATGACATTATTCATGCCTATGATCTCCCATCCATCCTGCTCATTCTAAATCATCACGCAAGTTTGCAATTTCTGAATAAGGTATCCTTACTTTGGATGGTAACCAAAGACAAAGAAATTTTTTTTATGTTAATAAAATGCTTAGGTGGTTACATTGGATTTCTGATTACACTTAACCCTTTTTATATCATGCTTAGAGTAGGAAAATAAGCTCCTTGAAAGAGAGAATTTACTTTTTGCAATTCTATTTATACTTAGCTATAATAAAACTTTGCTTCTTTTAGTTAGTTACATTTGTTTTGTTTAAATAAATCATCTTAATGGTTCATTCAGTTTTTTATAAAACTCGTGCTACTAAGGTTTTTCTTCTCAAGTTGAGATGTTTTTACAGGGTATATAAACTAGATATTTTGATGTTCTCATATCCTCTCCTTGCCTTAAAGACCAGACCAAGCACATGTCCCACAGTTGGAACCAGAATGTTACCACCTAAGTTGTACTTAGTGGTTTTTTATCAAGTGAGCCTGGTGAACAGGACAGTGTTAACTTGTTCGGACTTCAAAAGACCTGTGGGAGTACTTTTGGGAAGTGCTTGTTGTACTATATCACATGTTCATACCCCATGGGGGAATTGTAATAAATGTTCTACAATGATAGTGTCTGTAAACGACTCGGTCTCTTAGACTTTATTTGTCAATCCGATTAGCCCAGGGTGTTTTTTCCCTTGGTTATTATTGGTTGTTGAATAAACGACTAATAATTTTTGAGTTTTTCACTCCATACCTCCAAATTTGGGGTGGTCGGCTTGAAATTTAGGCCCATTGAGGTTATTAGAGTCTATGTGTCAATGTATAAACATGCTAGACATCATGGTCGAGTCATATGAACATGTTTAAGTCCCCCTAGGTTTTTTCAATTTTTCAATTTTTTAATTTTTTTAGTGTTTTTTTATTAAAATTTAATTTTTCCAAAACTTAGGCTATTTTTTAATAGTTCAATTGGAAAAATTGATTTTGTAATAAAAGTGGGCCAAATAATCAGTTGTAGTCATGTAGGTGCTCATTTTCACGCTAAGAGCACCATGGAAACCCATGGACCCACTATTTCCTAGTTTTGAGTGATTTTCCATCACTCAAGTCAGAAAGCTTAAAAAATCAATTATTGATGATTTTAATTAATAAATTGATGAATAATGGAGCAAATCCAAAATCATAGATCAGTGGATTCTCAGCCAATTTGATTGAAATCAGTCAGATCTGAAGCAGATTCACTAGATCTGACAAATCCTAGACTGAAGGAGGTGATCAAATCAGATCCAGAGTTGATATTCAGCATCCTTTATGGGAGATTTCGCCCTCCCTCTCTCCTCAACACGTTTTGTCTCATCTGGATGAGTTTTGGTGGATGGTTCAGTCAACAGGTTGAGGTGTCAGTCAGATCAACTCTCTGATTGACAATTGCACTCAGTGAGACTCAGATCTAGCTCAGTTAGACATAGATCAAACATTGATGGACTCTTCATCAGCATATTTGGTTTATCTCCTTGGAATTTGCGCCCCCCTGGGCTGGATATCCTGTTTTTTGTATATATCCAAGCACAACAGCCTCTTCCAAGCTAGTTAGAACTGGGATTGAGGTGCTGCTGCTATTGTACTATTGTAATTCTTCATTTGAAATAAAGAAAAGATTTGGAGGCTAGACGGTGTTGTGCCATTACATGTGTGGATGATTGTTGCCATTATTTTATTGAGATAACCTGTATCTGTATTCATTTTTTGCTAATTGCTTGTAGATCCATTGTCAAGATTGATAATAGGCTTATTATAATCTTGATAGGAAAGGTGATTTTCAATAAGTTTATTAGCCATCTCCTTCCTTTGATGCATGTTTAGACATCTAGATTCAACATGTCCTATAAGCTTATATGCATGTTATTTTGAATCTATGTGTATGTACTAATCGGATCTCACAAGTTTCTTGGCAAGTTCTTTAATTTCAGCTGAGCTGTAGGTTCCTACATTGGAGAGGATGCTGATATATTTTGCTTCTTGACTCTCTTCAAACCTTCCAAAGGCATAGTCCCTTGAGATTCCACCTGAAAACTCCACTATGGATCTTCAAGGAAATCGGCATTTCTCTCCTCCTCTTCCTCCCTCAAGATCGACTCTTCACCCGATTACCTTTTCATAGCTTTGTTTTAGTTTAGATCTATCATATTAAAAGTAATTTCAACATATATCTATCCTCTTGAATATCATATTCTAGATCTTAGTTTTTTTTTGCACATAAAGTTCAATTTTAAGAGATCTAGCTAAAATTACCATATTTTCACAAGCATTTTAGTTAAAATTCGTAGCTTGCTGTTATGGTAGTTTCATTTTCTCTATGATAAAATTTAATATTATTCAATATCAGTGCATATTTCATTGGCTGCACAAAAATCAAGACAAGATCCCAAGGAAAGCTTGCTTTCCTTGGTTCCTTTGTCACATGTTTAGCTAGTTTTAAATCCATCTTTTTTGAGTTAAGGTAGGCGGATCCAAAGGTACTCTTAAAGTGTTTTTAGGCATATTTCATTCTGATATGCTTGCTATTTTTTAGCATGTTTGACAGAAAGAAAGGAAGCTGCTGTTCGGAAGTGGCCTCGGGAGCTTTCAAATCCCCCCAGGGGTCTCCCATTTGACTAGAACCTTTTATTTTCACACCTTGTAATCTCTTGATTTCAATCCATATAAGGATCAAGAGGAATTACATCAGTTATCTGATATTGTAACCGCTGTTAATAAAATTATTTTTGAATAGGCTTTTTCGAGCCCATTCCCCATCCCCCCTGGGGGGATTTGCGTTGGTGTCCCTTTTTGTTACTTTTTGCTCATTTCTGTTCAAACTAGAATTGATCTAATCTACAGGGTAGTATAATTTATTTAATTACCAATTTCATATTCCATATTTTATATTTCAAAGTAATCATAATACTTACCCCACGACTTCTCGATTGACCCGAAAGGGGAAAGAGATTCGTGGTAGGACTAATTAGGAAACTGGAATTCTGTATCTGTTTTATTTTCTACCATTCATTTTTCATCTATTATACAATTAACCCCTCCTCTATTCCTCGATTGAGATCCACTTTGATCGAAAGAGGTTCCTGGAGGGTTTTCTTTTAAACAAGAACACCCAATTTAAAATTTACTAAAAATTAACAAGACTCTGGTGTGTATGCTTTGCACTTGGCTGCGGTTCATCCAATCAGTCAAGCTGTATCAAAATCACTTGAGTGACTAGTATAATTAGGACTCACTCTCCCAAATTAACAAACCAACAGGTGAAAATCCAACACCTAGATCAAACCATCACGGTGGCAAAATACCCAAAGGAAGTGGGAACTTCTGAAAAAGTGACCTCGGGGTGCCGATCTCTGTCACACCCTAATGGGTGTGTTATGAACAATATCCCTAGAGACTCCATTTCAGCCCACATATTCCTTGCGGGTAGCCGTGAAGGTTTTGTTTTGGACATACTCCAAGTACTCTAGGGTATATCTGGAGTCCCCCCTTTGCCTAATTTTAATCAACTCACACTTCAATTTTAACTTAAAACATACCAAGAGGAAATCGCAAAACACTCACTCCAAGCACGCGCAAGTACATTGTTTCTATTTTTTGACTCCATTCTAAGGCACTGGTTATTTTCTTGCTTTATATATATATATATTGTGTCTCAGCATTGTGCTTTCATGTGTTCATCTTTTGTATCTTGCCATCTTTGATCATCTATAGTTAAATTGCAAACTCCTAATTAACTCAATCAGTTTAACATCACAACACTAAGTAATTATCCTTAGTAACTTAATAGGGTCTACCCCCCTTGGCTCCGTTACGAGTTGAGCCTAAACGGAGGAGTCAAGAACAAGGTGATAGCCTTGACTCGAGACTTACCCCGAAGGACAGACTGAGTGGCTTGAATATTTATGCCATGTGACCCAGGTGTGTGAAAGGAGGCAACAGTTAGTAGACAAATTTTTCAATTGAGTTGTAACCTAGTGTTGCAGTTGCAATTATTTTCCCAAATTTTGAAAATTTTGGACCCTCCTTTTTTATGTTATCTTGCCTGGGATTGTTTGGATCACTGAACTCTATTTTCTTTTCCCTCTGCTACAAATTTGGATCTTTTGAGATTGAATTGAGGTCAACTATTTTCTTTCATTTCGGAAGTTCAATGATCTAAAACTGGCAATGCTTTTGACTTTGGAACTTAACATTTTTTTATTTTTTTCAATAGTTTGGTTTTATCCCTGTCAGAGGTTTGTTCAAGATTAAGTTGAGGTTTTAGTTTTCATTATCGTTGCCTTTTCGGAGGGAAAACAGAGAACTCTTTGATGAACAGTTTGTCCTCGCCGATTTCGTGGTTTTATTGCTCAAACCTTTTGTTCTTCAATGTTTTGATTTTATCGTTGTCGAAATTCATTTGAATAGTGAATTGGGGTCGTAGTTCTCTATACAGCCATCGTTGCGGAAGCTAACTAATGAACATCCCGATGAAAAGTCATGGTTTCCACCATTGTGGCTCCTTAGTGAACTAACCATCCGACATATAGTTGTTCCGTTCACCGATGGTTTGTTCTGATTTTCGTCGATGCCTAGTTTTATTGATCAAACCTTTTACTTTGTGATGTTTTTGTTTTCGCTATCAGAGCGGTGTTGATGATTGATCGGAGGGCTAGTATTTTTTGTTGTCAACACAGTGGCTGCGTTAAGATTTAAAATTATTGATCTGTTGTCCTTAGTTCTTCCGATCGTCAATGATTTTCTATTGTTACGGAAGTCGTAGTCAGAATGTCTTCCGTCGTTGTGGCTGCATAGTAAACTAATCAACCAATGAATTAGTGGTTCCTATCTCCGACGCTTAACTATAGGTCGTTTTTAGTGTTTGGGAGTGCCGACACTTGGGAAGGGTTGAAGACTAATCTGTCGACACATTACTAGTTAGTCCTTTGAGCCTCCAATCGCTGATGTTTTCTATTGCTGCAAAACCCTTAGTCCATATGACTTCCATTGTTGCGGCTCCTTAGTGAACTAACTATCTGATGCTATAGTGCTTCCACCCTCCAAAGTGGAGTATATGCCCAATGATTACCATTTTTTATTTTGACTACTAGCAGGGTTTTCCAGCCATTTTTTGTTGTGCTTTTACTCTATTTTATGGGATGGCAGAGTTTTCCTGTAGGTACTGGTCGAATCAAGGTTTTTCTGAGATGAAGAGCACACTTTGGGGTTTGGTTTTTTGAGGAGTGTCGGTTGCATTGTCTTGGTTCATGCTTTCTTCTCGAGGTTTTGAGTTAGTTTAGATGCATCCTAGGTTGAGATGAAGAGTCTGTTCTATCGGGATTGTGGTTTTAGTTGGGTAGTGGGTTTAGAGGATTTTCAAACCCATCTTGCAATATTTTTCTTTGCATTATAATGTTTTCTTTTCATGCATTAATATTGTTTAGAGTTCATTTTATAGAATGCATGTATTGATACAGTTTCTGTTACTTTATTAAACACTAAATGGTTTAAAATATGTTATTTTCATGATAGGGTGATTGCTGCTGCAAAGAAGATATGTCTAGAAGACAAAGCAGGAGAAATGAGGCAACAATGAAGGAAGAGAAAGAAATGAAGAAGTATAGATGGAGAAAGCGAAGGAGAAAGTGAGGATCTGAGATCTCAACAGATCGATAGCAAAAGAGCCCTAGGCTTGGGAAAATTCCATCAACAACCAAATTGGTCTCTCTTTATAAAAAGTGCTATTAAATTTTAATCTAATGTAACGTATTGTGTAGCACCTACTAAAAGACAAAATTGTTAGAATGAACGGTTGGGGGGGAACCCAAAGGTCACAAGGGGTAGCCCAAAGGTTTTGATGTTTTGTATAAGTATAGGAGAGTTAGATAGAAGAAGGGACTTTTTCCGATATATATTTGTGAGAGCATGTTGTAAGAAGAACTATTTCCTTTTGCAATAAGAATTACAAGTTTCCTGTTGGAGAAATCTTGATGGATATTTTCAAATGTTGTGCTATGGATCTGCTGAATGTGAACTATTTAATTTTCAGCTTGTGTCCATTAACTGTGAGATCATTCTAACTCTTTCAACCTATGTTCTTGTTATGAATGCACTCTAGTTTATTCTATGAAATTTCCACTGTGAGTAATGAAGGCTTTTCATAAACAATAAGCTATCTTGTTGTTCATATATATATTAATATTCATGTGTTTTGAAATAAGTAACAGCTATCTGTGATTTTTCTTAATGCATGCGCAGAAATACATTACTCATTGATAAATGATAATCTTGCTCCCTAGGGATAGGTTAGATAGTTAGTTTTAGTTTGTTTTTGTGTGTGATATAGATGCGAGAGAGTTAAGACGAGAGGTAAGAACCTGTGCATCACATTGTGACTGTTCCTCGTATTCTTTATCAATCTGCATGCTTAGATAGGCACTTGCATATCATACTTAAATTCAAAAAACTAAAAATACACACGGTGGACCGAGCCGTAACCAGTAAAACCTTTATTTTGTTACTTGCCCTATGGTAGTCGGAGCGTAAACCGGACGGATTCCCCATACCAAATAGTAATAGGCTAGTTGGGAATGTTTACTGGGGAGAATCCCTAACTATTGTCACCTACGAATTTCTATGCCTCAACAGTTTTTGGCAGTAGAAGGAGGGCCTCTAGTGCATGGCTAGCTGAGGAAACCCATTTCCTCGAAATTATTCCATCAATAACAATTCTGAGAGTAGTTTGTTTCCCAATCCAATTCTTGAAGAGAAGGGAAAAGGGGTTTTGTATGCTGTCGATAATGAAGTAGTTGATGATTTGAGAATAATTACTAGGGCTTATGTGAATAATATTGGAGGATTACCAATTATTTCTGTCTTATTCAAAAGAGAATATCGGAAGAAAGACCGCCCTATATTGGAAGACACAGTGTTGATTGAAGATTTTGAAGAACTGGTAGAAACAGCCTTACAGGAAGTTGTTCAACCTCTGAATCAGTTGGACCCAGATACACCTTACTATTCACCTATTCATACCCATGTTCATTCACCACCTCACTCTCCACATAAAATCATGGCAAATGTAAATGCAAATCAGCCACCCAACCCACCAAATCCACCACCTGCTTGGAGGGCTAGAAAACCTTTAAACCTAACACCTCCTTTGCATGATTTGCCTCAAGCATTTGAGAAAATGTTGCCTAAGTTTGACCCAAGTGAAAATATTTTGGTAGATGATTATTTGCAAAGCTTTTAATTGGATATAGAAGGACTACGGGCTGGAGAACACGAAGATGTAGTATACAGATTGTTTCCACATACTCTGAAAGGAGCAGCAGCTTCATGGTATTTTGCTTTGCCTGCAAATTCAATCACAGACTGGGATACATTTGAAAGAATATTTAGAAGTAAATATGCAGTCCAGAAAACTCATGCAGCATTAATGAAAGGGTTATGTGCTTTAAAGAAAGAAAGAAAAGAAAAAGTGCATAGTTTCACTCAAAGGTTTGCTGCTTATCTTAAAAAAAATTCTGCAACTGATAAACCATCTGATAAAGCTCTGATTGAATACTATACTTCAGCTTTAGGGCCTAAATTGGCCTTGTTTTCCAAGATGTCAGTCAATCCTACATTGTTAGAAACTTATGAAGAAGCTGAGAGAGTAGAAGCTGAAAAAAAGAGCATAGAAGATTATCTTGAGCAGTCGGGAGAAAAAACGTTTGGTAAAAAAGATTTATTGCTGACTAAGCCTAAAGATGAGCAATCACATGAATTTGAAGGAATGTTGAAAATGATGCAGAAGCTATCTAACAGAGTGATAGATTTGGAAAAAGAAAAGGAGGCTCATAAATCATACAAGCCTTACTATAAAAGGAGAGAAGACAACAATCAATCTAAACCTCCTCCACACAGTCCTACATCAATGAATTTAACTGAGGTAGGTATGGATAATTTTTGCACCTTTCATCAGCAGCCTAATTCTGAAAAAAATTGCCCTCAATGGATCAATTCGATGACATTAGTAATGAATCAGCTATTGGACTCTAAACTAACAGAATATAATGAGCATGAAAAAAAAAATCAACCCATAGAAAAACAAGAAGATGATGCTTTAGTTTTATGGGACTGTGTCTCACTTTTTGATACAAAAGAGGAAGGTTCACTGAACTGGGAAGAAGCATCAGAAACAAATGTGACAACAAGAAGTCAGGGTTTGATAAAAGAAGATAGGTCAGTACTCCCTAAAATTAAGAGACTTCAAGAGAATGTAAAGAAAATTCAGAAGAGCACTGCTACTGATAAAATACTTGAATTCACCATTACGAGTCAAAATCCACAGAAAATCAACATGCCTGTTAATCCTGTTGAAGAGAAGATTGATAATGTAAAAATGAATATTGAAGAACATAATATGGAGTATAATATTGTGGAAGATATTAAAAGGGATAAGGCAAATATCTCAATATTCGAAATGTGTAATGTTCCTTAGCAGAAAGAAAAATTGTTAAAAGCACTTGAAGTACCAAAGGAAAAGCTTCCCACTGACAACCAACCTGAAGAAGAAGAAATTGGTGAAGCAAGTTAGGGAGGTAAGTCTAAATAAAAAACCCCACCATTTCTCCTAACCTTTGAAATTTTCAACCATAACGTGCACAACTCTTTAGTAGACTCAGGGCCATCAGTCAATGTTATGCCACTTTCGGTCTGCAAGAAGATAAATGGACAACCTAAACCATCTCCCTGGCAGGTTATTCAGTTAGACAAAACAATTGTGAAGGTAATTGGGGAAATGGAGGATGTTCTGATTCGATTATCTTCAAATGAAAAGGTATGCCAGTTCATCAATATTGTAATAGAAGACATACCTGAGGCTTTTGGACTTGTTTTGAGTCGAGATTGGAAAGCAAAGCTAAATGGATATTTTGCATCAGATTGGTCACATTTGTGGTTTGCTTATAAGGGAAGTCCCAATCAAATAAAAGTATTAAGAGAGCCCCACATGAAGCACAATGATACTTAGTTGGAGGGTAAGAATGAACCAGTGAATTTTGTATTGGGAAATTACTTCATTGAACTAGAACCAAGAAACTACGAAGCGGAAGAAGCCAACGGTACACTAGACACCCAGCCGATCTCCTTCGATTTTCATGGGCTGATGAGATTGATTGTAAAATAGTAGACTTAGTTTCAGATGTAGTTTTTCATTCAAGTACAGTATAAGTAGATAGTTTTTGGACACTTTTTTTATGGATCTAAAACATTGGAAGGATCAAGAGATGACTGTGTTCTAATTGATCCAAAGAAAAATAAACATTTTCTTTCATGTAGAATAGAGTTTGAATGTACCAATAATATAGCCGAATATGAAGCATTAGTTCAGGGACTAAGAAAAGCAATTGAATTAAAAGTAGAAAATATGAAAGTGTATGGGGATTCTGAAATAATTGTAAAGCAAATTCAAAATCAGATACATTGCATTTCACCTCATTTAAAAGCTTACCAGAATGAAGTGTGGGATTTGCTTAAAAAAAATTATGCATTTAATATTGCATCCATTCCTAGACTAAAGAATGCAGTAGTTGACTTGTTAGCTACCTCAGCTGCAAGGATTGTACCTTCAAATAACAGATGTTCTATTGAATTACTTTTTAGGCCTTCGGTTCCAGACATGATTACCAATCTATGAGTTTTTTATGATGATCAACAAATCTTGGAATGTTTGATGAATGATGAAACCTTCAAAGGAGCAATAATCGATGATGAAGAACACAAAGTTGAGTTAAAATTCGACAACTTTATTCCTAAAGTGGTCAGGACCTTAGAGCAGATGTTTGATTTAGACAACAAGTTCAGAAGACCAACAAATGTCAAGACTCATAGCTCGTCTTTACAATTCGAGATGATAAATTTAGGAACTGAAGTTGAACCCAAATATGTAAATTTGGGAAAGTATTGCTCTCCCGGTGAAAGAAATAAGTTCATTAGTTTGTTCAAATAGTACAAAGATGTGTTTTCCTAGACATATGAAGAGCTTAAAACATATGACACCAATATTATACAACATGTCATCCCTATTAGATATGGAGTCAAGCCTTATCAACAGCCTTTGAGAAAAATGCATCCAAAATTGGAGCCTTTAATTCAAAGTGAAGTGAAAAAATTATTGAATGCGAAAATTATATTCAAAGTCAGACACTCGTAATGGGTTTCGAATTTGGTGCCAGTAAGGAAGAAATCTCGAGAAATCAAGCTATGTGTGGATTTCAGAAACCTAAATCGTGCTTTGGATAAAGACAACTATCCAGTCCCACCCATGGAACATATATTGCAGATGGTTTCGGGTTCTGAGTTATTTTCATTATTAGATGGATTCTATGGCTATAATCAAGTGTTAGTAGCTGAAGAATACATACTTAAAACTACATTCAAAACAAGGTGGGGAACTTTTGCTTACAGAAGAATGCCCTTTGGACTCATAAATGCTGGAGCTACTTTCCAGAGGGCCATGGATATAGCTTTCCATGGTTTGATTGGCTGTACTATTTTGTTATATCTCGATGATATCATGATATTTTCGAAAAAGAGAGAAGAACACACATTCCATCTAAAACAAATTTTTGAGCGTTGTCAAAAATACGGTATCTAACTGAATCCCAAGAAATGTGTGTTTGCAGTTATAGAAGGAAAGCTACCAGTTCATGTTGTTTCTAAAAAAGGGATCTCCATAGACCCAAAAAGGATTAAGGCCACCAAACAAATCCCTTTACCCCATAACAAAAAATGTATGCAATCAGTCATGGGGACAATTAATTTCATGCGAAGGTTTGTATCGGATTTTGTTCAAATTGTTAAACTTTTGCAGCAAATGGTGAAACAAAGTGAACAATTCAAATGGACTGATGTGGAAAAGAATGCATTCAGTAAGATAAAGACATCTATTGCACATGCACCATCTCTTAAAAGTCCAAATTTCAAAAAATATTTTATTTTGTACACTTTCGCTTTTGATGATTCATTGGCAGCGGTGCTTACTTAGAAGGGAGATCGGGGAGATGAGTACCCCATATCATTTATGAGCACTGGTCTACAGGGGGCTAATTGAATTACCCAGCTATGGATAAACAAGCTTATGTAGTCTTCAAAGCGGTAAAACTATTCAGGCCATACATACTTAAGAACCGGACTAAGGTAGTATTTCCACACCCAGATGTCTCTTTTTGTACAAAAGGAATTAGGAGAAAGAAGAGGCAACTGGGTAACAACTTTACAAGAATATGATCTCGAATTCAAACCAGCATCTATAGTAAATGGCTAGGGATTGTGCAAACTAATGGCTGAACATAAAGACAATGAAGAAAACAATTGGGACGGTGAAGCTGAGTTACATATGATGGATGTATGTCCTCTTTTCATAGCTCTAGATTCCTGGTACCGAGACCTTGTTCATTACCTTCAGGAAGGATTGTTTCCAGAACATTGGAATTCCAAAAAATGAAGAGCATTGCGCCTTAAATCAAATTCATATTAGATCATTGATGGAATATTATTGAGAAATAATTATGATGGAGTTCTTCTCAGATGCTTAGAGAAAGAAGATGCAAAGAAGGTCATAACAGAGTTACATGATGGGCCTGTGGGAGGTCATTTTTTCGAAGATACGACAGCCCACAAGATTCTCAGAGCCAGATACTATTGGCCCACATTGTTCAAGGATGCACATGCCCATGTTAGAAAGTGTGATATCTGCCAGAGGTGTGGGGGAAGACAAGCCAAAGAAGCAGGACCATTGATGCCTGTGATGATAACAGAACCATTCAAGAAATGGCGGATTGATATCATTGAAGAGATAAAACCAAATTCTTCCTTGCAACACAAATACATTTTGACAGCAACTCACTACTTCACTAGATGGGTCAAGGCCATTCCGTTACGTAAAGTGAATGAAGATGCGGTCATGGATTTCTTGCAAGATCATATTATGACCAGGTTTGGGGTTCCAATTTCCCTGGTTTTTTAGAATGCTACTTATTTTTCTTCTATTAGATTAACTGCATTTGCTCATGAAAGAGGAATCAAATTGCATTATTCTGCAAACTATTACCCACAAGGAAATGGTTTGGCAAAATCTACAAACAAGAATCTGATTAGGATCTTAAAAAACACTGTGATAGAAAACCAGAGAGGTTAGCATTTAGCATTACTGAATTCTCTTTGGGCTGATAGAGTCACACCCAAAAATTCCTTAGGTGTGTCACCGTATACCCTTGTTTATGGAAAAGAAGCTATTCTTCCTCCCAACATTATGCTACCATCTTCCATAATAGCTCAGGAGTATAGAGGTACAGATAATGAAATCCTACAGATTAGAATCTATAATCTTTTGAAGGTGGAAGAGTCTAGGTCCAAATCCAAATAACATTTTAATAATCAACAGGAAGTAGTGAAATGGTTGTTTGATAAGCATAAATCTGGAAAAAGGGAATTTGAAGTGGGAAATCTGGTTCTTAAGTGGGATCACCCACATGATGAAAAGGGGAAACACACAAAGTTTCAATAGTTATGGTAGGCCCTTTTCAAATTGCAGCAAAGCTTGGCCCCTCAACCTAGAAGTTGCAAGATTTACAGGGGTGGGAAGAGAACATACCAGTTAATGGTTTAGTCCTCAAACCTTATTTTTCCTGATTTTTGTTTTTATTTTGTGCATAAATAAACTGATTTCTTGGTTTTGTTTTGATTTGCATATTTTGTTTTGTTTTAGTTAGGGTTTGATTGATTTCAATTAAGGAAGCAAACTTTTGGTTGCATGGAAAGCATCATAATTATGGATTAACTAAAATCCTTGATTATAAGACTGTGTATTATTGATTAATCTGAAAGAATTCTTCTAGTTTAGCAGTTTTCATAAATGGCTATGAACACATTGAAGTCCTACTTACTCCTTGTAAAATAACTCAGGTTCAAAAGGTCTGGAATAATATTTCAAGGCTCCATCCATCTCATATTTAAAAATGTCTTAGGGGGTGACAGCAAAAGACCCATGGAAAGGAAGCAGGGTAAACAGTATATTATATATAAACCATCCCATGCCAAGAATTGAGAGCCAAAAGGAAAATAAGAGTAAAAAAAACTCCTAAGAAAGCAATATGTATCAAAACAAAGTACTAAACGATATGAGTACAAAGTTTCCAAAGTTCTTCTCCATCCATGAGCTGAAAATTAAATACATCTCTCACACAAAAGGACACTATGGATTGAGGATCCTGAATAAAAAATTCATAAAGAAAGGCATGCAGGAGGACTCAGAAAGGACAAAAAAGTACAAAAGCACAAAAGTGCAAAATGGCATGGGAATGAGGAACAAATGAATATTTCTGTTTACCATATGTTACAATCCTGTGGTGTCCAAGCTGGGAGCTACCCGAAGAAAAAGGTAAAAAATGAAATTCATATTCCTGGCCTCAAAAGAGTTATCTAGACCTTTAAATCTTGGTTCCCATTATCCCTAAATTGGACTATCATTAATGATTAAAGTACATATATTTTCCATTTGGGAAATCCAGACATCTAGAGGGATTCAACATGTTGGTTTTATTGTCAAACAGTCTGTTACTTAAGGAAGAAATTGTCAAGAGATCTGGGTTAACCAGGTAGTCACTAATTGTTGCAGCTGCAACTATTTTCCCAAATTTTTAAAATTTTGGACCCTCCTTTTTGATGTTATCTTTCCTGGGCTTGTTTGGATCACTGAACTCTGTTTTTTTTTCCCTCTGCTACAAATTTGGATCTTTTGAGGTTGAATTGAGGTCAACTGTTTTCTTTCATTTCGGAAGTTGAATGATATAAAACTCCCAATGCTTTTGACTTTGGAACTTAACATTTTTTTATTTTTTTCAATAGTTTGGTTTTATCATTGTCGGAGGTTTGTTGACGATTAACTTGGGGTTTTAGTTTTCTTTATCGCCACCTTTTTGAAGGAAAAATAGAGAACGTTTCGACAAACAGTTTGTCCTCGCTGATTCCGTGGTTTTATAGCTCAAACCTTATGTTCTTTGATGTTTCGATTTTATCATTGTCGGAAGTCATTTGAACAATAAATCAGGGCCGTAGTTGTCTATGCAGTTGTTGTTGCGGAAGCTAACTAATGAACATCCCAATGAAAAGTCATGTTTTCCACCATTGCGGCTCCTTAGTGAACTAACCATCAGACATATAGTTGTTTCATTTGCTGATGGTTTGTTCTGATTTTCACTAATGCCTGGTTTTATTGATCAAACCTTTTCCTTCGTGATGTTTTTGTTTTCGCTATAGGAGCGATGTTGATGATTGATCGAAGGGCTAGTATTTTTTGTTGCCAACATGGCAGCTACGTTAAGCTTTAAACTCATTGATCCATAGTCCTTAGTTCTTTCAATCATCGATGATTTTCTATTGTCGCGGAAGTTGTAGTCAGAATGTATTCCACCATTGCGGCTGTGTAGTAAACTAATATGTCGATGCATTAGTAGTTTCGATCTCCGACGCTTAACTATCGGCATTTTTTAGCATTTGGGAGTGTCGACGCTGCGAAAGGGTTGAAGACTAATCTGCCGACGCATTACTAGTTAGTCCTCCGAGCCTCCGATCGTCGATGTTTTCAATTTCTGGAGAACCCTTCGTCCATATGACTTCCGCCGTTTTTGCTCCTTAGTGAACTAACCGTCCGATGCTATAGTGCTTCTGCTCGCCGAAGTGGAGTATCTTCCCGATGCTTACCATTTTTGCTTTCGACTACTAGTAGGGTTTTCCTGCTATTTTCTGTTGTCCTTTTACTCTATTTTATGGGATGGTGAAGTTTTCCCGTAGGTATTGATCGATTCAAGGTTTTTCTGAGATCAAGAGCGCAGTTTGGGGTTTGGTTTTGTAAGGAGTGTCGGTTTCATTGTCTTGGTTCATGCTTTCTTCACGGGGTTTCGAGTTAGTTTAGATGTGGCCTGGTTTTAGATGAAGAGTCTGTTCTATCGGGATTTTGGTTTTAGTTGGATAGCAGGTTTAGAGGATTTTCAGACCTAGCTTGCAAGATTTTTCTTTGCATTATCATGTTTTCTTTTCATTCATTAATATTGTTTAGAGTTCATTTTACAGAATGCATGTATTGATATAGTTTGTGTTACTTTATTAAACACTAAATGGTCTAAAATATGCTATTTTCATGACAAGGTGCTTGCTGTTGCAAAGAAGATATTTCTAGAAGACAAAGTAGAAGAAAGCAGGCAACAATGAAGGAAGAGAAAGAAATGAAGAAGCAGAGATGAAGAAAGCGAAGGAGAAAGTGAGGATCTGAGATGTCAACATATCGATAGCAGCAGAGGCCCAGGCTTGGGAAAAGTCCATTAGCAACCAAATTGGTATCTCTTTATAAAAAGATCTATTAAATTTTAATCTAATGTAACGTATTGTATAGCACCCACTAAAAGACAAAATTGTGAGAATGAACGGTTGGGGGGGAGCCCAAAGGTCACAAGGGGCAGCCCAAAGGTTTTGATGTTTTGTATAAATATAGGAGAGTTAGATAGAAGAAGGTCATTTTCCCCATATATATTTGTGAGAGCATGTTGTAAGAAGAACTATTTCCTTTTGCAATAATAATTACAAGTTTCCTGTCGGAGAAAGCTTGGTGGATATTTTCAAATGCTGTGCTATGGATCTGTTGAATGTGAACTATTTCATTTTCATGTTGTGTCCATTAATTGTGAGATCGTTCTAACTCTTTGAACCTATGTTCTTGTTATGAATGCACTCTAGTTTATTCTATGAAATTTCCACTGTGAGTAATGAAGGCTTTTCATAAACAATAAGCTATCTTGTTGTTCATATATCTATTAATGTTCATGTGTTTTTAAATAAGTAATAGCTATCTGTGATTTTTCTTAATGCATGCGTAGAAATACATTACTCATTGATAAATGATAATCTTGCTCCCTAGGGATAGGTTAGATAGTTAGTTTTAGTTTCTTGCTATGTGTGATTTAGATGCGAGAGAGTTAAGATGAGAGGTAAGAACCTGCACATCACATTGTGACCACTCCTCATATTTTCTATCAATCTGCATTCTTAGATAGGCACTTGCATATCATACTTAAATTCAAAAAACTAAAAATACACATGGTGGACCATGCCATAACCGGTAAAACCTTTAGTTTGTTACTTGACCTACGGTAGCTGGACTGTAAACCGGATGGATTCCCCATACCAAACAGTAACAGGCTAGTTGGGAACGTTTGCTGGGGAGAATCCCTAACTGTTGTCACCTGCGAATTTCCAGGCCTCAACACCTTGTCAACGACTTTGGTACTTACGGATCCAATAATGCCATCAACATACGACCCGATTTTGAACTTAGGATCAAGATTTGATCGTGGTTCATTAGGGATAATATGATATATAATCCTAGACTGAGTGTAATTCAAGTACAACTATTGGGTTTTAAAGATAGATTGTTCCAAGTTAGTCACTCTCAATGTTGAAACATCCTTCATGATATACAGTAATAAAGACTTTAGGAACCATTCTAATAAAAATTCAGGTGGAATGCTGGCCTTAATCAACTACTTTCATATACGCCACTCTTGAATATGATATGACATATGGGTGGCCTTATCTTGTCAAAATGTCAACAAGATATTGGTACTGGCATCATAGCATAAAATGGTTCAGAAATACAAAGGATAAATCATTAAAATTATGATATGTGGCCCCATGAAGTGCTATATACCATTTCGTGGTAGAACCCGTGAGGGTGTGCTGAAATAGTTGCAAATGAATAGAATCATGGTTTAGTGAATTCAAAGAGACCATAGGTGGAATGTAGTCACATTATCACTGGGGTCCTCGCTATTATTTCCTTCAAGCTTCAAAATATCCAAAGGAAGCTTAGCGAGAAGTACTAGCCACATTGGATCATGACACACTGGGTCATTAGTAAACTTCAATGGGTAAGGAAAATTAAAAGTGGCTAAAAAGAGGATCCTAGCTTATGCCATTTGGTTTCATGCTCCCTGAAAGGATTGGTTCACATAGGGCTGATTATGATAAAGACCATAACCTTGACCAGACGGATAATAACCACCTCCCATCTGGCCCATATAGGGATTCGTGAGAATTTGATATTGAGGTACTCCATGCAAAGGAGGAACCATATAGCCATAGTTATAGGACTGCTAGATCGATTGACCCCCATACATATGAGGAGGTACGTAACTTCTAGATACAATTGCACCTACTAACGAGAGGAAAACATAGTTAAATGGAGAACAACTTCTTGAGGGACCGTGTGATACATAGGAAGAGTTCGTCAGAAGAAGGGAATTTGAAGGGATTGGTGCGGTGGACGATGTGACATAAGATGGAATATAGATTGTAAACCCAACATTCACGTATGCACTACCACCCCTATGAGAGTGAACACTGGTGCTAAGAACATATGAAGGGAGTGAAAATCCTCCCACAAATGGAGTAGAGGGTGGAATATGACCACTCCCAAATTGATGTGCAAGGTAAGGGGTTGTCATGCCCCCTATTCCAACACTAGTGTCTACACTAGAACCTGCAGATGGTTACAGAATACTAGTAGTGATATTCAACATGTCGAATGTAAAAGTACCAGTGCTATAAGGAGCTAATTGAGTCTCGACACTTGACCTCCCAGAGGCATATCTACGATGGATAGTCATAAATTCTGATGACCATGGATGTGTAGTATGGGAGGACCTTCCCCCCAAGGGCCAATATAAACCGAATTCCCAAGTATCCATATGGTATATGAAGGAGGAACCTAAAAGGATCCTCCCCCCACTCTAGACAATCAGGATGAAGGGGACTCTAGGGACTCTTAAGTAGTACTCATCGTGAGAATTATACAGGAATCACAATGGGAAAGAGACTACCTAGAATGTATAATCATATTATGAATAGGAGGAGGAGGGTTGCAAGGTAGTAGTTCTACTAAACTTTGATATTAGCAAGGTGTCAGAAATTGATCCACAATGACTCCATAGGTAAAAATACTCAAATAATTGCGATCCATAAATCCAACTAACACACAAAGATCACACCTCTACGTAAAAATAGGTTATATGCAAACAAGACAAGAGGGAGGATAAGTGAAGTCCCAAATGCAGCTCACTCACAACCCACCCAACACCTCCACACATGAAAATCCCAAAAAAAAGGGAGATGTATGCAATTGTTTAAATAACAATAGTGTATGTACCTGACTGTGTACACTACATCCAACGTATACACATGAATTTAAGTTATATGACCCGCATATACAAAGAGAAAGCTGGTAAAAATCAACCCAAGATTTAAATCACTTCAAGGGACTGTCAATGAATGAACACAATAGTGAACGTGACAAAGAAATGCAGAGAAAAGGAGAGCAATTCAAGCAAAACATGTACCCAAACCCCAACAAAAAATCAAATATCCCCAGTGGAGTCACCAATTCTGTTATGGAGAAAACTTTTGATGGCTTCGGGTGGACCACAATAGACAATATAACACCAAAAAATAATCCATTTCCAAGCATGCTAGATACATAAAGAAAACTAACACTAAAGGATAAGAACTGTACTTTCCACTAAACATTCAAAGAAGATCCCCGTTGATCTTTCAATCAAACTTGTCCCTACACTTTGTCCTCAACAACAAAGAGATATGCAAGCATGATACATAAAGTGTTATAATCTAATCTAGCATATTCAATTTAAACATGTATAAAAGTAATTACATCCATTGGTATGAATATTCATAATTACACATGAAATTGGATGAGAAATGGATATTTCTATTAATGTAAATAGAGATGAAAATGACAACCTCTGTCGACACCTCGTCGAAATTGAGAAACTGAGTCCTTCCACCTAGGTCTCCACCACTTCAATCATCCATACAATGGAAAGCTCACAAAGGCAATGGCAAGCTTGGGAAAGAGCACTAATGGCTACTTCAAGGAAAAAGGGATGCAGACACAAGCATATAAGAATGGGGCACAATTTCACTATAATCGGTTTACTCTCACAAATTATCCTCTTTCAATGCTTCATAATAAATCAAAATATATCCCCCCAATAGTAAATGAAGGATCGAATCAGAGCGTTTCTCGGCATATGAAAGGCCAAATACCAATTCATTTGTTACTTTATGGGGAAAACTACAAATATTTGTAATTTTTTAACATAAAACCTGGTGTATGCAGGTGGCAATGGTGCAAGCTGTGTATACACGATTTGCAAACTTGTGACCCATGTGTATATTTAAAAATTATTTTAAGGGGTTCAACTAGAGCATCAAGGCATTGGTGAGAAAATGGGATAAAGTGAGTCTACACATGGACAAGGAAAGGCCATCGACACATGATGTATCGGGTGTGGAAAATCATGATATAACAATTAGAAATCTAAGTGAGTCTGGAGTTTTCTTTTCCAAGTAACTATTTGACAATATTTAGGATCTCATATGAATTGGAGGTTTGTATTCCTTGATTAGAAATGTAATCCTAAAGGAATAATTTGTTAGTTTTTCTTAGATCTTGTTAGCTTAGTTATGATATTTATATGAAATAACAACAAGTGCAACAATATGAATTGTTGATGTATATGTAACTTCGGAATGTATTCTTCTATGTATCTCATGTATTGTACCCCGATGTTTATTCCAGGATGTTTTTATTATGTATTTGAGTCATGTGATGATGCCACGATGTTCCGATCAGAAGGATCTATAATGTAAACAAGTCATGTCAAGTCATTAGGTAAGTCCCCATAGTTTTGGGGCACTCAAGTTATTATACACTAATTAAGGTGTAGGCTCGGGTAAGTAATGTTAGGTCGAGCCTACGTGTGAAAATGCAATTCAAGTGAACGGAAGAATATAAATAGAGAGTGAGACTCTCTATTTATCACACACATCATTCACTCTCTTAAGTGAGGTGCACTTCTGGAGGAGGAAATATACTGGGACTAGAAGGCCACTGATGTTGGGAGATATCTTACTGTTTTGGTGCTGATTTTATCTCTAAGGAAGTTGCGGGGTTTTCTCCCTTATGGTTTCCCCGAGGAAAACTCTTTGTGTCTCTTGTCTCTTGTGATGTGCTTATGTTTTATTTTTGTGCTTGTTATTCTCTCAGTGAAAAGATCCTAAGTTCATAATGCTAGCTTGTTTGATGAAAAACTAACATGGTATCAGAGCTAACCTGAGAAGAAGACACTGTGCAGCTGCGGGAACTAGGGCTTCCTAGCTTGTGGACTTTTCTCCACAGATTTTCAGCCAAAGTAAGGTGGAATTACTCTCCTCCTTAGGGCACATCTTTCTGTTGAAACAGAATCCAATTCTGAGGTTTTTCAGTTTTGGACCTGTCACTAGGGTCGAAAATTAGGGATTTTTATAGAAGATGAATTTTTCAGTGAGCCCAGGCCTGGATTGATCTCCTCCCCAAAATCGAAGTTAGGAACAAATTTGAAATCATTTGGGTGGACAGAACTCCGGAAAAGAAAAACCCTAGTTGCTCCTGAACCAGCTCTACAGGATTTCAGCTCAAGTTTCAGATCCAACATCTTGAACCTGGTAAGATCTAAATTATTTTGTATTTCCATTTGAGATTCTTATTTAAAGATGTCTCATCATACCAAGCTTGATGAAAATCTTGAGGGGGCTGATAACTTCTGAGCTTGGAAGTATAGGATCTCCCTGGTCCTGGAAGAGAATGAATTAGACTCCTACATTCATGAGGAGATTCCAGTTCCAGAGGGAGATGAGGCAAAAGCCTTACATAAGAAAAAGATGGTTATGTCAAAGAGGATCATTGTTGATTCTATTAAGGATCATCTCATCCCACAGGTTCCCTCTCTCAAGACACCTAAAGCTATGTTTGATGCCCTAACCAAATTGTTTGAAGGAAAGAAAATCAATCGGAAGATGACGCTGAGGAACCAATTGAAGAATGTGAAGATTCAGAATGCAGAAACTATCCAGTCTTAATTCACAAGGGTTTCTCAAATCAAAGAACAACTAGAAGCAGTTGATGAAGAAGTGGAAAATGCAGAGATTGTGATGACTACTTTGAATGGCCTTCCTAGGTCATGGGATGCTCTCATTCAAGGTATCTGTGCAAGAAAGAAGCTAGTCAAATTCAGCAGACTTTGGGAAGAATGTTCTCAAGAAGAAGCATGGATAGCAGCTCGAGAAGAGAAGATGGGAAGTGAATACCAAGCCCTCACAGCTCACTCCAAGAAAAGCAGAAGAAGACCTCATTACTCCAAAGGTAAGGATTTTCATCCTAGAAGAGATGTTTCAAAATTAAGATGTTATACATGTGATGAGATAGGGCACTTTGCAAAAGAATATCCTAAGAACAAGGGCCGCTCTCATAAGAAGAAGGGGAACAAAAGAAGACATCATGCTCATGTTGCAGAGGATGATGAACCATCCAAGAAGAGATCCGGATATGAAAGTGAATATTCTTCAAGCGAGGATGAATATGTTTTGATATCAGCTCTCACAAGTAACATTACTCATGGTAGTGATGATTGGCTTATAGACAATGGAGCTTCCAAACATATGACGGGATTCAAGGAATCTTTTGTAAGATTGTCAGAACATGAATCACCTCACAAGGTGAAACTAGGAGATGACTACCAATATTCAATAAAAGGTAGTGGGGAATCTTCATACAAGCTAGACTCAGGTAAGTCTCTAAAAATGAAAGAAGTATTGTTTGTTCCAGGACTCAAGAAGAACCTTCTATCTATTTCAGCCTTGGATGCAAAAGGAATGCGGGTTGCCTTCATAGATGGTCAAGTCATCATGTGGCCAAAAGGAAAGACAATTGATGATGCAGTAGTGATTGGAGAACAAGAAGGAGGCTTGTACAAATTGAAGGGTCATCCAAAACAAGCCTTGATCCATGATACAATAGAACCAAATAAGCTTTGGCATAGAAGGCTTGCACATGTGCATTACAGAGCACTACCTATTGCAAGCAAAGCTGTTGAAGGTCTTCCAGAATTCCAAGCAAAGCATGATGGAGTTTGCGAAGGATGTGCGAAAGGGAAGAATACAAAGAAGACATTTCCTAGCAGCGAAAGCAAAGCCAAAGGCATTCTAGAAATCATCCATTCCGATGTATGCGGTCCAATGTCATCAAACTCACTAAGCGGGTATGCATACTATGTTTCTTTTATTGATGATTTTTCTAGAAAGAAATGGATTTACTTTATGAAAAACAAAGATGAAGTGTTCAGCAAGTTCAAGGAATTCAAAGCCTTGATCGAGAACCATACTGAAAAGAAGATCAAGACCATTCGATCATATAATGGTGGAGAATTCACTTCGAATGAATTCAAAGAGCTATGTAAAGAAGCAGGGATTAAGAAGGAGTTGTCAACTCCTTATAATCCACAACAGAATGGGGTTGCAAAACGGAAGAACAGAACTATCATGGAAGCCACAAGAGCTATGCTTCATGATCAAGATCTACCTATGCATCTTTAGGCTGAAGCTGCTAGAACAGTAGTGTATGTACAGAACCGTACCCCACATAGAGTACTCGAGAACAAGACTCCTGAAGAAGTATTCTCCGGCAAGAAACCAGAAGTCAGCCATCTCATAATCTTCGACTGTCCTATGTACATCCACATTCCAAAAGAGAAGAGAACAAAACTCGATCCTTCAGGAAAGAAGGGCATATTTGTGGGATACTCTGAAAACTCAAAGGCTTACATAATCTACTTCCCAGGATACAAGAAGATTGAAGTCAGCAGGGATGTAACATTTGATGAAGACACAGCTTACAACAAATCCAGAAAGAGACCTGCTAAAGAACCTGAAGAAGTAGAAGCAGAAGCACCCAGGATCCGTGATACAATCATGAATGAAGAAGCTCAAGAAAAAGATCGAGAGTTCGAGGAACCACAAAGACCTTTAGATCCACCACTGGAGAATAATCTTCATAAGAGGAAACCTGCTTGGGTACATGAACTTATCCAAGGTGCGGGAAGATATGGAGCTCCAGAAGAGAATCATAGAGAAAGAAAAAGGACAAGATCAAATTCTGGGTATGTAGCTTTACTATGTGATTTCATTGATAAAGAACCTTCCAGTTATGAAGAAGCGGCAGAACAGAAATAATGGAAGGATGCTATGATCAAATAATATCAATCGATCATGAAGAATGATGTTTGGGATGTTGTCCCAAGACCAAAAGGGAAGTTAGTTGTCACTTCCAAATGGATCTACAAGATTAGGCATGCTGTAGACGGTAGCATTGAAAAGTATAAGGCAAGATTTGTAGCTCGAGGATTCTCTCAGAAAGAGGGAATAGACTATGAAGAAACCTTTGCACCTGTATCCAGATACACTTCCATCAGATCAGTACTTGCTCTAGCTGTAGTGATGAAATGGAACATACACCAGATGGATGTCAAGACTGCCTTCTTGAATGGTGTAGTAGAAGAGGAAGTATATGTAGAACAACCACTCGGTTTTGAGACACATGACAGAGAGTCTCATGTATGTAGATTGAAGAAAGCCCTGTATGGTTTAAAACAGGCACCCAGGACCTGGTACGGCAGAATTGACAGCTTTCTATCTAGTTTGGGCTTTACCAAGAGTAAAGCGGATTCCAAACTTTACTACAAGGTTGAAGATGGCAATCCAGTGATACTCCTTTTATATGTAGATGATCTATTTGTGATAGGTACAGATGGGTTGATTGCTGACACGAAGAGAAAGCTTGCTGCTGAGTTCGAAATGAAGGACTTGGGGATGATGCATTACTTTCTAGGTATGGAGGTGTGGCAGAGTAC
>LPNX011014789.1:138128-150723 GCA_001517045.1 Pseudotsuga menziesii
AAACTACTTTTTTTGTTTGTATTTTTGACATATCTCCCTGTGTTTTTACTCAAATTTCGATCGGGAGAGCTCGTTGGATGCAGAATTAAATTCTGCATCCAACGAGTACCCACTTTGCATACTTTTGACAGACCCTGCTACCCCAAAAACAAGAAATTCCTAAAAAAAATGGAATGATGATGTCATCATTCCATTTTTTAGGTATTTCTTGTTTTTGGGGTAGCATGGTCCATCAAAAGTATGCCGAGTGGGTACTCGTTGGATGCAGAATTTAATTCCTCATCCAACGAGCTCTCCCAATCGAAATTTGAGTAAAAACACATGGAGATATGTCAAAAATACAAACAAAAAAGTAGTTTTTTTCTTTTCTTCCTCCAAAATTAATAAATATTATTTTATTATTTTAACTATTATTTTATTAATTCATTTTAGGAGGCCCATTTTGATTTGAAATTTCATCTAATGTGACTCATGAACCAATGCTTTTTTAGTTTGTCCTTTTAGCTTGTACAAGCCATCGTATTCTTCTCCGATCACTATTGCATCATCTATTCTATTTCCTTTAGGCCACATTAAAACTTGGACATCAACAATTGCAACTCTCATTCCCTTTGCACCTAGTGCATATATGGAGAGAAGATTCTTCTTTAATCCTGGAACATACAAGACATCCTTAATCTTTGAGGATTTCTCAGAGTCTAACTTGTATAAATCTACTCCACTCCCTTTTATGGGGTATTGATAGCCATCCCCAAATTTCACCTTGTGAGGTGAATCATGCTAAGACATATTATTGAATGATTCCTTCTATCAAATCATTTCTCTTCATGTGAGATAGTGCCCATAAGTGCTGATATTACCACATACTCTTCATCTGAATCATCCTTTTCTCTTCTGAATCTTTTGTTTGTTAATTCAACGTCTTTGGCAACATGAGAATGGTGTCTCTTTTTCCTGATGGAACTGTCTCTTGAAAAGTGTTTTTTTTTTCATCAAAAGTATAGCATTGAACATTTGAAGGATCTCTCTTGATCTTACTTTGTTTCTTGTCCTTCTTCTTCTTGTGATGATAGATCTCGTTCTTCTCCTTCTTCTTGTAGTTCTTCCTAGTGTGAACTATGATAGCTTGATATTCAGTTGCTCCCATCTTCTCTTCTGTTGTTACAAGTCGAGCTTCTTATTGTGTGCATTCTTCTCAGAGTCCACTGAAAGAGATCAGTCTCCTTCTTGCACATATTCTTTGAATCAATGAGTCCCATGATCTAGGGATACCATTCAATGTAGTCATCACAATTTGTCCTTCTTCGATATTTCTTCAACTGCTTCAAGTTGTTCTTTGGTTTGAGAAACCCTTATGAAGTAATACTATATAGTATTTGAGTTTTATATCTTCACATTATTCAACTGGTTCCTCAAATTCATTTTCTGGTTGATGCTCTTTCCTTTGAACATATTTGTCAAAGCATCATATAACCTACTAAAAAATGCATATATAAGACAAAAAATTCAAGCATACTTTATTTCTCAAGGAATTGGCTATAATCCTTCATAATACCTCATCCTTAAGCTTAAAAGATAACACCATAAATTTCCACACTCAAACATAAGACTTAAATCTTTGGATTTCCACTTCTACACTTCTGTTGTGCAGAATGCAGGTGGAAAAAACATCAACATTCCTATGGCTTAAACAATTTGGCTTTCTTGCTTCCGCACTTTCGTTGTGGAAGGCGAAAGCCCAATCAATCACACCACTTAAACATTTGTATTTCCTCTTCCGCACTTCCGCTATGTAGAATGCAGAAGGTGAAAGCCTCATCATCCACACAACTTAAACATTTGGATTTCTGCTTCCACACTTCCACTGTGCAGAATGCGGAAGGTGGAAGCCTCAATAACCATATGAATTCAAAATTTGTCTTCCTACTTCCTCACTTGCGATATGTGGAATGTAGAAGGTAGAAGCCCCAACATCCATATGAATAAAACATTTGTATTTCTGCTTCGGCACTTCCACTATGTGGAATGTGGAATGCCTAAGCCTCAACAACCATATGACTTAAACACTTGGATTTCTGCTTTCACACTTCCATTATGTAGGATGCGGATGGAGGAATCCTTAACAATCATACAACTTAAAATTTTGGTTTTCCGCTTTCACACTTCCTCTATCCAGAGTGCAGAAGGCAGAAGCCTCAACATCCACATGACTAACATATTTGGATTTCTGCTTCCGCACTTTTGCTATGCAGAATGTGGAAATCAAAAGCCTCACATTCACATAAATTAAACATTTGGCTTTACTCTTCCGTAATTTCGCTATGCGGAATGCAGAGGTCAGAAGCTTCACTCTGAACTTCTCCTTTCGGAAAACCAAAACACATGAAAATCATAGCAAAAATAAAACAGAGTAGGTGCATTTCTACTCCAGGGATTTATGCCTCCAAGGCATTCGTAGCCACTTGGAACAGTAGTATTTCTCCTTTGGGAAATATAAAACATGAATGCAAGAATATCAATCATAGTAGGTGTAACCGGTCATGAGAAATCTACAAAATCCAAGGCAACCATAGTCATTCCAAAATAGGGCATGAGCATTCACTTACTCATGAACTATGCCCCTGTGAGCAGGATTGGAGCCTTCTTTGTCACCTTTCAACATTATAACACTTGATCATACACACACAGACATGCCTGAGCTCATTACTCAAAGGGAAAAAATATAGTATACAGGTAACTCAGCACAAAGCAATAATACACCATTGGGTTACCATTTTACCAGAGGAAAGGAACAATAAAAAACAACGTATGAGCGTCAGTCCCATCGATTAATGCCTCTATTCATTATTTCATTTCTATTGGAAAACACACATTTACGCACAAATACCATACTCTGAGTTCAATATCATGACACAATAAACCCATTAATCCAAGATACCACATTACCATCATTCAAACATAGTATGAAGACATGCTAATGAACAAGCAATATTTTCATTGCTACATTAAAACTGACATTCATCATCAAAACAAAGCATGGAAACACAAATTCGCACAACTGTAGATATACCCTAATCTTAGAAAAAATGCAGAAACGTCAAACCAGAAATGGAACATGTTTGTATAATGATACACAATGAAGAGGGAACAACCATGTTCCACCCAACCATAGATTAGGCACAGAGGTTTCCTCTGCCCCAATCACCCTAAGATAATTATTCATGCCAAGAGTGGTGACAGTCAAACTCAGATCCATTCTCCAGTGGGGAGCTTCTTGTATTACATAGACAATGTCTCCTTCAACTTACCTAAACGCAGAGTGATTTTCCTAGCCATCCTCCCCTAGCATATTGAGTGAAGTCCCTCTTATAGTTGGATTTTAGGTCTTTTGCAGCCTTCAAAATATCTGTTCCACTATCGTTTCATTTCCTAGGGTGGGTCTCGCACCATCCTGGCCTTCCCATGCCTGGTGCAGCTATTCGTAAATGACCCTTTGCCTCCCCCACTCTTTGCATGCATAATTTCTCATTCAACGTGGTTGTATCTCTCATTCATATTTTTTCATATAAGCATAATGTTTCAATTACATTTGTCCTCCAAGGAATGATTGGCATATTCCAGGTTTGCCTATCATATTTAAGAAAAAAAATAGTAAAATTAATAATACATAAATTGTTTGTTCATTGGGGGATATTACATCCTTCCCCCTGTAATACCCTGGTTTTGACCCTGTTTGCATTTAAAGATACATGATGTATATTTTGTAATTAATTGTGGTGTGGAGCTAAAGGAAAAAACCCCACCATCGATTTGGTTGTGTATGTTTCAGCAATTGGGATCGGTGCCGATGGTATATCATGCTATCCCACACATTAGAGTTTGGCATCATGTAAATATGCACATTAATTAAAATAAACCTACAGCCAACTACGACGGTGCAACGTTAAATGAAAAGGGCATGATTTCCTAAGGTTAAGGGGGGGATTGTCTAACCCGTGGAAGCCTTTGGGGAAAATCCATGTGTCACCACCCTGTTTTATTTGCTCACCTTCCTTGTCTCATCCAACCACCTCTTTAGTGTTCTATTGATTGGTTGGGGCAGTGATTGTTGGAAGTGGTGGGTGGCAGGACTGTCAATCTTTGCCACACGCCCACTCCACTAGTCATTTCTCCACCTTCATGTGAGAAAGAGAACCACGACTACGCCACTCTCTTGGCCGTTGGGTTCACTCTCACGCAAGGACATGCAGGCGGTTCGGATGGTCTTCCTCACGCAGAGCTGAGTTAAGAAAGCAGGTGTTTTCTTGTTTGGGAGTTCGTTCTCCTTTCTCGAAGGATTGTCGGCCTATGATTATGTTCTTCCTCTGGCTAGTGCAGAGCATGGATTTCCTGTTGTATTATTGGACTGTGTATTGTCTCATCCATAATCATGAACCTTGACTGTAATTTCCCATTGTGAGACGTTTCTCTCTTGTTCACGCAGAGATTCTGTGCTTACCCTCTCCATTGTCGGTTATGTAAATGTACCATGGCTCCATTCTCGAGGAGGACTGTTGTTTCCGCACAGTTGATGGCTGAGTTGTCAGTGCGATTTGGGTTACTGTAGGTTGTTGTGGAGTCGTTTTGGCCACAATAGGGCCAAGAACGACTCAGGGATTGTTTTCCCCTGTCAATGATGGGAGTTTGGCTTCCTTCCAATTGGTGGACTGTGTAATGTTGCCATCATTTCGTTGTTGAGCCGGGGTTGTGGTTTTTCCCTAATTTGATGGTTTACTGTGGTTTTCCCCCATTGTTAGTGGCTTGTTGTGGTTTTCCCCACGTTGTGTGTTGCTACAAATGCAATCATATTTTGGGTTTCCGCTAAGTTGTTTTGGCCATGCTAGGGCCAAGAACAACTCTGAAACATCTTGTTTGACCTGAGTTGTGTTCCCTTATCATTTGGGTTGTCACCCTGTCGTCTTTGTTTCCTTCATAGAGCTGTGAACCGATTGTTTTACTGCGTTATGCAGTGGGTGGTATTTGAACTGTTTAGAGCAGGATTAGAGGCTGGGTATGCTTGAGAAACTTGGTGTTGGGAGCCACCCAGACAGAGGAAGGTTGCTAGATTTCTTCTCCACAACCCTTGAAGAGTATTGGAAATGGAATTCAGGGCCTTAGGGACTACGAAGCAGAGAAAAGACTGATTCCCAGTGTTGGGTGTGTGGATGTCTTAGAAGTCAGGTTAGCTCTGGTGTAGGCATCCTTAGCTCTCCATTGAGACCACCAGCTTAGAATTTAGCCTTTCCTAGCTCCTTGATGGCTTGATAAACCCTACTGTGTGGGCTTGGCTGATTTTTATACCTTGGCTATGTGTAATCCTGCTTTGACCCTTATTCCTTGAGGAATCATGCCCAGCTCAGGGGTGGTAGTGTTGTTGAGGGATTGATGAGCACGCTGGCCTACGGTTGGATGGAACGTTGCAGTGATGTAGCTGGTTGTGGGATGAATTCTTTATGAGATAATTATCCTTGTCTATTTTACTTCTGCAGTTATGTTTACTGTTAATGAATTATGATGAACATGTATATGAATGTATGTATGATTATGTATCTGTGCATATTTTATGTTCAAGCATTTCTATTTTATATGTATGTACATGTTCATGGGGATAGTTGCCTAGATGTTTGGTGTTTAGTAGCGTCTTCTTCGTCGATCAGAGGGTTGAGGACATTACAGTATGGTATCAGAGCAAAGCTTGTAACATGGGCCTGAATGGGCCGTGAGAACTAGTTGAAAGAGGCAGGTTGCCAAAGCACAGTAGGAAGAAGTCTGTGAATGATAGAAAATTTCGCTGAAAAAAAAAATTTAAGTCTCGGGCTCGTCTGGCCATCGGAGGACTAAGAGGAAAGCTCTTTCGATACAACAGACAATTTAGTCGGAATGCCACCCGACGAGGGACATAAAAAAATATTTTCGCGGAAATTTTCTAAGTGTTCGGCCATTGGCTCATCGGAAAACTTAGATGGATAGACCCCCGATGTAGACCCCAATGGTGGTGATAATTAGTTGTTTGGATCGACAATGGATAGTGGAAGGGAGAGCCGACAGAGCGGCGGAAGAGAAGAGAAGGGTTTGGCGGAGATCTCCTGAAGATCGCCGAAACGACGACGAAGGTTAGTTGTTTGAGGAGCCGAAGCGGTGACAGAAAAGTAAAGAAATTTTTTTCCTAAGTGCTGGAACCATCAGAAAATATTAGAATATTGGACCGCCGTTACATCGGAGAGAGTTACTTAAACAGACCATCGATAGGTTAGGAGAAGCTATTCGTTTGGTCCGTCGATGCGTTGGGAGAGAATAGTTGTTTTGACCACCGATTAGTTGTTTAGCCTGCAAAATCCACAGATGGGTTATTTCCCACTGTTGCAGCCACCTAGAGATCTATCCACCTGATGATTAGTGGTTTCAACCGCCGATGTATTGCTAGAAAGTTAGCGGATGGAGTGGCCGATGCGCCAGCGAACGAGGAAATGGAATTTTCGAAAAATTGTCTAAGTACCAAAAACATCGGCAAAAGATAGATAATGGCAACGCCGATATGTCAGTGGAAAATAGATGATGAAAGTGCCGATGCAACGAAGGAATAAAGGAAGTTTTCCACCGAAAATTCTTAAGTATGGAATTCGTCGATGGAATTTTAGTTGATCTGATCAACAAACTTTAAAGGATGGAGACACGGATGCAATGGCTGATGTCAGAAGAAATTAGATGATCATGGATCTGCCATTTCAGCTACCATGTGGACTAGCATTCCGATGGCTAGAACTTTCAACTACCGATCACTGACACATAGCGCTTAGGGGTTTTGAGCGCCAGTGGAAGTCAGAGGAGTCAAACATTTGTGCGCCCGCCATTGTAGAAGCTTAGAGAACTAGCCATCCGACAGGTAGAGGATTTGATTGCCGATGATGGCTTTTGTAGTGCTGATAAAGGAATCGGAAGCTTAGACAGATGGGGATCCAAAATAGTGGAAGACACTGGCTATTTGACCAGTGATGAATAGTCCTTGGCATCATTGATGTAGCACTAGGCTTAAGGGTTATAATCGCCAATAAAGATCGGAAGATTAGATAACTACATACCTGAAACAACAGAAAACGTTA
Organism: Pseudotsuga menziesii; assembly: GCA_001517045.1. Classification (NCBI taxonomy): domain Eukaryota; kingdom Viridiplantae; phylum Streptophyta; class Pinopsida; order Pinales; family Pinaceae; genus Pseudotsuga; species Pseudotsuga menziesii. Next base: position 145,268 of record LPNX011014789.1, read on the forward strand.
ACTATTTGACTGCCAAGGGATATCCTTTGGAATTGCTAATAAATTCCAGAAGTGTAGATGAATAGACCATTGATACCGTGGAAAGGGTTAGTTGTATGGCCGCTAATGAGCAGCAGAGGAAATTAGTCGTTCTGACCACCGAAACGTCAGAATGTTAGTTGGGATGATACCCGATTCTATTCAAGAAATTTTGGGTTTTTCAAAGTGGAATTTCTCTCAGCAAATTCCAACTATTTTTCAGTGGATTTTCACCAGACTGCCAGTGGATTATAGGGCTGAAAAGGAAGAGAATTCTAGGTGGCTGAATTTTGCATTCCATACCAAAATTCAATGGTGTGTTTTTCCATCATTTTTGAAATGGTGTGGTTTTCACACCCAAGGTCAGAATGAAGCATGTGGATAGGTGTTGGAAAGCTTATCTAGTAGGGAACAAGGGACAGACACTAGAATTTGAGTGTGGAGCATCAAAGTTCTAGTAATTGCTTGAAAGAGAAATGCGTTGTTGTCAATATGGAAAAATCTAGGAATTGCATGCCTAGAGGTAGCAAGACCATGAAGGAAAACCAACTGCTATGTGGAAGAGGAGTTCCATGCAAGGATGAGGGACTTGAAAATGGAAATTTCCTTAAATCCTGTCTTACTAATTACGATTACAAGTTTTATTCATGAAATGTATGATGATATGCCTTGCATGCATAGGATATTACATGTTGGTAAGAATAGTGAGAATTATACATTTATAATGTACCACTAATGGTAAATATTGTGTTGGTGTTGGAATTAGTGGAAAAACCAACGACAACATGGACATCACTGAAAATGTTGTTGATGCTGACGAATGTGACTAGCAACCCTATGGAGAAAGGGATAAGGAAACAAGTCCAAAATCAAAAGTTGGTGAGCAAATTCTACAATCTCCTGCAAAGGACCAACCAAACTGGTAATGTCAAGGGTGTAAGTAGGACCCATGAAGGTAAGAGTTTAATTATGACAATTGCGTGAAGTGGTAAAAGCAAGAAGTCTCATACCATGTGGGTATTTGAATTTTATACTGCATTCATAGAGAAATGTGTCATGCCTGTATTATGTTGTTATGTGCTTAGTATCCCAAGGAAAGTAAGCACTGAGTATCTTGATTATAGTCATGCATCTTATATGAAGTAGTCATGGTTAGGCCATGCACGGTATGTGTGAATGCATAGTACTCCTGAATCAATGCAGGGTAGCATTGAGTGGATATGCATTAAAATATTTTGTAAATCTGGTAGTTATGCATTGAATGGATGCATATGAAGGGTGTGAGTAACTAATTACATAAGTATGGGTGCAATTGTTGTGATGCATTGCATGAGTGCATTGAGATATTGCATCTGATATTATGAATAAGTAATGGCTGAAATGATGAATTGATGACAATTCTGGAACCATTTCAAGAGATTTTATGAATGCAGGATAATAAGTGCATAAAGAGGATATTCATGATCAATTGGCTGCCGAAAATGCTCTATGGATGGGCTAGGTGGTACAATGATATGCTTATGAAGTAAGGAGTATCTAAACAATTCATTTAAATTGCATAAATGATGTGACTATACCTTGCAAATTTTAGTATGATAATGATTGTGTGAAGTAAATAAGTTTTGGTGATGTTGATGTGATTAACAGCTGGAAGTATTTGGATTTTATAAATTCTAAAAATTCTTTGGTGATTGTTGTAGCAATGAAAAAGTTATATGCATCAAGACTTACCAAGTGTTTGGCTAATTGAAGTTTAGGTTTTAGGTAGATTGTTTGGGGCATGGCAAAGTGGGTAAGACCATGAAAAAGACCAGAATCTACCATGTGAAAGAGCCAAACCTCATGAGAAGAGTCTCATGGCTATGAAAATAGTCTGTATGTCGAATGAGTTGCCAATTTGAATTTGTAAATTTCAGATTTGAGAAATTGCTGACAACTACTAATCACTATTGGCTTGCATAGAATTGTGTCAGGAGGACGAATTGTAAGTGGGTGTCCATGTTATGCTAGTAAGCATAAAATCATAATGGAAATGATGGTGCTACTTACAAGAGACCCACAATTGAGGATCACCTCATTGCCAAGAAAATTAATTTTTGTAGTAAACAGAGTTGCAATTCCTATTGAATCTAATTACTAATTTCATTTGATTGGTTATGGACAATCAATTTGGATTGTATTATTAGATAATGATTGACAGTTTGTCTATTTGATGAATGTACTAGGGGTACACACTGTAGGAAGATCATGTGTGATGGCCTGCAAGAGCCAAACTTCATGGGAAGGTTTTCCCTTATCTTGGAACGGGTTTTGAGGGAAACTCCATTGAACATTTTGGAAATGTCTCATATACACTACATGTTTGGTAAGCAAAATGAGTGAGATGGTATAGATTGTTAGTTTTTTCATCACATTAAGCTAGCAATATGATCTTAGGATCTTTTCACTGAGAGAATAACAAGCACAGCAATAAAACATAAGCACATCACAAGAGACAAGAGACACAAAGAGTTTTCCTTAGGGAAACCATAAAGGAGAAAACCCCACAACTTCCTTAGAGATAGAATCAACACCAAAATAGTAAGAGATCTCCCAACAGCAGTGGCCTTCTAGTCCCAGTATATTTCCTCCTCCACAAGTGCGCCTCACTTAAGAGAGTGAATGATGTGTGTGATAAATAGAGAGTCTCACTCTCTATTTATATTCTTCCGTTCACTTGAAGTGCACTTAATCACGTAGGCTCAACTTACAATTACTTACTCGAGCCTACACCTTAATTAGTGTATAATAACCCAAGTGCCCCGAAACTATGGGGACTTACCTAATGACTTCATATGACTTGATTACATTATTAATCCTCCCGATTATAACATCGGGGCATGACCACATGACTCAAATACATAATAGAAACATCCCAGAATAAACATTGGGTTATCATACATAAGATACATAGAAGAATACATTCCGAAGTTACATATACATCAACACTCCCTCTTAACTAGGAAGGTATTCTTTCGACACAATTTTCAGCACTGGTCTTCTTCTCTGTATCAGCTGGATCATCTCGTCTTCAAGTCATCTTCAGATCTAGATCATCTCTCGATCTGGATCATCATCACTGGATCTGATCATCATCACTGGATCTAGATCATCTCTCGATCTAGATCATCATCGCTGGATCTAGATCATCTCTCGATCTAGATCATCATCGAACATCATCACTGGATCTGAATCATCTCTTGATCTGGATCAACTTCACTGGACTGGATCTGGATCATCACTCGATCTGGATTTGGATCTGGATCATCTCTCAATCTGGATCATCACTGCTGGATCATCATTACTGGATCTGGATCATCACTCGATCTGGATTAACGCTGGTGCTATCTCATGACTCTTCTCGTCATAGGAAGTTCTACAGAGCTAGCCCTTTTTCATGCTGGTTATAGGCATACCCTCATGTAGGTCTTCTCCCAGCACTTGCATCTGACCCGCTCATCAGAAAGGCATGCCCAGCACTCACATCTGATCATGTAGTAAACTACAATCCCATCAGAAAGGACCAGCACTCACAATCATCAGCATGATAGGACACACCTACTATCATATGTGAAATGGCTTAGCACTTACAACCACCAACATGATAGGACACACCTACTATCATTTGTGGAAAGGCACAGCGCTCACATCCACCAGCATGGTAGGACACACCTACTACCATCTGTGGAAAGGCTCAACACTTACAATCACCAGCCTGGTAGGACACACCTACTACCATTTGTGAAAAGGCTCTGCACTTACAATCACCAGCATCGTAGGACACACCTACTACCATCTGTGAAAAGGCACTGCACTTACAGTCACCAGCATGATAGGACACACCTACTATCATCTGTGAAATGGCACAGTACTTACAGTCACCAGCATGATAGGACACACCTATTATCATCTGTGAGAAGGCTCAGCACTTACATCCATCTAGGAGGGAACACATCCTTCTCACAATGATGGAAGGGCATGCACTCATATCTGATCATGAGGGGAACACATCCTAGCAATCATATTAGAATGGCCCCCAGTCCTCCTTGACTGAGCTACCTAGTAACTGACCAGGCGCCTCCATTCTCCTAGAGAATGGCAGTTTCCCTTACATCTGACCTGCTCGTCGGAATGGCCAACACTCACATCTGACATGGAAGGAACTTAATCTTTTATCCATGAACAGAATGGTTCAGCCCTTACATCTGATCAAGTGGGAACACATCCCTCTATCACATCAGAATGGCTACTCAGTTCTTACACTGAGTGTTCCTGGTAACTGACCAAGTGCCTCCATTCCTAGAATGGCAATTGCTCTTACATCTATCCTGCTCGACAGAATGGCCAGCACTCATATCTGACATGGAAGGGAGAAACCCTACCACCATGTCATAATGGCTCAGCCCTTATATCTAACCTACTCTTCAGAATGGCTATGGATCTCGGCACTCATATCTGACATGGAAGGAACCAATCCTCTCACCATGATAGAATTGCTCGGCCCTTACATCTGACCATGGAAGGAACCAATCCTCTCACCATGTCAGAATGGCTATGGGTCTCATCACTTTCTCTTAGAGGAAGCCTTGATCTGGAGAACACCAAGTCTCTCTCTGAAGTACTCAGACTTCAGCCTAGCCAATGCCTTCGTCAATACATCAGCTATCTGTTCCTCTGTTGCAACATACAGGATCTTCACTTCTCCTCTCTGCACCATATCCCTGATATAGTGATACTTGATCTCGATATGATTCAACTTGTCATGAAACACTGGACTCTCTAACAACTTCACGCAACTCTGGTTGTCACAATGTATAGAAGTAGCATCTAACTAGAGATCAAATATATCAGACAGTAGCTTCCACAACCATACTGCCTCACAATTAGCTGAACAAGCTACGACATACTCTGCTTCAGCCATACTCAGTGCCACACAGGATTTCTTCCTGCTAAACCAAGAGATCACACCTGATCCCATACTGAAGCAGCATCCCAAAGTACTCTTCCTGTCGATGGCACTGTCTACCCAATCTGAATCAACATAACCTTCCAGGTTAATCTTCTGATTCGCATCGTACTTGAGCCCATAATCAATTGTACCCTTCAGGTACCTCAGAATATGCTTTCCAGCAGTCAAGTGAACACTTCTCGGATCTATCAGGTACTGGCTCAAGGTGTTCATAGCAAAGCAGATATCTGGTCTCATGTTTTTCAGGTACATCAATGACCCAATCATCTGACGCTACATCATAGCATCAACCAACTCTGATGAAGCATCACTCAATAGCTTCAAGTTTGATGCCATAGGTGTGGCCATCGCCTTGCAGTCCATCATCCCGAACCTCTTCAGGATCTCTATTGCATACTTCCCTTGTCCAAGGAAGATCCCATCTGTACTC
>LPNX011014789.1:157965-179053 GCA_001517045.1 Pseudotsuga menziesii
CACAAATGTTTGATAGTGCGTCCTTATAAAATGAAAGGACTAAAAAATAGTTATGTTTGGTTGCGCCCCTAAAATCATTGTTAAACTTGTGTTTTGCAAAAGCAAAATATGCTACGACAATATAAACACATTATACTAGAGGATGACTATAAGTTTGTAACCAACAGATCTATATACTAATTATAATATTTTTTTGAATTCGATCAATGGAAAAACCTTGTCGATTTTCAACATGTTTTTGGTTGCGCCACTTTTCTCTCAATTGACTATAAAACTTTACAATCTACGAATACCCTTTTGAAGTAGACACTCCAATTAACGACAGCATATTTGTTTCAATTTTTTTGGTTGTGTTTTTTGAAGTTATATATTTTTCATTTCACCACATTTTGAAAGAGATGAAACGAAACTCGACACATGTTAAGAAACAAAAAAATTTAAAATATCAAATCTCACCTATACACAACAAAATCTATACCTACGGAAATTAGATTCAATGACGAAACTAATGGTATCAATTCCGACAGTCGATTTGTAGTGTAAGACATCCATTTTACCTTCTGAAAATGGAGAAACCTGAAAACTGTGTAGGTTCCAGGTCTCAAAGGTTAATTTTGCGTTTGGTTTTTCGGTTGAACAACCTTTGTTGTAAATAATGGCTCCGTAATGGAAAATAATTATTCGGCCGAACAATTATTTGGCCGAATAATTGTTTAGCCGAATAATAATTTTCCATTACGGAACCGTTATTTACAACAAAGGTTGTTTAGCCAAAAAACTAAACTCAAAAAAAAAATTTCAATGTCTCCGTCAATTTTAACAGTTCACCGTTAAACATTATTCGGTCAAATAAAGGATTGATTATTCGGCAAAATAACTATAGTTATTCGGTCAAATAAAAATGTTATTTGGCTGAATAAATATAGTTATTCGACCGAATAACTTCCACTATGTTTCTCAGGCACTCGATTCTCATGGAAGTGTTACCCAACTTCAAGTTTTCACCCTTCTCCATTCTTAGAGGATTGTCGGCCTGTGATTATGTTCTTCCTCCGGCTAGTGCATAGCATGGAGTTTTTATTGTATTATCAAACTGTGTATTGTCCCATCCATAATCGTGAACCGTGACTGTAATTTCCCCTTGTGAGACGTTTCTCTCCTGTTCATGCAGAGAGTCTATGCTTACCCTCTCCATTACCGGTTATGTAAATGTGTCATGGCTCCATTGTAAAGGAGGATTGCTATTTCCCCACAATTGATGGCTGAGTTGTCGATGCAATTTGGGTTACTATAGGTTGTTGTGGAGTCGTTTTGGCCACGATAGGGCCAAGAACGACTTAGGGATTGTTTTCCCCTATCAATGTTGAGAGTTTGGCTTCCTTCCCATTGGTGGACTGTGTAATGTTGCCATCGTTTCGTTGTTGAGGCAGGGCTGTGGTTTTTCCCTGATTTGGCAGTTTACTGTGGTTTTCCCTCCATTGTTTGTCACTTGTTGTGGTTTTCCCCACGTTATGTGTTGCTATGAATGAAATCATCTTTTGGGTTGCCGCTAAGTTGTTTTGGCCATGCTAGGGCCAAGAACAACTCTGAAACATCTTGTTTGACCTGATCTATGTTCCCTTATCATTTGGGTTGTCACCCTATCGTCTTTGTTTTCTTCAGAGAGTTGTGAACTGATTATTTTACTAAGATATGTAGTGGGTGGTCTTCGGACTATTTAGAGCAGGATTAGAGGCTGGGTATGCTTGAGAAACCTGGTGTTGGGAGCCACCTAGACAGAGGAAGTTTGTTGGATTTCTTCTCTGCAACCCTTATCGAGTATTGGAAACAGAAGTCAAGGCCTGAGGGACTGCGAAGTAGAGAAAGGTTTGATTCCCAATGTTGGGTGTGTGGATGTCTTAGAAGTCAGGTTAGCTCTGGTGTAGGAATCCTTAGCTCTCCATTGAGACCATCAGCTTAGTATTTAGCCTTTCCTATCTCCTTAACGCTTGATAAACCCTACTGTGTGGGCTTGGCTGATTTGTGTACCTTGGCTATGTGTAATCCTGCTTTGACCCTTATTCCTTGAGGAATCATGCCCAGCTCAGGAGTGGCAGTGTTTTTAAGAGATTTATGAGCACACTAGCCTATGGTTGGGTGGAATGTTGCAGCGACATAGCTGGTTGCGGGACGACTTCTTTATGAGATAGGTATACTTGTCTATTTTACTTTTGCAGTTATGTTTATTGTTAATGAATTATGATGAACATGTATATGAATGTATGTATGATTATGTATCTGTGCATGTTTTATGTTCAAGCATTCCAATTTTATATGTATGTACATGTTCATGGGGCTAGTTGCCTAGATATTTGGTGTTTAGTAGCGTCCTCTTCGCCGGTCAAAGGGTCAGGGACATTACACCCCCCTTATTGTAACACTCTCCACAGTGTTCTTAGTCTTCTAGACATAACTCGAGGTTCCTTTTTGTACAATACTCCCTATAATTCCTTAGTACTTCTTTCTTCTTGTCCATTCTTGCGCACAGACTTCTTATTTGTTCATTTGTCTCTTCCTAGTCTCCAATCATACAGACAAATATTTTTATGTTACTTTACATCCGGGTCAGGGGATTACCCTCTTTGGCACCTCATTGAGTTGGAATACCTCTATTAGGAGGTCTCCATTTAATATTATTAGTTCCATTAGTTGAATCTATAGAAGTACACAAGTAATTTTCTTAACTTCTTCTACTACTACAACCATAATAAGATCATGTTGCTTTTGCATTAATGACAAACTTGTGATGAAATCCAATGATTTTTACCTCCTATTTCCCCAGGAATGGGAAAAGTTCATAACAAAAATGCTAGATATAAGTGTTTAGTCTTCACCTGTTGACACCCCATGACATTAGATAGATAGTTACTTAACTCTACCTCTATTATGGCCAAAGATTTGGTTCTTGAGGGCTGTTACCATCATTTGGTATCCATGGTGTCCTACATAAGGAGGTTTGTATATCTCATTTCTAATTAACAATTGCAAACCTGAAACATCATGCTTGTGTTATTGCATAAAAATCATCAAGATAATACTAAACAACCGAGTTGTCATTGGCATTTTCATCTCAATAGTCAAGATTTTCCCCAAGGTATGTTTCCCTCCTCCATCCTTCATGTCATACAAGAATGCAGTTCTCATGAGAGTTCATCATAAGGAAAATTCCCATCCTAAATATTTCAAATCTGTATCATTAAATTTCCTAAACATAAGATCTCGGGCCCTTTTTTGTCTCCTGTAGACCATAATACTTGGTTTTCTGTAGCATCTCATCAAACAATCACTATTATTGGTAATCAAAATATGAATTTACAATTTTGTCTCCTACAGAAGTTAGAATTTTGCAACCAGGAGGTCATCCTCACATTGAGTGGAAGCAATTACCCCTATCATTTACACTTTTCTTCCCAACATGGACAACCACATAACAATGTCATCTTAACATAAATTTTATATTAGTCAAGAAATCAATACAATATCCAAATTCCAAAGCTGGGATTTAGAAGTCCTTTTCCTTTGGTTACCACTATGGGGTCCTCTTTTGACCTTTGCACATGGCAAGTTTTGTCTTTATTTTATTGGACACACCAACAATATCTGTAATATGGTGCTTCCAATTGTCCCTACTGTTTTGAACAGCCCTGCATACCATCCTATCATCGCAGGAATCAAAGTGAATTTTCAGAATTGCAGCATCCAGTTCTATAGTCACTTTATATGCATCATTAAATTTTGCAAGATAGTTTTACCTTACATAAGATAACTTCCAATACGCATGATCATACAATCATATTCCACACAGTTTTGCCCTTTCAATAGAGCAATCAATCACACATGACTACCTTTTCCATGCAGTTCTTATAGAAGTTCGTGAAGTCATCTCAGAACTATCATTCTATCTATTAAATAACTTTTAATGAAGTATTTATATCACAACCAAGCTTTCACAAGATGCATATTGTATGTACCCACACATACCTTGGCATCAAAGTTCCAAGAGCTCCTTGGATTAATTTCTTATACACACACACATACATATATATGAGGGTCATCTTGAAAGCCTCCTCAACCTGTATATATACATTACTCAACTGATGATACAAAACTTAACACCTCCTTGGGTTCTCCATGGCCGTTCTGTTCCAGATCCTAACACTGCTTTTTTGTGCACTCACTTGCATCTCTATCTTACCAAACTCAGGTGCTTCCTTTCCGGACACCATAATACCTAGGGGTTATTCTCTTCAAGGAGTCCCCACTCCCATGGTATTCCCCTTATGCGACGTGAATGAGTGTAGAAAGAAGACTAACTAGATGTCTTACACTTGGGTGTCCCCAATGATGCATACTGGTTCCTAGTTGGCCAAGGGAAAGCTATGTACCCCAAGTACATCCTTCGGGGAAGCTACGTACCCCAAGTACATCCTTCCTTCTTATACCAGTTTCTAAACTTTGTACGTAGAATAATTCTTCTCGTATCATTTCCATTTCCAGGTCTAGAACCTGCAGCTATACAACCAATAATCATTCACAATCTTTATACCATGGATTTGTATATCATCAATATTTCCATCTATCGTAGACATATTGTTTTCACAACTAGAAATTTTCATGCTTACATAGCATGCTTGACATTATCCTTTATCTACCATGATCCATCATAAATACAATGGATTAGATTGGTAACAACATCTTTCTATTATTTCGTAGGATAAAACAACTCATATTGGTTTTAGATGTTACTTGATCGATTGGTCTCTTAGCAAGGGTTACACAACCCTAACACCAACCCATTGATCATTGATTTGTTGTCCTATCCTTCCTTCACAAGGCTATTGGTCACTTGCAAGGTATCACCAACATCTCTAACCATGCTTCTATGCCCTTGGTCCTACAATTAGTGTCATTGACCACAACATCATAGAAAACAAATAATTATCAGTAGTGGTTCATTGCATATGTAAAACCTCATTATTTTTACTCTTATGCAATATTATATGCATGAAAAAATTTTCATTTGTACTATATTGATTAATATAACTACTAGTGCATATGCATCTGACCTATCAACTCTCTTTCATTCCCAGCATTCCTATGCCATTTTTTTATGTATGGGTTTCACAAAATATACATATATCAAGGGAAGAGTGGAAGAGTGTTCCCTTAAAATGGACCATCCAATCTCCATTAAAATTGACCTCTGTGTGGATTGATCAGAAGAGTTCGATCAATCATTCTCACATGAATTTACCAAGGTTGATCCTAGGCTCCCCTGCTAAAGTCTTTAATGGACAGGTTCATGATTTAGTTAGGTTCTTAAAATTAGCAGAACTGCTAAACCAACCCAACCTAGCAAAAGGTCCCTCCACCGCTCAATGAAGAGCGAAATTCAACCTTCGATGAACTGGATTTCATGCGAATTCAACATCCAACCTCTGTAGTTAACCCACCTTCTAGTTGAATCTATGGAATCATTTAGGACCATTAGATCTAGATCCACCCAGATCAATGGTGGACTTCAATTACTATAGATCGAATTTCACTAAAATTTCACATCCATTCATATTTGTTAACTTGCTTGCTATTTGAATATGTGGAATCATTTAGGGCTGTTAGATCTTGATCCACCTAGATCGACAGTGGACTTCGATGACTATAGATCAGATTTCACTAAAATTCCGCATCCATTCATATTTGTTAACCCTCTTGCTAGTTTTCTCTGTGAAATAGATGAGGACCGTTGATCTAGTTTCATGATCAACCTCGTCCATTGATCGAAATCCTCTTTGTAATGATTTCTTTCCAATTTCGCAAATCAATGCCATTCCATCCTCCTCGCTCTTTCAACCCATGAAATTCCTTCAAGCCATTGATCTTCACACCTGCAGATCCCCGCCATACGATCCTTAAGCATATGAATAAGAAAATATCAGCTTATCCCATTTGTAGTTCTAGCTTGCAAAATCTCTCCTCAACCATAGATCTGGTTCCACCATGATCTTAACCTTCCACATCGATCTTGCAGTGATCGATCGTTGATCCAGAATGTTGCAACAATGTTATTGTGAACATATTTAATTCATGATATCCTCAATGGTTTATTAACTAACACCCATTCAATGGGTTAGGAAATCGATCAACAAACCTTTGTTTCTCTTCCTTTTAGAATTCTCGAATTCACACCCAGGTTTATCATTCATTAAGAGAGGATTAAGGAAACATTCAATTCATGAATCTACACATCCCAATAGAGTTATAAATTTTTACACATAGATTTTTCTCTACTAGGATTTTCATACCCTATGTGTCATCTGTATTTATTTTGCTACTCTGTGGAGAGACTTATAACTTTCGGGTACACTAATTTAACTAGTCCCATGGAATTTTTTACATTATCTAACCCCACAGAAGATTGAAAACACAACCATTCCCAAAATACAATTTTCATGTCCTTTTTAATTTTTCCAAAAGGATCCTTAACTAATAGGCATACTTCTCTATATAGATAACATAAGACATCTAAGACTGAAATTTCTCTATTATAAAGTCTTCTCATCCTGTAGCTAAGGCATGCAATGTTATTGTTTTTCTATTGCATTCAAGTACCCCCTTTCTTTATTGCAAGGTAGATACCTGCCTTTAAGCAACAAGATTGATAAAATACCTTACCCTCTCAACCACGTAAGTAAAGGTTTTATCAAACTATCCATTATTACTTTTATTCTTTGCTAACCAGTCTATGTCAATAATCATATGCAACTACATGTCTACTACAACATATTCCTAAATCCAAATTTAACAATATTATATTTCATGACTCACAAGGATACTAGGATTCTTATTCCTTCTATTTCCTGATAGGTAACGTGTTCACTTCACATGGACGAATTTACTTACAGTGCATTTTTACTTCCCAGTAGCACCTTTCTATTTTCTTTGGATATCCAAGTAAACACATCGAGTGTTAATAGTACTCTAAGCGCTCATTTGAGCTATCCAACACCATAATAATTAGAGGTAAACCAATAAAATTATACCTTATGGTCTTATACTTCATCTTCATCGATCACTTGAAATACTATATCATACACAGCTAAGTTATATGCAATAATCCTCATCTAAATGAGGCTCAAAAGGGTTATCACAACATATCTCTTTTACCTCATTACAAAGCATTATTCTCACAAATCATTCAATAGGCCATTACTCCTCAGCTAAAAATGGTCATACAACAACCCTTATGCATACCTGGTTGTCAATTTGTGACATCTTACCTCCTTAGTCCTATATCCATCATGCAATGTCCACCAAGGACACCCATACATGCATTAATTACCATAAAAGAATACCTTGTAGTACACCAATCAGCTCATCAACCATCATACACCCATTAGAATACCTTGATCAAAATCCATCAAATTAATACAAAACCAGTGTACATAACCAGGACTCATCGATCAAAATATGTTTATCATTTAGAAAAGGTATTTATTACCTCGGTTTTCTCCAGTAGAACTAGATGTTCCCAAAAGACGACAAGGCTAAAACGTGTGGCTCTAATACCATATGTAACATCCCCATATAACCTGCTAAATAATGCATATATTAAAAAAAAAAATTAGGCATAGTTTCTTCCTCAAGGAATTGGCTATAATCCTTCGTAATACCTCATCCTTAAGCTTAAAAGGTAATATCATAAATTTCCGCATTCAAGCATAAGAATTAAAGCTTTGTATTTTCGCTTCCGCACTTCCAATGTGCGGAATGCGGAAGGAAGAAGCTTCAACATTCCTACGGCTTAAAAAATTTGGATTTTCGCTCACGCACTTTCGTTGTGCAGAGTACAGAAAGTGGAAGCACCATAAATAACACCACCTAAACATTTGGTTACGCTTCTGCACTTCTGTTTTGCATAAGGCGAAAGCCAGAAGCCTCATCATCCACACAACTTAAACATTTGGCTTTCTGCTTCCACACTTTCACTATGAGGAATGCGAAAGGCGAAAGCCTCAACAACCATATGACTTCAACATTTGGCTTCCCGCTTCCTCACTTATTCTATGCCGAATGTGGAAGGTGGAAGCCCCAACATCCATATGACTTAAAAAAATTTCTTTCTGCTTCTGCAATTCCGAGATGCAGAATGCGGAAGGAAAAATCCTCAACAACCATATGACTTAAACACTTGGATTTATACTTCCACACTTTCGTTATGTGGAATGCGGAAGGTGGAATCCTCAACAATCATACAACTTAAATATTTGGCTTTCTGCTTCTGCACTTCTGCTATGTGAAGGGAAGAAGGAAAAAGCCTCAACTTCCACACAACTCACACATTTGAATTTCTGCTTCTGCGCTTCCGCTATGTGGAAAGCGAAAGGCGGAAGCCTCACATTCACATAAATTAAATATTTGGATTTCCTCTTCCACACTTGCGCTATGTGAAATGCTGAGGGTGGAATCCTAACATTCTTCACTCTGAACTTCTCCTTTCTGAAAACCAAAACACATGAAAATCACAGTGAAAATAAAACAAAGTAGGTGCATTCCAACTCCAAGGATCTATGCATCCAGGGTATTCGTAGCCACTCAGAACACTAGTATTTCTCCTTGGTGAAATAATAAAACCTGAATGCACGAATATCAAGCATAGTAGGTGTAACCAGTCACAAGAAATATATAAAAATCAAGGCAACCATAGTCATTCCAAAATAGGGCATGAGCATTCACGATCTCATGATCAATGCTCCTGTGAGAAGTCTTGTAGCCTTCTTTGTCACCTTTCAACCTGATAACACCTAATCATACACACATAGACGTGCCTGAGCTCATTACTTGAAGGGGAAAAATATAGTATACAAGTAACTCAATACAAAGAAATAATACACCGTTGGGTTACCATTTTACCAGAGGAAAGGAACAATAAAATATAGCGTATGAGCATCATTCCCACTGATTAATTCCACTATTAATTATCTCATTTCTATTGGAAAACACACATTTTCGCACAAATACCATACTCTAAGTTCAATATCATGACAGAACAAACCTAGTAATCACAGAGACCACATTACCATCATTCGAACCGAGTATAAGATACGCCAATGAATAAACAATATTTTCATCACTACATTAAACTGGAATTCATCATAAAAACAAAGAATGGAAACACACATTCACACAACTATAGATATACCCTGATCTCAACAAAAATGCAAAAATGTTAAACAAGAAATGGAACTTGTTTGTAGAATGATCTGCAGTGAAGAGGGAACATCTGCGTTCCACCCAATCATAGATTAGGCACAAAGGTTTCCTTTGTCCTCAATCAGACAGAGCTAATTATGCATTCCAAGAGTCAGTGCAGTAAAAATCAAACCCATTCTCTAGTGAGGAGCCCCTTGTCTTACAAAGACAATGTTTCCTTCAACTTACCTAAACGCAGAGTGCTTTCCCTAGCTAGCCGCCCCCAACATACTAAGTGATGTCCCTCTTATAGTTGGATTTTAGGTATTTTGTAGCTCCTAGAATCTCTGTTCCACTATCGTTTCATTTCCTAGGGTGAGTCTCATGCCATTCTGGCCTTCCCACGCCTGGTGCAACTTTCTGAAAATAACCCTTCGCCTCCCCCACTCTTCGCATGCATAATTTCTCATTCAACATGGTTGTCTCTCTCTTTCATATTTTTTCATATAAGCATAATGTTTCAGTTACATTTGTCCTCCAAGGATTAATTGGCATATTCCAGGTTTTCTAATCATATTCAAGAAATAAAAAATAGTAAAATTAATATTACCTAAATGTTTTTTGCATTGGGGGATATTACAAGTTGCTCCCATCTTCTCTTATCTTGTTACGAGTGGAGATTCTTCTTGTGTGAATTCTTCTCGGAGTCTACTGAAAGAGACCAGCCTCCTTCTTGCACATATTCCTTAAATGAATGAGTTTCATGATCTAGGGAGACCATTCAAGGTGGTCATCACAATTTCTCCTTCTTCGATATTTTATTCAACTTCTTCAAGTTGTTCTTTGATTTGAGAAACCCTTATGAAGTAAGACTGTATAGTCTTTGAGTTTTTTATCTTCACATTCTTCAATTAGTTCTGCAAATTCATCTTTTGGTTGATTTTCTTTCCTTCAAACATATTTTTCAAAGAATCATATACTTCCTTCGGTGTCTTTAAGGAAGGCACATGGGGGATGAGGTGATCCTTAATAGAATCTGCAATGATTCTCTTGGACTTAGCCAACTTCTTCTTATAACTAGACTTAGCCTCATCTCCCTCTGGTTCTAGAACATATCCATTGATGTATTGATCCAAATCATTCTCTTCAAGGATTAGGGACATTATGTACTTCCATGCTCGGAAGTTATCAGCCCCTCCAAGCTTGTCCTCAATCTGAATGTGGTGATTCATCTTTTCAAATGAGAACCTCAAATGGAAATAGAAAACATTTTAATCTTACTGATTTGAGGTGTCCAACCTAGTTCCAGAGATGGATGACCTAGGATTTGTTAGATAAACAATAATTTTCCAAACTTGGAGTTTGGGAGTTCTGTTTGGACAAAAAGATGTACCTCCTTGAGGCAAGTTTTTCAGCAGGTTTCTTTCCTTAATACTGAGGTGGGAAGCCTCTGAAACTTGATTCCCTGGTTTCTCTTAGCACTAGTAACAAGGTCAAAATTGAAAATTCTTCAAATATGAAATTGCTTCCACCAAAATATTTTCCCTAGTGATGTTAGTTAGCCTAACCCTCTTTTTCTAATGATATGTGGATTGAGTACCTTGAACTAGGAATCCCTAGTTTCCATTGCTACACAGTGCCTTCTTTCAAAGAGTCTTTGATACCATGTTATTTTTTATTATATCATGTTAGCTTAGTTAGGATCTTTATCTGAAATAATAACAAGTGCAATAATATGCATAAGATAGAATAGATACACAAGAAACAAAAAATTTCACCAGGGAAACCATAAAGGTGAAAACCCCACAAACTTCCTCATAATAGTATAGTCACATATAATGTCTCATAAGATTATCAAAACCAATAATAGCTAGTATCCAGCAACTATCTATCTCGCCTCCCTTCTCTCTCTCTCTCTCATGTGAACTTGAGTGAGTGTGAGGTGTGTGTAAATGAGCGAAGAGCCTCCCTATTTATATTAACCAAGTAACTGACCTGCTACACGACTAGGGATGACCTGTTATCCTAACAGGGCCAACTTCTCCTAGAGAGACTACAAATACACATTACATAATATTACACTGGGGACTATTTCCCCGACTTATGACGGAGGTTGTACCCCAAGGTCCATACACAATAATGACATCCCGAAAGGAGGTAAACACATCTCCGATTGGGGTACAAAAACATACAATGAAAATATACATCAAAATATATTCATAAGTAACAAATACATCAATATAATTGAGGAGGTGGGTTGGGCTATAGGAGTTCTAAAACACTATGTAAAAATCAAGCAAATAAAGGCAAAAGGGTATTTCTATGTAACAGATTTTTTGTATAGTGTTTGACTTAATGAAATCAATATGTTTTGTTTCATCCTTCTGTGTTAATGGGTGAGTGTATAATCTAATTTAGATATGTGTGTATACTATATGAGCTTAGATAGAGTCAAAATCAAGGAATTGAAATTCCTGTGGATTTTGAATCTAGTTCAAAATAACTGCATAAATTCGAATTGAATTTCTAATTCTGATATCACATTCATGAAGGGCTAATGAAAATCATAGTTTTAATTCACTATTTTTCCAAGGGAATCACTATTGTGTCTATGTACTGATTCCAAAGTAATGTTTTGGAACAATCAAGTTTAGAGAGGAGATCATTCTTTTGGCGGAGTTTGTCGAATTAGTGAGTTGAACATTCTCAATATAATGGTGGAGGTATTTAATAACAAGTGCATAGTCAAATTAAAGAATATTTAATTCCTTAATTCCTCTATTGTAAGAATCAATCCATAAAAATCATTGAGTATGAGTTCCAAGACAAATACATTATCAAAACAATTCTAGATACAAATGAATTTGATTATCTATTAATTTTGTTGAGTTCTTTGGGGTTATTGTTGCGATATAGAATTAGTTGGCTATGTAATTATTTTCAGAACAATGTATATATCTAGATTCATTTATCAAGGAATCATATATGGTGAAATCATGGTAGTGGATCATAGAATCGGTGAAATCATGGTAGTAGATATGCACCCAAATTTGGTCATGAGACTTACCTTGCTATGGTATTTTTGTGAAACCCTTCTCTTTTTTATATATTCTATCTTATGAATTACTTTAGCAATCAAAGATTTCAAAGGGATATAAATATAATAATCGACAAAGAAATAAACATGTATACAAAATTGGATTCCTTTAATTGAAGTCAAATGTCAAAGTTTTGGTTTTCGACCCAACTTGTAAGTTTCATTTGTAGAAGGAAGTGAGCCCACATTCAATCTTGAGTAAAGCTCAAAAGTGACAGTGGTGAAGACTAAATAGTGAACCTATATCATTTTGACTATAATTTATAAGTATGTTAGAACCTAATTAAAGATAGAATTGGAGTGAATTTAACTCGTGTCAATGATTTTTTTCCAAATTATAGTGTATGCTAGTTTATGGATTGAAGACCCATACTTTTAAAACAAAGTTAGAGATATGATGTGCATCCCAGTTCAAAGAGTAAGAGTTTAAGTGCTAGGAATATTTCATTAGTGTTGACACAAGTGTTAGCACCCTGTATGTTGAAAAATTGAGGAAAGATATGATCAAAAAATGATAAGGGCATATATTAAAAATGGATAAAAGGTTAGTATTCTTGATTTTTTATCAATTTGCGCACTTTGATTATTTTATTGCATGATCGAAGGGTGTAGATTTGTGATCGTACAGAACTATGGTTGCAAAAAGATCCGCTGGGAAAAGTTGCACGAGAAAGAAGTTTTGATGGAGAGCGGAATGGGTTAATAACATAACAAGATCAACGGCCAAGAGATAGAGCAAATTAAATCTATGGTCATAAGGTAATCCACGATGTGAAGATGCAAGGTTGAATGAGGAGAAAGGCCGACAGATTGCATAGAATGGATTTGATCCAACGGTTCAAATAAGAGATCTAATATTATCAAAGGTTATAGTCTAATCTGGGGCTTGAACTTGTAAGACAATTAAAATGGATGAGTGGTAGTAGAATTCAAACCGTTTTCCATGTGGTGTTTTTTAGTGAGTTCTGTTGAGGAAAGTGGTAAAGGAGAAACAACTTGTTGGAGGTCCCGGAATCATTATTCGTTGTATAAAAATTGAGTTGAGAAAGGTAAAGTTAATTTGGTTTGCACATTTTTGGTGAAAAGAAGAAGGGACAGTGTCCCATCGTTTTCCGAAAGTCAATTCTTACATATCTGACAATTACCAGGTAAGCCTTAAAACTCTGAGATTCCTGTTGAAGACTTATTGCCATTGTTTTATTTTGGAGAAGGAGCAGAGTTCCGGGATATTGTGCAAGGTTCTGGATGAAAGAGAATAAGTGGTTATTGATAGAGAAAGGAATGTGTTTGACCCTATTCTTTCAGTATGCAGTGTATTAGTCTCAAAAGAATGTTTATGGCAGTATAACTCACAGGGAAATGATATCCTAACTGCAATTCCTTCCTGTATTACTTTGTTGTCAAACAAACCCTACCTTTCCCTGAATTCGTCGAGTGGTGTGCAAACAGTTATTCATATTCTGAAAGGGTTATGATGAGTCATACAACTTAAAAAATCCTCTGTAGAATTGATGCAAAATCTGTCTAGGAGATGTTAAGCATGCCTGATAATTTTCCTGTAAATCCCGAGTCCTTCAATAAACAAGTCTTGATTGAGTTGTACAAAAAGTGCGAAACTGAAGTTATATGTCAGTTCTTGTCCAGTATCTTAAAAGTTGCTCAGTCGTTAGAGGGTTTATTTTTTCCATACAATGTCAGTATTTTCAAAGATGAAGTCCAATTGGTCATGTCAATGATTAGTCAAGTTTTGGGTCTAGATGATGATAAGCATGTCAGTGAATTCATTTT
The DNA here is from genome assembly GCA_001517045.1 of Pseudotsuga menziesii. Lineage (NCBI taxonomy): Eukaryota > Viridiplantae > Streptophyta > Pinopsida > Pinales > Pinaceae > Pseudotsuga > Pseudotsuga menziesii. Next base: position 172,079 of record LPNX011014789.1, read on the forward strand.
GGGTTTTTCTCTAAGTATAGGTTTGACTAACCATGAATCAAATTTAGTCCCTTGTTTCAATCTTGATGAGTTTTTAGCCGAAGTAATCCATACCCAATTAGTTGATTTTCCTAAAGTTAGGTTCTTCAGGTACCAGTCATATTTGTTGAACATGTTATCGTGTTCAAATGTGTCAAAGTTATAGTTCCTATCTACCATGTTTTCTCCAGACCTTCCAAAACAGATCAACATGTTCAAGTTTGTGAATACGATTATGGCTGAAATATATAAAATGATGTTCGATGATGTCTTACCTAGAGTATTGGAAGACATGAGAATCATGTTGCAATCTTCTTCAGAAGAAAGAACAGGAGATTGGTTTTTACACAAAGAATTTAACGTTATAAGAGTGTATGGATTTACTGGAGAACCATACATGTTACTATACTTTTTAATGTCAAGAGTATTTGCATTAGAGTTCATGAGACAAAGGTTGTGTGCAGAAGAGGAACAATTCGAAGCATTTAAAAAATCTTCTGATCTAAAATTCCCTCTCAAGGTGGGTCCTTTCATTTTTAAGAACAAAAGCGCTCTGTTGGTGATTGACAAATTATTGGAAGTTATGGACTTTCAAAAAGAGGAAAAAATGAATTATGACCCAGACCAGATTATTTCTCAAAGAAGGCAACTGAACAAAAACAAGCCATTTGATCATCAAATTGTTGAGGGATTAGAAAAAATGGCAAATATGCCTAATTTTGAATAAAATGCAGAAGCTAATGAAGATAAGAGGGACAAATTGGCTTTAATATTTCAAATGTCTGTTAATTCCAGTGTTATGAATAAAAGGAATCTTTCTGAAGCAGATGGCATGGAAGTAGATGAAGAGATTTCCAATAAAAAAATCAAAATGCATCCTCAGAATGAGTTAACCATTTCAAAATAAATATTTTAAGAAGAATTAAAGAAAATGGTTTTGTTTCAAAAAAAGTCTGTGCAAATGCAACAATATTCTTTTGGAGATGAAGGTAAAATAGAATCTAGTTCTCGTTACAAATCTAGGACAGAGCTAATGTTGAGTTATACTAATAAATAAATGCAGTCATTGGAGGAAACTAAGAATCTGCTTCCCTGAGTTAGGAAATTATTCAATCAAAGAAATTCATTGATTTCTACTAGATATGCAGAGAGAAATACCCTAAAATATGTTGTGGTAAGTGATAAGAAGGTGTCTAAGATGGAGGTGAAGCTGGATAAAATTAGTGTTCCTGATAAAATACAGCTCCACAAACAAACCAGAGATGTCATTTATTCTGATTTGTTACATGCAACTGTGAAAGTTACTAGATTGCAATCTCTTGTAGATAAAATGGAAATTCAATTAAAACATGAGAAAATTGAAAATAAAGAAAATTTGATTCAAATAAATAAGCTACTGGGAGATATCATAAGCTTAGGGACTTAACCAAATAATGTGCAAGCAACGAAGAAGCTTCTTGAAGAGAAAGATAATACCATTCAAGTGTTGAAAAAGAAGCTCAAGGTCCCTAACACTGAACATGTTCAACCTTCAGAATTATTTGCATTACAGGAAGAAAAACAGAAAGTCTACTAGGAAATGATGGATTATAAAGGAAAATTATTGAAGATGCAGGAGGAGAAAGACAAGTGCGAAACAAAAAAAGATGAGTTGATAGCTCAGATTGCAAGGTTAAATAAAGATCAAAATGATGAAAAAGAGGTTATGGAGGGATTGATGAATCAACCTTGCGTTGACACAGATGAACCCCTTGTTAATGTTGAAAAACCATTAAATGAATTTTCTACAAATGCTTTACTAGTTCCCATGTCTCAAGTAAGTTTGAAAGAAGTGGAAATTAAAGGGTTAAAGGATGAGAATGAAAATATCAAGTCAGAATTGGCTAAAAGTATTGAAGAGAAGATTAAATCTTGGAATGAGAAGAGCCAACTATAGAAAAAATTCAATGAATTAAAAGAGAGAAATATAAGAAAAGCTCCTTTGCAGGGAGATAAAAATTTGATCTAGGATACTTTGTCTATAGAAATCACTAAATTCAAACATTATTTAAATTTTATCGATGATGAAATTGCATTGGTAAATCTGGCTGCTCGGAGATCAAAACTAGCAAATGAAACCATGGAAAAGAAATCTCTGAATACTGCTCATAATGCTTTGAATTTTTTGAATTCTCTAACATATCAAAATCTGTAGGATATTGGGATCAAAGACAGGGTAGTAATTCTGTTATGGGTGAAGAATTTTATCAATAAACATCAACTTATGAAAGTTGTGCAGGATAAAGTGAATCAGATGTCTTCTCAAATCAAGGATTTCAAGGCGGGTTTTAAAAAATAATTCAATGATGGTCTCCATTCTTTTTGGGATGATGAAGGACGATTGTTTTCTTAGGAACAGTATCATATCTTATTGGTACAAAATAGCATGGATCATTCTAAATTTGAAGATTTAGTTAAAGGATTAACAAGAAAGGTCATTGTTGAAAAGTTGACAAAAGACTTTGAAATATTGGACAGGTTTTTAATTATTAAAAAAGGATTACCAGCTGTGTCTTATGAATCTTATGTGGATTTGGAGGTGTCAATATGAGAAATGACAGAGTACAACACTCCAAATGTAGAACAGTGGAAAATCGTGGAGAAATTTGGGAAAACCAAATACATATTCCATTCATAAAGACAGGAGTTGCAGTCTCGGGAAGCTGTTTGTTTGTGGTGCCTTGCAGTTATGGATTTTGCTATAATCAAGCAGTCTGTTATTTCAAACAAAGAATGTAATTATTTTTCCTAGTTATTAGGGAAATGGTTACAAGAACTTATGATTAACAGTTAGTTGGTTTTTGATGTTCTTGGAAGAAACTATTTTGTATATATTTGAATTTTATTGAGGTATCAGGGGTTGGAACCCGTAAGATTGGACTGATGTTTTGTGAGAACCTTTTGGAATAAAATTACAGAGCCAAATGCTAGTTTATATTCAAATATTCATGTGTTGTTTATGTTACAGTCTGTGCTTTATTTCCCTATGAAATGTTTTCTAAGTGTTTACATTCCATTCTGTTTTCTGTCATGTCTGAATGCAATGTATAACAGTTTCAAAATTCATACATGTTATGCTCTGGCTATTGTTTCATATATCCACAAATATTTATTCTAAATTTGATATGGAAATCATCATGTGATTCTCTATATTAATGGACTATTCATGTTTCTTTCCTATCGCCTGAAAATCAATGAATGACTATAGTTGAATAATTATCTTTCCTTTTTTGAGATTCTGAGTAGGAAGCTTTGTATTATCTTCATCTATTTTGACTCCATACCACAATGGTTATATGTTTTGTTTCAACCATCTACGTAACTTAAAACTATTGATTATATATATGGCCTTGTTAAAACTGTGTCTGAGAGATCCCTCTCTGGAAAGAAAAGCCAGTTTCTTTTTTAAAAGTGGTTTTTGTTGTTACCTTGAGATTTCATTTCACAACCTTAGGTATATTTTGAGTGATAAAAAATTGGTTCCATTGCCAAGGAAAAAATGTGCAAATCATCCTTGGGAGGAACGACAAAGATTATAACAGATCAAGAAAAAGATTTCGTCGGGAAAACGAAAAATTTTGTGAGTGAAGAAGGTTGTACATTTTCCCCAGTGATTCTAGTTTAAATTATTTCAATATTTAAAAAGACATCCTGTCTTCAAAAAGACATACACAAGGTAATTTTGATACTGAATTTTTACGAAGTTTGAAAGATCAAGAAAAATTATTTATAAAAAGAGACAAAGAAAAAATAGATATTTCTCTGTTTGGTGCATCGTCTTCTCAATATTTTCATAGCACCCTTGATCAAGAATGGGAAATTAATGTTTAAAATAGTTTGTTGAAATCTAAATCTGAATTTGATATTAAAAATATTGAATTCAACCCTCATAGATTAGAATCCTATTTACTTGATTCTCTTTGGAGAGATCTTCAACAATATGCGAAGGTTGAAGAAATATCTATTGTTCAAACTACTCAAATTTCCTCAATTCATCCAAATCCACCTAGACCAATGGCAACCAAATTTGCTCCTTTGCATTTTCCTGCTGTATTGCATGACCTTCCCCAAAACTATTCCCAGAGAATTTCTTTATTTGATGGAGAGGGAGGTATAACAGCAAAACAACATGTGGCAAAATTTGAAGATTTAATTGACTTGGAGGAAGTTTATTATGTATATGTTAAAATGAGGTTGTTTGCTCAAAGCCTATCAGGAGAAGCAAAGAAATGATTTAAATATTTGCCAGTTGCATCAATTCTAACATTTCAAGCTTTCCAAAATGTCTTTTTAGAAAGATGGGATGATAAACAAATCCCTTTATAGCTTTTTTCCCAATACAATAATCTTAAGAAAGGAGGTTTTGAATTTGTTCATGAATTTTCAAGCAAGTTTATGAGAGTTTATGATTCCATTCTAGATGATATAAATCCTTATGCAGTTGCTGCTAAACTTCATTATGTTGAGGCCTTTGACAATGACTTTGCATTTTCATTAAGGGAGAGAAAGTCAGTGAGTCTTGTTGCTATGTTCATAGATGCTTTAGAAGTGGAAGCAAATATGATGGCAAGTGGAAAGATGAAACAAAGAGATATTGATAGGAGGAAAATTAGAGAAGAAAATATTCCTTCTACTTCTTCTTCTGCCAATGATAGTAAATTTGAAATGATGTTAAAAACAATGGAGAAGTTAATGGATAGATTGACTATGGACAATCGATCATTTAATAGAGAACAGGCTGAACCTGAAATCTAGACTCCAAATTTTAGAAGGCCAAATCCTCCTATGCCTCCACAAAATAAGTAGAGAGATATGAGAAATCCAAGGAATCACTACTACATTTCAACCCAAAATCCGACGGCCGTCATGTCGGATTTTCGACACTCTCCTGTCGCATGTACGACACTTGGATTTTTTCTTAAGCGTCGAAAAGTTGGCATCGGTTATCCGACACTTAAATAACCGTCGGTTAAGCGACATGTATGTAACCGTCGCTTGAATGTAAAGTGTCGCTTAAGCGACGGAATGTTTTCGACGGTAGCAAAAATTTTTGAAAAAATAACCTTTATAACCGTCGCTTAAGCGACGAATATCAACTAAATGCGTCGGAAAATCGACACATAGTACCGTCGGAAACGTGACACATATTAAACTAAACGTTGGAAAAGTGACAGCAGTCTAGAAAAGGCGTCAAAAAAGCGACAGCAGAAACCGTCGCTTAAGCGACGCCTGTGGAAATTTTTTTTTTTTAAATTAATTTTTTTTTTTACTGAGAATAGCACCACCTTCGAGCTCTGTAGCTCATCCTTGGCTGCAAAGACAAAGCTGAAGGGGCTGCTTGAAATTCTTGCTTCTGCTTCAGAGTATTCACAACTCCCGATACGGCCAGCACTTGACCAGCGAGAGGTCCTCCTCTCTTCGAGTCGGCTTCTTCAGGCAATGGTGGATGTTATTTCTAGTAATGGTTGGTTGAACCTAGCTCTTGCAGCAATGGAATTGACCCAGATGGTTACCCAGGGTCTTTGGGAGCGTGATTCTGTCTTGTTGCAGCTTCCACATTTTACGAAGGAACTTGCCAAAAAGTGCCAGGAAAATCCAGGTAAAATCATTGAGACGGTTTTTGATTTAGTTGAGATGGAGGATGACGAAAGACATGATTTATGGCAGATGTCAGATGCACAGTTGTTGGACATTGCTCGTTTTTGTAACCACTTTCCAAACATTCATCTAGACAGATCCACGACCATTTTAGTTGATTTTCCTTGCACAATTCTGACTTGTCCATGGTTTAATCCATATGACAAATTTGCAAACAGAATGGATTCAATCAGCACAAAGCAATCATTGGAGTCATTTATGGACAAATGCAAATAGCCAATGCCTTTTCCAATCAATTTGGCTTGAAATATACCTCATTCTAGATACAATTACCTCCAGGATTGGACCACCCTCTCCTCCAATTAAATGAAGTTCATCCACAATGAAAAGGCTGACTTGCTGAACCAGTTTGCGCTGTTTCGATCTCCGAGACAAAGAACAGATTTGGAAAATGGAAAAAATCAGATAAGAAATAAGAACACATTTGGAGAATTTCAACATGTGTATAAAGAGATAAATGAGATGGCTCATAACGAAGCTCTAGAAATAGAAGGAAAGCTGGTGATAGTAGAAACAGATGAGCGGGGGTCTCTGCCTGATGAGGTCATATCTCTTTACTGAGAAGCAAAGTTTTGTTTCTTTATTTTTAGCTCTTCATGCCCAACTATTAGCAGACAGAAGCAGAGACGAGGATTTCCTGCTTGCATTTCGTTATGGGAAAATGTTCCATTTGGAGCTTAGATTCTATGGTCATTGGTTACTAGTTAGTCAATGATGCAGACTTTGCCAAAGAACTGTACAAAAAGTCAAGTGCTATTCAATGGAAAAGAACTTGTGGCCTGGGAAATGATCTACATTTTATCATGGCCTGTGAATGAAGGTTCAATTTAGTGAGTCACATTTTCCATGCATGAATACCCTTCAAATGAACTACTTGCAGTTTCCATACATGATAGTGAAGCAAACAGCTCCAATATTGTATGATTCCAATGTCAAGCCAAGAAACACCAAAATCTTACTGTGGAGAAGATCTTAGAATCTCTTCAGTGGAGGAACACTTGGAAGTATTCAATCCTGTTGCTTCAGCAAAACCACAAAATATCCTGCTTCAAAAATGGAGATACCAATTCATCAACTGAGCTCCTTTTTTATTGTGTTCCAGTTTCTATTGGAGAACATGTGATAGGCTATCAATGATTTCAGGGAGAAGATGTAAACTGCACATGAATATTTACTAGGATGACCAAATCTGAGTATAAAAAGTGGTTGCTGCAAGCCACTTCCACAATGAATTGCACATGGTAGATGAGGATTTTTCTT
>LPNX011014789.1:183014-281426 GCA_001517045.1 Pseudotsuga menziesii
GCAACCACTTGCGCCATTTTTTCCATCTCAAATTGATGTTCTGATTTTCCACTCTGCAAATCATCTATCTTTGAACCAAGCTTTTTATACATGTCCATGAGCTCATTTTTAGTTTCAACTAAGTTAGACAAAATTATTTGAGGACTGTTGACATCAGATGGCATAATCTTGTTACATTTATGATTCCCTGTGATGACTGCAGTTGAAAAATCGATTGATAAAAAAGGAGATGTTGCTGACAGAAGAGCCTTAATCAATTTCTGTGCACTACCTTCATCAAGAGGCATCTGACCAATCTTAACACTCAAATAGAGGATTTGTTTCACTAGGGGTAATTGCAGAGGTTCCACAATTCGATGCAACTGTCGCAAGGAAGATATAGATTCCTCAAATGTTGATTTGATAGGCTGCAATGCCAAGGATAGATCCTCAATCTTCCCTTCTGCAGGGGAACGGACAAGGCTTGCCAGAGAATTATCCAAATCAAATTCCACACTGAATTGCCCTAGTTCTTCAGCAGTATTCCCATATACCACTAGTGAGAGAATGCGATAGCTGCCTCTGATCACAAGATGTTCCATTTCAGTTATTTGGGCCTTAAACAAGCCTGATGATGTAATAATACAAAACAAGAGGATGTAATAATAACCCACGAGAGGTGTCTGTCTGCAACCTCCTCAGCAAGAAAGAAGAAGAATAGGCAGAGCTCTGACCCGTGGTGTGCTGCAAAGCCCCTCTTCAATCTAAATCATGTCGAAGTATAGGGCTTGGTCATTGCCTGCATTCGAGCCTCGAAGTTGGCTATATCAATCCCTTGAATGTGGATCTCAATTGGTACAGGACGCACACCAGGTGGAAAATTGAAAACATCATTCAAAGTTACCACAACAGACAGTAGCCCAGTCTCTGAAAAGCTGTATAAAATACAGTGTTTCTAAAAATTGAGTCAATCCTGGGTCATCTCTATAGGGAAAATGAAAAGTTGTTTAAATAGGAGCATCCTTTAATAACCCTGGAAAATAATAGCCCTGTTTATTGAAGAACCCTGTTTTATGAGGAAAGAGCCCTGTTGCAAAAAGAATAGCCTAAATGAGGAGCCCTGGTTAATGATAACCTACCGGCAGCCCACCACAGTTGAATAGAGCACCAAACCACAGTTCCAGAGCCATGTTGATTAGCCCAGCAGTCGAGGACCAAAAATCAAAGGTATTACCGGCTTACAATAATTGACTCTAGTGGCAATGACCTTCATTAGTAAAAGATCGACGATTATTTTAAATATAAGTTGAACCAACAGATTAAAATATTATATAATTACTGTAAGCAAAAGTATTTCCAGCACAAGTCGTCCCAACACCAGAATTTGGATTAGCAGCCCCATAAAGACCAGTATCACCATTCTTATTCCTGGCATCATTAGAACAAGAAAAGAACCAGGCTAAGCAGCAGCACCAGTCAAAGTATTCTAAGCAGCAGATAAGTTAAACCGGTCTCACATAATAATTATTCCCAGGATAATAAGAACCAACATCAGCAGCAACCCCCGGTAGGTTAGATACCTGCCCTTCTCGCTTCGCGCCATCCTCCCCGCCCATGTGCAGTAGCACCAATCCACTCTCCAAGATCTGTAGCATTTGCAAGTGAAGTGGAAAGCGCGGCAATAATACGATTTTCAATTTAAAACTAAGCGTCGGATATGCGACGGTTAGTTAAAATCAGAGCTTCCCTTGAAGACTATGCTATTGTGCTTAAATGTAAAGTATTTAGGATAAGCGTCGGATATGCGACGGTTATGGGAATATCCGTCTCTTAACCGACGGTTAGGAGAATATCCGTCGCTTAAGCGACGCTGGTGGTTACATTTACAAAAAAAAAATTTAACTTTGTGATTTTTGGTAGGTTTAAAAAGAGAAATCCACGCGCCGTCGGAAGTAACCGTCGGATTTTGGATCGAAATGTAGTAGTGAATCAAGAAGAACAACATATTCGACCACCTTTCCCTGAGAACTATGTTGCAGATGGAGAAGAGCCCGCTGAAAATGAAATTTATCTCTTTAGGGAATTATATTCTAAGATATATCTCACTGAAGAAGAACATCTAATGTTTGAATAGGAATATGGTAATAATGATTTTGAGAAGGAATCAGGGCAGTATCATAGAGGTTATTTGCATGCTATGGATGATGTACAAAGGAAGATTAGGTTGAGAAACAAAGATGTTGCTGTAAATAAAGGGAGGCCAAATTCAAACCAGCCTACCACTAGTTCATTAAATATAGAGAAAGGAAATGAAATACAAAAAGATCCTATTGTGAATAAAGAAGTTGAGAATAAAACAGAAAAAGCAAAAGAAATGAAACAAATGGCACCAGCGGATGCAGAAAAAGTTACTTCTATCTTCAATCTGCAGAATGAACTTTCAAAATTGAAGATTTATGTTCCTTTCAATGAGTTGTTGAGGAATAATGAATACATGGATACAATAACAAGAATTGTTAAAGGTCAAGGAGAGTTTCAATCAGATATTTTAGAATTGACAGATGATAATCCTACTATTTCATTTGGGCCAAAGGTTGAAAATATAGATGATGAATAGGTTCCTCCATTTTATTTGAGTTTGAATGTGCATGATATGGTTGTACATAATGCCATGTTAGACTCAGGTGCATCACATAATTTAATTCCTAAAGGAGTGGTGGAAAGTTTGGGGTTGGAAATTATGAGGCCATATAAAGATTTGTATTCCTTTGATTCTAGGAGAATGAATTGTCTTGGTCTGATTAAACATATGGTAGTATGTTTAAATAAATTGCCATCCAAAACAGTAGTGAAGGATGTTGTAGTAGCAGATATTCCACCAAAATTTGGAGTATTGTTATCAAGATCTTGGACTTCAAAGTTAAAGGGTAGTTTACAAATGGACATGTCATATGCCACTATTCCTATCCAAAATGGGAGTAGGAGGTTATACAGTGAGAAGAGAATACCTTATGTAGTAAGCAGCCAAGATAGACCTGATATTCATCATATATATGTTGTTGATACTGATTTGGGATCTTCTATTTTCTTTAATGATACTGTTCCATGTGATCTAGAATCTACATTGCAAACTAAATCTAAAAAGAATGAAGAAAGAGAAAAGTAGCAAGATACTTTGGAAAAGAAACAGAAAAGAGAAGGATTGTGGACTATGTATTTTGATGGGTTTGTGGCAAAGGTTGGTGTTAGGGCTGGAGTATACATCATTTTTCCTATCAGGGATTTTAGAGCTTTATCATATAAACTAACATGTGAATGCACAAACAATGTAGTTGAGTATGAAGCTTTATTACTTGGGATGCATGCATTGAAAGATTTGGGAGCACAAAGGATACAAGTTCTGGGAGATTTAGAGCTTGTAATAAACCAAGTGAATGACAGTTATCAAACCAGACATCCCCAGATGAGGGCTTATAAAAATGAAGTATGGGACATGTTTGGTAACTATTTTACAGAACATACAATTAAGGTGGTTCCTAGATATGAAAACACGGTAGCTGATTCATTGGCAGTTGTTGCTGGTAAATTTAAAAATCTAAGTGCTGGTCAAAGAGAATACCAAGTGGATATTGTAAATAGACCATCCATACCTGATAATTCTAAATATTGGCAAGTATTTGAAGATTATATGCAAATAAAAATATTTTTAGAATTATCTTGGGAATTTGTGAATACTCATATTGATGGTGAAAATGATAATTGTGAAAATTTCCAAGATGTTGAAGAAAGTGAAGAAGAAATGATTAATACTGAAAAGTTAAAGGGAACTCTAGGAGGAAAGGATATCATTCCATTAAAAACTAATTTTATCCCAAGAGGTTTAATTCCCTTAGAGAATCTTTTTGATCAAAATGATGTTGCAAAAGATCCAAAAATGAAACCTGCCGACAATGCTATTGAGGATACAAATATTGGTACTGAAGAAAGTCCAAAGATTGTGAAGTTGTCTAAAAATATGCCTGCCAAAGAAAAGGAAGAGTACGTGAACTTGATGAAGAAATATACAGATGTATTCGCCTAGAGTTATGAGGATCTCAAGGAATATGATACTTCAATAATACAACATACTATTCCAATCAAACCTGGAGAAAAACCTTTTAGACAAATTCTCAGAAGGATAAATCCAAAGTTGTTGCCACTTATTGAGAAGGAGATAAAAAATTGTTTGATGCCAAAATTATTGTGACTTTGAGATTCTCAAGGTGGGTTGCTAATTTGGTTCCTGTCAAAAAGAAAAACAGAGAAATAAGGCTTTGTATAAATTTCAGAAATTTGAATAAAGTCTCAATGAAAGATAATTATCCCTTGCCAAAGATAGATCATATTTTGCAGAAAGTGGTCGGAGCAAAAATAATTTCAACTATGGATGGTTTTTCAGGATACAATCAGATCAAAGTGTTACCTACAAATCAAGAAAAGACTGCTTTTACCACACCATGGGGCACTTTTATGTATGCAAAGATGCCTTTCAGTTGATGAATGCAGGGGCTACTTTCCAACATGCCATGGATATTGCTTTTGCAGGAGAAATAGGTAAGTTTGTGGTAATTTATATGGATGATATCACTGTATATTCAAAATTTGACGAGCATATTCACCATTTGGAAAACGTTTTTATAAAATGAAGAAAATTTGGTATATCATTGAATCCAAAAAAATCCAATTTTGCATTAGAGGAAGGGAAGTTATTGGGTCACATTATTTCAAAGGATGGAATAACGATTGATCTGGATAGATTCAGTCCAATTTTGAAGGTAGGAGAACCAAGAAGCAAAAAGGAAATACAATCGTTCCTAGGGAAGGTAAATTTCTTGAAAAGGTTTATTCCCAGTTTTGCTGAAATATTAATGAATATCACAAATATACTGAGAAAGGGTCATGAAATAAAGTGCACAGCAGAGGCTAAGAAATATTTTAAAGAAATAAAACAAGCCATTTCAAAAGCTCATGTGCTGGTGAGTCCAAACTTCAATAAAGATTTCTTAATATTCTCATATGCTCCAAAACATACTATTGCTGCAGTCTTGTTACTGAAGAATAACGAAAATATGGAGCAACCTATAGCCCTTTTTAGTAAGATGTTGAGAGATGGGGAATTAAAATATGATATTATGGAGAAACAGATGTATGCTTTGGTTAAGGCCTTAAAATATTTCAGGGTGTATATTCTTCATTCACATATAATTGCTCATGTTCCAACTAGTGCAATAAAAGGAATTCTTACACAACCTGATCTAGAAGAAAGAAGAGCAAAATGGATAGCAACATTATTGGAGTATGATATAGAAATTAGGCCTACCAAGTTGATTAAAGGGAAAGGGCTCGCAAAGATGTTGACGAATTCAAATTGTGAATCTTTACAGCTTAATTTCTTATCCAGTCAATCTCATCAGATGGACACATGGGTGGAGGTGATGATTGATTTCACTACATCTTCATGGTATTCTGATATAGTTCATGTTCTTCAAAATTTACAAGCTCCTGCAGGATTCAGTCAAACTAGAGCAAGATCTGTGAAGTTGAAAGATGCTAAATTATGTATTTTAAATCAATATCTTTATTGGAAGGATCCTGGGGGTGTGTTACTTAATTTCCTTTTGGAAAATGAATCCCAACAAACAATGAAGGAATTTCATAAAGGGGACTATGGGGTGCATCACTCTTGGAAAGTGACAGCAAACAAAAGTTTGAGAGCTGGTTTTTATTGGCCATCATTGTTTTCAGATGTGTACAAAGAAACTAGTACATGTCACCAATGCCATATTTTTTATGGTAAGAGAAAGGTGATTCCACCTCCTCTTAATCCAATAACAGTAGAAGCTTCTTTTCAGTAGTGGGTTTGGATTTTATTGGAGAAATAAACCCAAATTATTCAGGACAACATAAATGGATTTTAACAGCTACAGACTATTTGACGAAGTGGATTGAAGCAATACCTACCAGGAGAGCTACTGAGACAGTTATTATGGATTTTCTTGAAGAAAATATATTGGCTAGGCTTGGTTGTCCCAGAAGAATTGTGACTGACAATGCAGCAACTTTTAAGTCAAAAAAGATGATTAATTTTTGTCATAAATATCATATCAGTCTAAATCATTCAATTGCTTACTATCCACTGGGAAACGAACTGGTGAAGTCTTCTAATAAGAGTTTGATAAGAATTATTAAGAAGTTGTTAGAAGATAACAAAAGAGCTTGGAACACCAAGCTTAATTATGCTTTGTGGGCTGATAGAATTAGCACTAAAAGGGAAATTGGAATGTCTCATGTTCAATTGGTGTATGGAACTAAAGTCATTTTTCCAGCATCGTTGGGTACACCGGTTATGAATTTTTTTCAGGAACAGTAGGACGAGCCAAACCATATGCAGAGAAGAATAAACCAAATTATAGAATTGGATGGAAAAAGAAATAAAGCTTATGATAAAGTGCAGATACATCAAGAAAAAATGAAAAACAATTTTGATAGAAAGGTGAAAGAAGAACAGTTCCAAATTGATGACCTGGTATTAAAATGGGATGCTCCTAGGGAAGACAAGCATGGAAAATTTGACCACATGTGGGTAGGTCCTTATGTTATTGCAGGTCACAGAGGAGAAAATGCATTCATTTTGGAGTATCAAAATGGGGTTTTGCTTGATAGTGGCTCTGTGAATGGAATATTTTTAAAACACTACTTGTCCTAAGGATAAAGGTAAAATTTGTACCATAGTTTGTAAATATTTATTTTTCTTAAAAGCAGTACAGATAGCGAACCGAATAGATTTGGAGCCCGGAGTGAAGGTCCTAATATTTTAGAGGGTAGCCATTTTCTTTATTTAGAAAAAATATATATTTGAAAAAATAAAACTTTGGAGGTTTGGATACAGAAATCAGAAGCAGGCACCTGGTCTACGAGTTCTTTGATACCTCACAGGGAGGATATCATCCCCAGTTGGAGCCAATTGTTAGCACCCTCTATGTTGAACAATTGAGGGAAGATATGATCAAAAAATGATAAGGGCATATATTAAAAATGGATAAAAGGTTATTATTCTTGAGTTTTTATCAATTTGTGCACTTTGATTATTTTACTGCATGATCGAAGGGTGTAGATTTGTGATCGTGCAGATCTATGGTTGCAAAATGATCCGCTGGGAAAAGTTGCACAAGAAAGAAGTTTTGACGGAGAGTAGAATGGGTTAATAAGATAACAAGGTCGAAGGCCAAGAGATAGAGCAAATTAAATCTACGTTCATAAGGTAATCCGCAATGTGAACATGCAAGGTTGAATGAGGAGAAAGGCCAGGGATTGTGTAGAATGGATTTGATCCAACGGTTCAAATAAGAGATGTAATCTTATCAACGATTATAGTCTAATCTGTGGCTCGAACTTGTAAGACAATTAAAATGGATGAGTGGTAGCAGAATTCAAATCATTTTCCACGTGGCATTTTTTAGTGATTTTTGCTGAGGAAAGTGGTAAAGGAGAAACAGCTTGTTGTAGGTCCCGAAATCATTATTCGTTGTATAAAAAGTGAGTTGACCAAGGTAAAGTTATTTTTGTTTGCATGTTGCCAGTGAAAAGAAGAAGGGATAGTGTGCCATCATTTTCCGAAAGTCAATTCTTACATATCTGACAATTACCAGGTAAGCCTTCAAACTCCAAGATTCCTATTGAAGACTTATTGCCATTGTTTTATTATGGAGAAGGAGCAGAGTTCAGGGATATTGTGCAGGGTTCTGGATGAAAGAGAAGAAGTGGTTATTGATAGAGAAAGGAATTTGTTTGACCCTATTTTGTCAGTATGCAGTGTATCAGTCTCAAAAGAATGTTTATGGAAGTATAAGTCACAGGGAAATGATATCCTAAATGTCTGCAATTCCTTCCTATATTACTTTGCTTTCTAACAAACCCTACCTTTCCCTGAATTCGTCGAGTGGTGTGCAAATACTTATTCGTCTTCTGAAAGGGTTATTATGAGTCGTACAACTTCAAAAATCCTCTGTAGAATTTATGCAAAATCTGTCCATGAGATGTTAATCCTGCCTGATAATTTTCTTGTAAACACTGAGTCCTTCAATGAACAAGTCCTGATTGAGTTGTACAAAAACTGCGAAACTGAAGTTAGATGTCAGTTCTTGTCCAGTATCTTAAAAGATGGTCAGTCATTAGAGGGTTTATTTTTTCCATAAAATGTCAGTATTTTCAAAGATGAAGTCCAATTGGTCATGTTAATGATTAGTCAAGTTTTGGGTCTAGATGATGATAAGCATTTCAGTGAAGTCATTTTGGGTTTTTTGCTAAGTATAGGTTCGACTAACCATGAATCAAATTTAGTCCCTTGTTTCAATCTTGATGATTTTTTAGCCAAATTAATCCATACCCAATTAGTTGAGTTTCCTAAAGTTAGGTTCTTCAGGTACCAGTCATATTTGTTGAACATGTTATTGTGTTCAAATGTGTCAAAGTTATAGTTCTTATCTACCATGTTTTCTCCAGACCTTCCAAAACAGATCAACATGTTCAAGTTTGTGAATACGATTATGGCTGAAATATATAAAATTATTTTTGATGATGTCTTACCTAGATTATTGGAAGACATGAGAATCATGTTGCAATCTTCTTCAGAAGACAAAATAGGAGATTGGTTTTTACACAAAGAATTTACTGTGATAAGAGTGTATGGATTCACTGGAGAACCATACAGGTTACCAGCCTTTTTAACGTCAAGAATATTTGCATTAGAGTTCATGAGACAAAGGCTGTGCGTAGAAGAAGAACACTTAGGATCATTTAAAAAATCTTCTAATGTAAAATTCCCTCTCAAGGGGGGTCCTTTCATTTTTAAGAACAAAAGCGCTCTGTTGGTGATTGAGAAATTATTGGAAGTTATGGACTTTCAAAAAGAGGAAAAAATGAATTATGACCCACACCAGATTATTTCTCAGAGAAGGGAACTGAAAAAAACAAGCCATCGGTGATCATCAAATTGTTGAGGGATTAGATAAAATGGCAAATCTGTCTAATTTTGAAGAAAATGCAGAAGCTAATGAAGATAAGAGGGATAAATTGGCTTTAACAGTTCAAATGTCTGTTAATTCCAGTGTTATGAATAAAAGTACTCTTTCTAAAGCAGATGGCATGGATGTAGATGAAGAGATTTCCAATAAAAAAATCAAAACGCATCCTCAGAATGAGTTAACCATTTCAGAATAAATATTTTTAGAAGATTTAAAGAAAATGGTTTTGTTTCAGAAAAATTTTGTGCAAATGCAACAATATTCTTTTGGAGATGAAGGTAAAACAGAATCTAGTTCTCGTTACAAATCTAGGACAGAGCTGATGTCCAGTTATGTTGATAAATAAATGCAGTCATTGGAGGAAACTAAGAATCTGCTTCCCCGAGTTAGGAAATTAATCAATAAAAAAACTTCATTGATTTCTACTCGAGATGCAGAGAGAAATACCCTAAAATTTGTTGTGGTAAGTGATAAGAAGGTGTCTGAGATGGAGGAAGCTAGATAAAATTAGTGTTCCTGATAAAATACAACTACACAAACAAATCGGAGATGTCATTTATTCTGATTCGTTACATGCAACTGTGAAAGTTACTAGATTGCAATCTCTTGTAGATAAAATGGAAATTCAATTAAAACATGAGAAAGTTGAGAATAAATCCAATTTGATTCAAATAAAGAAGCTACAGGGAGATATCATAAGCTTAGGGACTGAATCAAATAATGTGCAAGGGACGAAGAAGCTTCTGGAAGAGAAAGATAATACCATTCAAGTGCTGAAAATGAAGCTCAAGGTCCCTAACACTGAACATGTTCAATCTTTAGAATTCTTTGCATTACAGGAATAAAAAGAGAAAGTCTACCAGGAAATGATGGATTATAAAGGAAAATTATTGAAGATGTAGTAGGAGAAAGACAAGTGGGAAATAGAAAAAGTTGAGTTGATAGCTCAGATTACAAGGTTAAATAAAGATCAAAATGATGAAAAATAGGTTATGGATGAATTAATGAATCAACCTTTCGTTGATACATATGAACCTCTTGTTAATGTTGAAAAACCATTTAATGAATTTTCTGCAGATGATTTACTAGTTCCCATGTCTCAGTTAAGTTTGAAAGAAGTGGAAATTAAAGGGGTAAAGGATGAGAATGAAAAGATCGAGTCATAATTGGCTAAAAGTATTGAAGAGAAGAATAAATCTTGGAATGAGAAAATCCAATTATAGAAAAAATTCAATGAATTAAAAGAGAGAAATACAGGAAAAGCTCCTTTATAGGAAGCTAAACATTTGATATGGGATACTTTGTCTATAGAAATCACTAAATTCAGACATTATTTAAATTTTATCGATGATAAAAGTGCATTGGTAAATCCGTCTGCTCATAGATTAAAACTGGAAGATGAAACCATGGAAAAGAAATATCTGAATACTGCTCATAATGCTATGAATTTTTTGAATTCTTTGACTTATCAAAATCTGCAGGATATTGGGATCAAAGACAGGGTAGCTATTGTGTTATGGGTGAAGAAGTTTATCAGTAAACATCAACTTATGAAAGTTGTGCGGGATAAAGCGAATAAGATGTCTTCTCAAAACAAGGATTTCAGGGCAGGTTTTAAAAATTTATTTTATGATGGTGTCCCTTCTCTTTTGGATGATGAAGGATGATTGTTTTCTCAGGAATAGTATCATAGCTTATTGGTACAAAATCACATGGATCATTCTAAATTTGCAGATTTAGTCAAAGGATTAACAGGAAAGGTCATTGTTGAAAAGTTGACAGAAAACTTTGAAATATTGGACAGGTTTTTAATTATTAGAAAAAGATTACCAGTTGTGCCTTATGAATCTTATGTGGATTTGGAGGTGTCAATAAGAGAAATGACAGAGTACAACACTCCAAATGTAGAATAGTGGAAAATCGTGGAGAAATTTGGGAAAACCAAATACATATTACATTCATAAAGATAGGTGTTGCAGTCTCGGGAAGTTGTTTGTTCATGGTGCCTTGCAGTTATGGATTTTTCTATAATCAAGTAGTTTGTTATTTCAAACAATGCATGTAATTATTATTCCTATTTATTAGGGAAATGGTTACAGGAACTTATGATTAACAGTTAGTTGGTTTTTGACGTTTTTGGAAGAAACTATTTTGTATATATTTGAATTTTATTGAGGTATCCAGGGTTGGAACCCGTAAGATTGGACAGATTTTTTGTGAGAACCTTTTGAATAAAATTATAGAGCCGAATGCTATTTTATCTTCAAAGATTCATGTATTGTTTATGTTACAGTCTATGCTTTCTTTCCCTGTGAAATGTTTTCTAAGTGTTTACCTTCCTTTCTATTTTCTTTCATGTCTAAATGCAATGTATAATAGTTTCAGAATTCATACATGTTATGCTCTGGCTATTGTTTCATATATCCAAAAATCTTTCTTCTAAATTTGATATGGAGTTCATCCTATGATGCTCTATATTAATGGACTATTCATGTTTCTTTCCTATCACCTGAAAATCAATGAATGACTGTAGTTGAATAATTATCTTGCCTTTGTTGAGATTCTGAATAGGCAGCTTTGTATTATCTTCATCTTTTTTGACTCCATATCCCAATGGTTATATTTTTTGTTTCAACCATCTACGTAACTTAAAACTATTGATTCATATATCTGGCCTTGTTAAAACTATATCTAAGAGATCCCTCTCTGGAAAGAAAATCCAGTTTCTTTCTAAAAGTGGTTTTTGTTGTTACCTTGAGATTGCTTTTCTTAACCTTAGGTATATTTTGAGTGATAACAACAAGTATAGAATTGGAGCCAGGAAGGAATTGGGCAAGTTTATGGACACATAAACCACAACATTGAAGGCTTGTTTTCCATCAATATTCAACAAAATTCAAAGGGGTCTTTCAATATAGAGACACACAATTAACACAATATCTCAGAGAGTCATTCATACACTTGATGGAGGATTAACATAATTATTTAGTAAAAAATAAATTGTGTACATGAATCTCCTACATATTAATGTGAATCCATAACAAGACTGTAGGGGAGAGCATAGGGAGTTGATATCCAACAGATTTTAGGTATTTTGTGATCATGTGAAAACTATATGTGTCATTGCAGTCAATTAGGATTATCACTAAGAATAAGTTCCTCTATCCTTTAAGGAATGTTAACTAATGTTAATCGTCAGACATAATATAGATTATGTAAAAAAAAAAAAAATTCAAACAATCATGAGTCTAGCTTAGAAAATTCATTTTTCATTTCTTGTGATCAATGTGACACATTAGACATGGTGGAATTTATTTTATATTGTCCCATTGATTTTTAGGAGTACTACATACAATGCAAGCAACCAAGCATTGTGATACTCGTCTTTGTTCAATGGTTACTACTCTATAAAAACTGTCAGGTGGAATAACTCCCGAATTCTTATTATTTCTCCATAGAATGCCTTTATTTATACATCTACGATGACTCTTGGGATCACACATCCGAGAGTCTCTTCATATTCCTAATATTTACAATAACGTATAATCCCGACAGATTATATTCCAATAATCCCCCCCTTAATCCGAAGGGGTGTTAGTAAGTCTGAGCATGTTTCTGAATTTTTCAAACTTTTCTCATCCAAGCGCTTTAGTGAAGATGTCTGCAACTTGAACATTTGTGGAACAATGTCAAAGATGGACTATCTTGGTCTCTACATGATGTCGAATCAAATGATACTTTGTGTTGATGTGTTTGGTTCGATCATGGAATCTGGGATTCTTAGCAAGCTTGATTGCAAAAGTATTGTCGATCAATAATGGAGTGGAGTTCTCTTGTTTTTCTTGCAAATCTTCAAGTATATTCCTGAGCCATACTATTTCTTTCGTTGCTTCAACTGCAGCCACATATTCTGCTTCTGTTGTTCAATCTGCCGGAACTGACTATTTGCATGATCTCCATGAGACAGTTGTTGATCCAAGACTCATAGTGTATCCAGAAGTTGATACTCCTGTCTCCTTATCGCCATCAAAATCTGAGTCTGAGTACCTAATAAGTTTGAAGTCATCCACCTTAGAGTACTTGAGTCCAACGTCTTGAGTCCCGTTCGAGTATCTTAGAACTCTTTTTGCAGCTGACCAGTGTCCTTCACAAGGTTTATGCATGAACCTTGAAAGTATGCCAACAACATAAGAAATATTTGGTCTAGTTGTTGTAAGGTAGATAAGTCTTCCTACAAGTTGTCGATACTTGGTCGCATCCTCAAATTCTTTTCCTTCACTTGATGTGAGCTTCATTTTATGTTCCATTGGAGTAGAGATAGGGTTGCATTCTGTCATGCAAAATTTGTCTAGTAGTTCTCCAACATATTTTTTCTGAGATAGGAATATGTACTTAGGATGTTGAGTGACTTCAATTCCTAAGTAATAGTGGAGATGTCCCATATCTGTCATTTCAAAGATCTTTTTCAAATCTTTCTTTATGGATGCTATACATCTCTCATTGTTCCCTGTCATCAAAAGATCATCTACGTACACCACAAGATACACAACAGATCTTCCAACTTTCTTTATAAACAGTGTTGCATCATCAAGATCAAAATGTTCAAAATTTAACTTCAAAAGATGCTCGGTTAATTTTTCATACCATGCGCGAGGCACTTGTTTTACGCCATACAAGGATTTGACAAGCTTCCATACCTTTTGTTCTTTTCCTTTCACAACAAAGCCTTCTGGCTGAGACACGAAGACATTCTCTTTCAAGTCTCCATTCAAGAAAGTAGTCTTCACATCCATCTGATGAACTTTCCACCCATTCTGAGCAGCTAAAGAGAGTAAGGTATGGATGGTAGCCCATTTTGTTGTAGGAGAAAATGTTTCTTCATAGTCAATTCCTTCCTTCTGTGCATAGCCTTTTGCTACAAGCCTCACTTTGTGCTTGTCAAGTGAGCCATCTGATCTGTATTTGTTCGTGTACACCCACTTGCAACCAATTGGTTTGGTTCCAACTGGAGGGTCAACCAGCTTCCAAGTTCCATTCTTCATGAGTGCATCATACTCATTCTACATAGCTTCTTTCCACTCAACTCGAGTAGAATCTTCTTCAAAGGAAGTTGGTTCAAAGTTAGCAGATAAATTAAATTCACAATCAAATGATACATCCATGTCATCAGCTGAATTATTTGCTTCTCCTCCATCTTCATGTCTTTTAGAACTGCTTCATTTTCTTCAAGGTTGAGTCTTCCAATTCTCTCAATCACATCATCCAGTTGAATCTCTTGTTTAGGTGAAGTAGCAGGAACTTCTTCATGCGGGGGAGTTGGTGCTTCATATGGAAATTCCAAAGGTTGATCCAGAATAGGTATCCCCCCTTCAAGGTTTGGAATTTCATATTCATTTTCAGAATATTTCTTTGGATGAGGATATTTTTCCAAACAATCAAGCTATCTCTCAATGGACTGGTCATTTTTATTAGTCTCAAGAAAAATGACATCTCTGGAAATAAAAAACTTCTTGTTTACCTCATCATACAGACGGTATGCCTTGGAGTTTTCTTCGTACCTCGGGAAAATACATTTTCTGCTTCAAGCACCAAGCTTGTTTCTTTGCTCTTTTGGAATCAAGGCATAACAGGTGTAACCAAAAACTTTGAGATGCCTGACTGAAGGTAGATGGACAAACCACATTTCATGTGGAGTCTTGTTATCAAGAGCATTTGAGGGACTTCTGTTTCTCAAATAGGCTACACATTTCACTGCATCACCCCAAAACATTAGTTTTACATTCTTAAAAAACATCATTGAGGGTACCATATTCATTATGGTTCTGTTCATTCTTTCTGCTACACCGTTTTGTTGAGGATTGTAGGGAACCGTAGTTTGATGTGCAATTCCATGTTGGTGAAGATAATCTTCAAAAGCATTTGAAGTGTATTATTTCCCCTTGTCAGTACGAAGTGTACCAATTTTAGATTGTGCTTGTTTTTCTATCAATGCATGAAAGTCCTTGAATGTTTGAAATGCTTTTGATTTTGTCTTTAATGAGTAAATCCAGCACATTCGTGAGTAGTCATCAACAAAGGTCATAAAATACTTATTCCCATTGGCAGAAGGAGTTGGAATTGGGCCACATAAATCAGAATGCACTAATTCTAATTTCCTACTTGCTCTAAAATTAGATTCATGGAATGGCAGCTTGCTGTGTTTCCCTAATATACATGCATCACATTTGCTCTTCTCTTTGGGAATGGTGGGCAAACCAAATACACCATTCTTTCTCAACAAACGAAGACAATTATAATTCAGATGACCAAATCTTACATGCCACAATAAACTTGATGACAAATTACCTTCTCCATGCTAAGAGAGGTAGGCATAGTTCTGAACCCTTGCAGATGAACCCTTTAGATTCAGCAGCTTCCCATCTTCGTATCTAATCATGATGACTTGGTTGTCAAAGGACTTTCTTATTTCTATGATTCCATCAAACATGTGGATGGAATGGCCTTACTGTCAAATCTGCACCAAGGACAGCAGGCTTCTCTGCAACTCTAGAAGATAAAGAACATTCTTCAATAAGAAATCAGGGAATCCAGGCATCTTTAGCTGAATGGTACCCATTCACTTTGGTTTAAGACTTGACTTATCTGCAAAGTAAACTATGTCATTTATTGTTTCATTAAGTTCTTCAAAATAGTCTTTTCTAAAAGTCATGTGTGATGTTGCACCAGTATCAAGTAGCCAAAAATCTGTGTAAGATGAAAGTGAAGTCATTTCATTAATACCAAGATTGCAATGTGCAACAATACAATGATCAGAATCTAAATATTTACTAGCATATTGGTTCTTATTGTCATCTTTCTTCTGGTTATGTCTGTCTTTGATGGAGTCCCACAAAGCCCAACACTGATCTGCTGTGTGTCCAATCTTTCCACAATGCTTGCACTTCAAATTTGATCTTTCACTGAAGTTGTTTCTGCCTCCTCTACCTCTGAAGTTTCTTCTTCCTCTACCTCTCTTGCTGCTTTCTCCTTTGGGATGATCTTTGGATTGGTCTTTGGTGTGGTTCTTTGCTTTTTGAGAAAAACAAAGTGATTCTCCAGAATGCTCGGTTGTCTTCTTACCAAAAGCTTTCTCTCTGTCAGCTATCTTCTCTACTAGGGAGTCAAATGTCAGTGATTTTAACTTGTCACTTGCTTGCAACGACTCAAGATAGTTGGAGTGAGAAGGATACAAAGATTTTACAAATGCTGCAAGGGGAAGATCTAGTTTCATACCAGTGGCTTGAATCTTGTGCATGATAGCTTTGATTTCAGAGGCAACTAACATGGGATCATTGTCTTTTACTTCTAAACTGAATATTTTTAGCATTAGTTGAATAATTTCCATTTCAGAGTGTGAACCATACAGATCTTTTAACGTTTTTAGTGCTTCAAAACATGACTTTGTAGGCAATATGTGCTGGCTCACCTCTTCACTGACTGTGGTAGTGATTACCGCTAAAGCTTTCTTGTCTTTTGTTTTCCAAATTGACTTCTCTTTCTCAGATTCTGGAGGTCCTGGGTCTCTGGTTATGGGGCCTCCAGCTTCTGTCTCTATTGTGGTGCCTTCACAAATACCGTCCCAAAGGTCATTGTAGATGAAGGCAGATTTGATCTTCCTCCACCATTATGGATAAGTGTCTTTGCTAGTGAGAGTGGCACCAACTACAAATGCTATAGATTGCATCTTCTGTGATTGAATCTTGCAACTAAAACAATAGGAGAAAAAGAAGAAAGAGTAAAGGTGCAGGTCTAAGTCTCTACCACCTTCCTCAAGCTTTACAACAATGTCAATGTCTCTTCTATTGTCATACAAACTTTGAAATACAAAATTAATCCTCTCAAGCCTACAATACCAATTTTAAATATGCTTTCAATGGATTTCAAACTAGTAGAAAACAATCTCTCACCAACGCAAAGGAGCAGGTCGCAAGTCAAAGAAAAGCAGGCTTTCTTCAAGATATTAGAATGCAGCCTTCTTATCTATGTGGGAGGAGGTCAAACCTCAACTCTTAGCTCCAACAATTCAATATTCAATGCAATCAGTACCAACAATGTGTATGTCACAGCTTATGAGGTCGTAGCAATCTTCTCACATAGTATGTGATCACAGCTTCAGGCCTATGAGTGGACTCAAAATGCAGCTTCAGGAATGAGCAGCTTCAGTCGCAACATTTCAGGAAGTAGATGCTCTCCACGCAGCTGAATGAGGGCATGAATCTTCACCTCATTCTCTTAGTCTTCACAAATGGCTCTCATTCAGATTTATATGGAACTCCTGGGATGACACCATGAGTCCACAGCTCTCAGCGTTGATATTGAATTCAACCAAGAGAGGTCACTCACACATGGAATTCACAGCTCTCAAAATAAATCTCAGTTATCAAATGCAATCTCAGCTCTATATTCATTATCTTGGCAGCATATACAATCATTCAGTTTGCACAAATCAAGAAATAAAGAGCCTCAACTTTAAACCAACCAAATAGTAGGGTTCATGGACTATGATAGTCGTGTGGATACGCGGGTAGTAGAGTGGATTATCTGTTGTGAAATGGAATAATGAAAGCAATGCTTATTCCAAGGAAGTCGCAAATGCCATAGCAGAAGACGGGATCAAGGCAGAGAACGGGACTATCACAGGGATTATCACATCACGCAGAGGATGGATGGGGCTGAGCGGAGTAGAGAAAGCATTTTACTCAGAGTAATACTATCGCATCACTCATGAACGTTAGAGCAGCCAGCGCATGCACCAATGCATGCAATCTGCAAACTAAGGAAAGCCCAGGGTGTAGATAGCAGAATACAGACTGTACATGCAGGAGTTATGAATCGCTTTGATACCACTGTCAGGTGGAATAACTCCCGAATTATTATTATTTCTCCATAGAATGCCTTTATTTATACATCTACGATGACTCTTGGGATCACACATCCGAGAGTCTCTTCATATTCCTAATATTTACAATAACATATAATCCTGACGGATTATATTCCAACAAAAACTTATCATTTTAACTTATTCAATATTCCTTTTTATTACAAAATATTATGGCTTTCATTAGTTTACAAAATATCAAAACTCTTTAAACTCAAAAGTGTTATGTCATTTTTGTCTTTCAATTGAAGGATGATATCATGATTCTTGATGCAATATTAGGTGATTGAATTAATTAGTGTAAGTAGCATCATGTTTTTCCTAAGGTTTTCCCAGGTGATCATGTATGATTTGGAAGTACATGTACATACTCTCAAGTTGTGACATTTTTGTATGCGAAAAAAAATATATGTGCATGGTATGTTGAGGCATTTTTATGGCGTTACTCTTAAACTAAGGATCTCACTTACTTAGAATATAATAGTTTTTATTTCAAAGAATAGTCTTCCATGTCTTCAATGTAGTAGGTATTATTATTTTCGGGTTGAGAAAAAAATGAACCTTTTTCATCTCAATTTTTGCAGTGTGTGATGATACATGCGAAGAAACAGTGGTAGATGGGGCTTATCAACTTTTAGTTTTCCTCATATTTAATTATCGTTGTTCCAACTAGTGGCTTTATATTGCAGAAGAGTTAGTTAACTAGATAAGAAAAATTAGAACTAGTATATGTGATTTATGTTGCAGTCACATAATAGGATTTTGGGATTTCTTTTGGTAGTTTTCTTCTTTTCTTTAGTAGGCATATGTTTCTTCAGTATTACTACCATTTTTTTCAAATACTAGTGAAAATAGTATATTATGATCAAATAGTCGAATCCACTTCATTGGTTGATTGATTCTAGCTAAATTTATGATAGGGACATCAACAACGTGATTATGCTACAGGGGATGAAGCAGAGCCTTTGACGGGTGATGTGAAACTTTGTAAATATGCTTACAATTACATCATTTGTTTTTAAATATAAGCATTTATATATTAACAAAAGATCTACAATTGTGCCTTAGTTATACCTATAGCTACAATGTTTACAAAATTGACAAACCATTTTAAAATTTTTCTTTTCTACTGAGACTTCAAAAAATAAAGTTCATTACAAGGCTTGCAGTAGTTCCCTATATAGAGTAAAATTTGAAACATTATAGCAAACGGAAAAGTTTGAATCCAACTATGTTTTACTTTTACTATATTAGTTTTGGAATAATTTTTCTAAACCATGGTTGTAGGGGCTCTAGTTGGATTCATCTATATCCTCCTCCTCTCCAATTTATTATTGAACCCAATATCATATATGTTTCTCTATGTTGTTTTTTAAACCTTTTTCGTAGTCTTTAAGATAATCAATACTTACCCAAACATTAACCAAGTCTCTCTCGAGGTAAGTTTTAGTCCCATTCATTGAGACATGTTGATATATATACATCTTTGTATACTTCGGGTGCCTCAACTTGTTTTATAAATATTGGTCCCTAATATTTTGCAAGTGGATTTTGTTTTCAAATCCCTTAGTGCTTCTTCAATAGAGTCTCTATAAAACCATAGATACAGTTTGTGTGGTTCGTCCTCTGCTTACCATGGAAAAAAGACACCAAATATTGTTGAGACCAAAAGTAAGTAAATGAGCATAGAAGAATCCAAATTGCAAGGGTAATTATAATGGGGAATCATAAGGGTTCTAGCAACCCTCACTACTCATGTGTTGCCATTCTAATTCAAATTTCACAACATATGTGTGAAATTTTAATAGGCCTTTCCTTTTAGTTATTCTCCATTATCCCAAGGATTATGGATAAATAATAAATCTTGTACACATCGAAGATTCCTAATTTTCTTATTTTATTGATAATTAAATCATCTTAAGAAAGGTATATGCCTTTTCTTGCTTATTGGAATAAATGTATATGGCTTAGACTCCTCTAAAAGGAAAAATAATGAACACCCTTTCAGGTTACAAACAAGCTCCCTCCCTTGTTTTGGCTCTCCATAAATTACCTCTTACCTTCCCGTCAACGAAAAGAATATGTGCATACTCACACTTTTCAAAGCAGGACATTTTTGGTATTTGTTTCTTTTTTTATTCAACCTCTAGAACCAGTTAAGTTCCTTGCATGTTATATTTTGGATTCATGATTTTTAGGGAAATTGACCTCGATTGATTATATGAACAATGTTTTAAATTTCAATGCTTCTCTTAAATTAAAAGGCTTATTTTCAAAATATTTATATTCCTAGAATTCCATATTCTCCCCCAATCTTGATAATTAAGTTGAAGATTTTGATAAGCAAAATTTTTCCATCTAATGAACCCAAACATTTATTAAACTAATCAATGAAGATGAGATTGAATACATATTATTCTTATCAAAATTATTTTGGTGCCAACTTGTTCCTATGCTTAAAATGCTTTCCAAGAAGCTTTCCAATATCACTATAGTTTTGGCAAGTTAGGACGTTATAAAGGTTTGTATTGTAGCAAATATTATAAAACTTGAATCTAATGTTAGTGTTAGAAAGGCACTCTAAGAGAAAGTAATTTACATCCTCAACGCTCATAGATTCACACAGATGGAATACCCTTTTCGCCTATGGAGTTTTAGGAATAAACCATGTCATGTTTCGCTATGGAGTTCATGAGAGATTGTTCTAATATTGGTTATATTAATTTTCTTCCATGAGCTAGTTACTATCGACAGATACTTCTATCCTCCAAGTTAGGATTAATGACCTCCTTAGAGTATCTTAATTTTCTCTTAACTACTAAATTTTCCTTACACCAAAATTTCTCTTTAAACTTAGAAATAATAATATTTTTGACAATGTTAATGTTCTGCAAAATGTAATTTTCATTAATGCCCCAATGGTTTAACCAAGAGATGGTATATTTACACCAACACTGCTTGAGGCGTAGTTGGTTTTGACTTGAGTTTAAAGAAATTTTAGGAAGTCTCTTGTTTTCCATGTTATTTGTCTTATGCTTGTACATCATGTACCTAGTCATAAAAATGCTCTTAATGGGGGAAAGACCCACTTCTATGGGGAGAATAGGATAAGGCATATTTCTTTTAATTTTGAGGCTATAAGTTATAAACCATTTCTGGATTTGCTCAATATTCCTCCAAGATTCTCTAGAAATGTTGCACCCCCATACTTCACAACCATACAAGATAACAAGGAGGACAAGAGTTTCAAATAGAAACTTCTTTTTATCCCACATGACCAGATTGGTTGATTTATAGTTATTTTCAATACCAAAATAATATTTCCATCCTCCATTAATAATTTTCTCAATATTATAGTTCCAATTGAGCTTGTGATGGATATCAATTCTGAGATACTTGTAAGAAGTCACTTCCTCTAGATTTCTATTATCATAAATAAAATTTGCATAGTTGTCTTTCTTAGATTTTATAATCATGATTTTTGTCTTGTTAGTCTAAGACAGGGTTAATTCTTTGTATTATCATAAATGTTCTTCTAACCAAGCCACAATTAAAATGTCATGGGTGATACAAAATCATTGTGTTATTAGTGGCATCTAATTCCTATATTCTTCTAACTTCACTTCATCTACTGGTTGGAGATAGTTTAACACTGCTACAAATGTTGAGACATAGTATTGGCTTACTGAATTAAAGACAGATGCCAAGGCATACACTTAGGTATCTTGTTGGAATATGCATTTATGGATTTTTCAACACATTTTGGAGGTACACTAGCATTATGCTTTTGGAATCCATGAAATCTCATTAATTTATGCTAATTCTTGTACATATGCTATTATTGTTGCACTTTGATGTCAATGCCTCATTTCTCTTTGATGCAAGAGCACCTCATTTATCTTTGATGCAAGAGCATCATGCTCTCCTTTAAAAATTTAAGCTCAATGCTTGACCAGACCTAGAAGGGGTCTTCAATTCCGAATTAATGGTCTTCGAACCATCACATTATAATTAAACTTATGTAAAATATGTGATTCTAGATGAATAATGAGTCAATTAGGTGAGTCACTAGGTGAGTGATGAGTCATTGATGCGTCATGTAACTGAACCCTCATCTAATGACAGTGAGTCATAGGATAGGTTTGAGAGTTTGAGTTAATTAAGCATGCTGTTGAGTATATTCAGGATCTAAACAAGAATGGTTCATAAATCCTGTTGTGCATAAATATGTAAGCCTACGATGGATAGTAGAGGGGGAGAGAAGAGACAAGGAAAAAGAGAGATAAAGAGGATAGATAACTTCCAGTAGGGCCTGTAGGAGTCATGGAAGGATAATTAAAGATATAGAAGGCCTTAGGAGATCAGAACGTAGGCTCTAAGACATTTGGATGTATAATTCCCTTGTGTAAATGAAGAAAAAGCCTATTCAGCATGTCTCTGTATGTGTGAATGAATTCAATCTGAATGTATAAGTTCATGAACTAAATGTTTGGATAAATTCTCTATCCATACGTGAAAATCCTGTATATGAATTCAAGGTTTGTAAAAGCAGGAGAAGCATAGATCAATGGATCAATGCCCTGATCCATCGAAGAAGTTAGATGAATGATCCTTTGAGGATTTTATAAATGAATGCATGCATGTATTAACCCTATTGCAAGTCAAGGAGCCAAAGTTGATCATTGAAGGATTGAGGAACATGGAGATTCAAGCCTATGCGTGGCTTGATTGATTGAATAAAATTGATTCCGCAGGTGCATAAGTAAAATCTTAACTAGTCACCTTGAGAAACATCAGACGTTGGGGAATGATATTAGAGAATATCAACAATCCTAATTAAGTTCTTCAGCAAAGGGATGTATATCCGCAAAGTAAAATAGAATTCCACACTTGATCAGAGATCAATGGCCATAAAACATTCTGCAAAAGATCTGATAGTTGAGGACAGATCCACATCTGAATACAGATCGACGGTCAAGACCACTCCTAGCAAATAAACAGTTGTAAAGAGTTGCAGAAAAGGAATTGCAAAAGGAAAATTGTAGAAGTTCAGCTTTTGGAAAAGTTGTATCCGCAATCCACAAATGCAAAAACAAAGTTGTAGAAACTATGTTGCGGAAAGGAGAATGCGGAAACAGAGTTGCAAAAACTCTATTACAAAAAGGAGAATGCGGAAATAGATTTGTGGAAAATCTATTGCAAAAACAGAGTTGCGAAAGCTATGTTGCTGAAAGGAGCTTAGGGAAACCTGCCTTGCGGAATTGAACCTGCCGAAGCAAATTCACGCAACAAAGTTGCAAGAGAAGAAATATTTAGACAAGAAGCTAAATTTAGAGTTTGCTAAATGTAGAGAAAGCTAAATCCTGGGAAAGAGGATGGGATAATGGTTGTTTTGGGTTCCCATTTGCATTATATTGGTATCAGAGCATAGCTAGCTCTTGGAATGAGGTAACAATTTTTTTGTTTTCGCTATGATTATAATTAACTATGGGAAAAGACTTCCAGACAAAGAGTGTGTGGTTTAAATTGATATTAGCCACAGGAGAGTGCAAAAGAAATCATTGGAAGGATTTAACAGGTTACAACAGAGTAAAGTAAGTGGAGTTGTACACAGGAAACTTATGTTCATAATGAAGAATAGTTTATGAACTCTTAGAGGAAAGAGGAAGCAGTGGCAGAACCCATAAATCCAACAAAGGTTGGAAAAGAGAGGACTAGTGCATGTTCTCAAAAGAAAAGTGGACCTGCAAAATCCAAACAAAAGAGAAAAGGAGGTGCTCAAAAGGTTATAGAGGAGAAGAACTAGATATACCAAAAGGACAATCCCAAGGAGAAATAGCTTATTGAGGTATAATAGACAAGTGTGGAGACTTGTTGAGGGAGGCTTAGGAAAGTATTCCATAAGTGGAAAGGATGAAGTTCACAAAAGAGAGGGAGATAGAAACAATGACTACTAAAGGTCATTGCATGGGTTTAGAGGAAAGCCACAACAAAAGAAAGAATAAAGAAAGGAAAGAAGAATGTAACAGGGAATTGCTAGAGTTAGAAAAAGACATTTTGTTCTTTGAGAAGCATATGCAAGCTGCTGAAGAAGAAAACCATAGGTATGGTTGGGTAATGCGGAAAAGGAAGGTAAGATGGAATTCACTACAGGTGAAGCTACAACAAAATATATTTGTTGGATTGAAAGAAGAACTCACAAAAGTTAAATCTGAGATGGAAGTTTCATATTGTGAACCTGAATAGGGTCCTTCGCTTGGAGAGGATGATGAAGCAGAAAAAGAGAGACCAATTGAGAGTCTCATGAATTCTATAAATAATATAGATATACTTATGGAGGAGATGACTGTGAAGTCAAATGAGACCAAAGGATATTATGTTTTTTAGACTAATGATTTGTTTGTGATTACAGGTTTTATTGTAGATGATGGACAGTCTTTTGAAACTATCTTAAAATTTGACGAAGTCATATATGATTAAGAAAGTCTCTTAAATGAAGAAAGGTCTGAATTATTGCAGCATAAAGAACTCATTAGTGTGTTTCTTGATGGAGGAACACAATCAGTTGAATATCTTAATATCAAGGAAGAAAAAGAAATGAGAAAAGACATTTCTACAAGGTAGAATCAAGATTGTATTTTGATGAAGGAGAGAGTTAAAGAGTCACCTTGTACTGTCATGGAGTCTAAAGAAGAAGAAGATGTGCTTTCCAAAAGCATGATAGCAGAACATGATTCTGTTGTAATAGAATATGAATATGGTATGCAGCCTGTAGCTCAGACTGTTGGAGAAATAGGTGATGGTGACATATTGATGTTGTGTTCAAACCAACACAATAGGGGGATGCCAAAGGAAATATCAACAAGGAATTCAGAGTCTCATGTTTTTGAAATTGATTATTGGTGTATGAATGCAGTTATTGAAGAACACTTAAAAGATGTGTCTGTGCAGGTTGTGAAGCATAGGATGGATGCTTTGAGGAAAAAAGGAAAAATCAAAATTGGACCATTGACAGAATAATATGTTCATTGTTGTGAAGAAGAACATAAAATCATATTAGAAGAAGATGGTGGAGAAGAGGGACTAGCTGAAAGTCTCATGAACTCTTGGGAGAGTTCAGATCAGCAACAAAATATGTTGATAAGAGAGTCAATAGGTGATGAAAATAAAAATATTTTTGAAATTAATGAATGGTGGATATATGCAGGAATAACATGTGATGAACCTTGTGAGGTTGTATTAGAGGTAAAATAATAAGAAGGAGAGTATCCATGTATTATTGACATTGACCAAAGCTAGAATTTTGTTCTAGGATTGAAGGACGAGATGACATGGTCTCGTGGAGATAAACAAAAGAGAACACTTACATATTTGGAATAGTGGTGTTGAAGGGACTATAGTGTCTCAAGAGGATGATCAGTACCTCAAATAAATTACTATTGCAAAGTTGGTTAATGAAGACAAAGGAAAGTTTTCTAACTTCAAAAATTATGATGAAGAGTTAGAAATGTTAGAAGGCCAGTTGATCAATCCAAGGGTTTATAAACATGACCTCTTAATGTTTGATGACAGCATTGGAAAAGAGCAGACAACAGATAAAAGAAAAAAAATATTTTATATTTCAGTGGATAGCAGTAGAGAGTCAAGAGGACAGCAACAGTTTCAGGAAAAGAAGATGAAGGTGTACCAGCCAAAGGATAGAGTGGACATGGATATTGAAGAACTAAGGATGTTGATGATGAAGATGTTTCAAAGAAGGAATGAGGAAAGAATGAATATTTACATCAACAGAGAAAATAGATAGATCAGTGGAAAAAGAGAGAAGAAGATTGTATAAGGAAGGCTAGTGGAGCATTACAACGGAAAACTTGGAAACCAGGAGAACTGAAGATGACAAAGACAGAACAACATGATGAGATGGATGATCAAATTTAGAACAAAGTTTGGGATCCAGTCATACTGAATATGGAAGGTTATGACGAGGAGGTCATATTTATTTCTTCTTGGGGAGTCTGATGCAAGAGCATCCTACTCTCCTTTCAAAATTCAAGATCAATACTTGACCAGACCTGGAAGGGGTCTTCAATTTTGGCTTGATGGTCTTCGAACCATCACATTGTAATTAAAATTATGTAAAATATGTGATTCTAGATGAATAATGAGTCAATTAGGTGAGTCACTAGGTGAGTGATGAGTCATTAATGAGTCATGTAACAGAACCCTCATCTAATGGTAGCAAGTCATAGGATAGGTTTGATAGTTTGAGTTAATTAAGCATGTTGTTGAGTATATTGAGGATCTGAGCTAGAATGGTTCATAAATCTTGTTGTGTATAAATATGTAAGCCTACGAGGAATAATAGAGTGGGGGGGATATACAGGGAAAAAGAGAGATACAGAGGATAGATAGAGGTCAGTATGGCCTGTAGGAGTCATTGAAGGCCAATTAGAGATATATCAGACCTTAGGAGATCAGAACGCAGGTTCTGAGACAAATTGAATGTATAATTTCCTTTTGTAAGTGAAGAAAAATCCTATTAGGCATGTCTCTGTATGTGTGAATGAATTCAGTCTGAATGTATAAATTCGTGAACTAAATGTTTGGATAAATTCTTTGTCCATATGTGAAAATCCTGTATATGAATTCAGGGTTTCTGAAAGCAGGAGAAGCAGAGATTGATGGATCGATGCTATGATCCATCGAAGGAGTTAGATGAATGATCCTGTGAGGATTTTATAAATGAATGCGTACATGTATTAACCCTGTTGCAGGTCAAGGAGATGAAGTTAATCATTGAAGGATCGAGGAAGATGGAGATTCAAGCCTATGCATGGCTTGATTGATTGAAGAAAATCGATTTTGTAGATGTGTAATTAAAATATTAACTATTTTCCTTGATAAATATCAAACACTAGGGAATGATCTTAGAGAAGATCAACGATCGTAATTAAGTTCCACAACAAAGGGACAAATATCTACAAAGTAAAATGAAATTCCGCACTTAATTAGAGATCAACGGCCAGAAAAAATTCCACAAAAGATATGATAGTTGAGGATAGATCCATATCAAAATATGGATCGACGTTCAAGATCCACCCCGCAGCAGATCAACGGTTGTAAAGAGTTGCAGAAAAGGAATTGCAGAAGTTCAAATTTTGAAAAAGTTGAATGCGCAATCCATAATTCTCAAATGTGGAAAAAGAGTTACGGAAACTTTGTTGTGGAAAGGAGAATACAGAAACAGAGTTGTGAAAACTCTGTTGTGGAAAGGAGAATGCAGAAACAGAGTTGTGGAAACTCTATTGCAGAAAGGAGCTTGTGGAAACCTATCTTGCGGAATTGAACCTGCGGAAGCATATTTGCGCAATAGAGCTGCAGGAGAATAAATATTTAGACAACAAGCTAAATTTAGAGTTTGCTAAATGTAGAGAAACCTAAATCCTGGGAAAGCGTATGGGATAATGGTTGTTTTGGGTTCCCATCTGCATCACTCTTTTAGTCATTGCCCGAAAATATATTCCAACACTCGAGATCAATATATAATGTCATAATACTTACAAGTATCATAATTTATTTTTTGGATTCCTTTTATCATATATATTTCATTATTCATATTGTAATGATTCATATATACTAGCCTTGATAGACCCAATATGTACTAGATTCTTTAAGAATCTACACTATACTACTTGCAACGGAGTGAAGGAATATGGCATGTGGAAATCCTACTTGTACAGGGTGTTTTTATCCATTTTGAAGAGAGACACTAAATTAAAAAAATTTATTTCATTCGTAGAGTATGAATTATGTGATCAAAATACTACTATAGAAAAATATTGGATGAATTTAGAGGGTACTAAAGGTAGTAGTTTACTAAAAAGTTCAATCAAATTGGTTTCTCTAATTAACTCAAATGTTAGATAATTTTCTTTTTTGTTCTCATTTTAATTGTGTTAATTTGTTTTCGATACATTGTAACATCTTATGTATTTATAAGATCTATTATTAGAAATTTACTAGGAATTTTGATTGTTCGTCCTTGAACCTTTTTTAATGGAGATAATTGTCCTAGCTCATTCTCCACTATGTTCCAAGTATTCCATACATTTTAGAAGAATAGCCCTATTAGGAATTTCCCTTGTAGAAATTCCATGTCACACATGCATTGTGGGATCCAAAGCTTATAAAAGTCTTGGTAATCATTTAACTAGCTACTTGGTTCTCTATTTTCTTCTGATAGTGTAACTATAAGAGTTGAGAAAGTGGATAAGAATTGACTTGGCTTGGAAAATTTCTCTCATTGATGTAAACTATAATGTGCAAGTTTGAATGTTGGAATGATAATCTAGAATTACAAATGATGAAATCTAAGTGTTAATATTGCACATCTCCTTGGTTATTAAAGGGTTTTATCTTAATGGAAGAGCTCCTTCCTTACAAGTAGGAAGCTAGTGGTTTGTTTCCTCCATTCCATGCCATAAACTAATAAATAATATTGCAATTTATTTTTAAATATACTACCAATTGATGAAAATCGATGAATAAAATGACTAAATATACTACCAATTGAGGACAATTAATAATTAAAATCACTAAATATACCACCAGTTGATGGAAATCAATGACTACAACAACTAAATAAATTATCAGTTCACAACAATCAATGATTACAATGGAGAAATAAACTACTACCTGATAACAATCAATGACTACAATGACTAAATAAACTACGAGTTAACGACAATCAATGGCTAAGAAAACTACTAAATATACTATCAAGTTGACAAATTAGAACAACCAATAAACGACTAAATTTTTTTAGTCGTAAATTTAGTCCCATTATAAGTGACTCGCAAGAAACTACTAATAGTCGCATGACCAAAATTAGTCATTATATGCAAATTTTAGTAACTTTTTTAGTAATAAATTTCTCTTTTTTTAGTAGTGATAGGTATTTAGGTGAATCCAAGAAGACGAGTAACACTTTTTGACAAGATGGATTAATAATTTTTTAAATAAAAATAACCCCTATTCATAATTGTGCTTACATGAATCCGTAACTTGTTCGATGATGCATGTTTTCCATTACACCAAGTCCCCCTATCATTACTATTTCTTTGAAGACCTAATTGAATTTTTTTGAATTTTGTTTTGGAGTGAAGGTTGTTCCCACCACTAATATCTTTTAGCTGGTTCTTTTCTTTAGTTTTTAGTTTTCAAATTGAAAAATATGGATTCCATTTTTCTAGTAGGAAAAAAACTTCCAACATAGCTATTTAGCTGAATCCAAGAACATGGGAAACACTTTTGGAAAGATGGGTTAATAGTTTTTTAAATAAAATTTTAACCATTTTTCACAATTTTTCCCTACATCAATGCTTACAAATGGTGAAGTTCATTTAATTACATTTCAAATCCCAAGTTATGTATTTATAAACAACAAAACCCCCACCATGCAAAATAATAAAATATGTATAGTTGGATCGTCTTCAACTTGCATGGGGTGAAATATCTTCATCTAATTCATCTTGGGCATAGGGTGAAATATCTTCATCTCATTCATCTTCGGCAAAGGCCTTCAGTAGATTCTTAATGAATCTTTTACTCAATGGGATATCAATTTTGCAATTTTGATTTCATATTGTATTTTTATTAATCTGTTTTTAAAAACTTAAATTTATTTTCCACATTTTCAAAGTCAATCACAAAAATAGAGAGAGAGGATCGCATGGAAGTTTTCCAAAAAATTATGTAAATTGTTGGAAAAACAAATAAGTGGGGTTTAATAGGTTTTTTTTTATACCATCCTTCATATTGGGCAAAAAATTATGTAAATAGTTGGAAAAACAAATAAGTGGGGTTTACCAATTTTTTTTTTGTACCATCCTTCATCTTGGGAAAAGGCCTTCAAAATACATAGAGAGAGAGGATCGAATGAAAATTTTCCAAAAAAATTATGTAAATAGTTGGAAAAACAAATAAATGGGGTTTATTAGGCTTTTTTTATACTATTCTCATCCTCATTTAATTAAATGAAAACTTGGCACATTAAATCACATTAATATGTTTTGAAAAAAATAAAATTAGAAAGAAAAGACAATGCATTGCCACATTTCATTGAAAAGTTTTATCGAGTCCAACCTCTATAAGGCAATGTGTCATGTCCCCAATTTTGGCCTATGGAAAATTGGTCAAGGTCACTTAGAAAAAAATCATAAAAATCAATATGGTTTCTAAAATAATTTATATTTCCTAAGTAAATTATCCTACCATCCGAAAATAATTATTAAAAGCATAATTAAGCCAAAATAATCCCAATTCGAATTATGGAGAAAAAAAATATTATAGAGAATAATTGAAGAATATTTTCCCAATTGAAATTCTAATTATGAATTTAAGTGAAATTCTAATTATGAATTTAAGTGGGAGATTAATGATTAAATGGGGTCAAAAGAGAGCTCAAAGAATGGATAAGGAAGTTGATTATGATGCAATAATGATGGTGGAAAATAAAATTAGGAAAAGGCTAATGGAAAAGGCATTCATTTGGATATTGTTGTTTTCTTATAGTAAGTTTAGTGCTACAAAGACTTGGGTGATGTTCCCCTTGTCAATTGTAGGGAGATGTGCCCCTTATCTCAGTAAGTAGTTGGAGTATCTCTAGATGGTGATTTTGGAGAGGAGCATCCAATTCATTTCACTGTGCTTCAGTAATATTATATGAATTCAATGATCGAATTAACACTTCTCCTTCTAGTGTAAGCATGAGCTTCATTGCTCAAAGTCCACATTCAGCTATTTTGGGTCCATTTTGTGGAAAAAAACATATCTTCTCTTCTCTCATATCTTTTACTCTTCCTTCTTCACAATTATTTGAAATATTGTTGTTACTATCATTGCTACTCTTATAATATCCATTATCATGTACATGGCCCAATATGGCCCTCAATAGTACTAAGAATCACTCTTCATTCCCATATGGACTGTCTCTTTTTTCCTATGTTGTTGAATGTGCATGAATTTGAAATATATATAGAAATTTGATAAATTGAATTTCCCAATAGTTAGCTAACATAAAATTGGTCCCATACATGGCCACCCTTCCCTATTTAGTCAAGGTTGTACACCATTAGAAGGAACTGGAAAACTGGTCTTCTATCGATTCTACACTTTGTACTCTTCACTCAAATTTAACCAAATCGATTCCAAATCTTACCCAATATTGTTAGTGGCACCCCATTGAACACCAAAAGCAAAGTAGTTTCCATAGAATCCTTGGGGAAGGTACCTTGCAACCATTAGTTTATCTAATGGAGGCTTCTCGAGCGTGATGTACTCCCAAAAGTTCCAATGGTCAATGTGCTAGGAAATCCACCTCTTCCCCAATGATATACATGAAGGAATGTTGAAAATTTAATCTCTGTATATTTTTTAAAAACACCTATATCCATTTACTGTAGAACTTCTTCCCTGCCTTCATAAAACCCTACCCTTCATTGCCATATTTCTCACCCTTTCTCTTTCATTAGCCAAATTCAACTAGATTCCACTATTTTGGCCATCTCTTCCTCTCAAGAGATCCAATTCACATTCCTTGAGTTGGCATAGAAACATGAGACTCTATAAAATTCATCCCAAGTGTTTTTGTAGAGAATAGAACCTCCCATCTACCCCTTTCAAAATCATTACCATTTGTTGTCATAGGATCCCAATTCCATTCCAAGTCCCTCCAAACCTTTCCTAAACCCCTCCAACTCTGCAATTGTGATTTTATAGTCTGCATACTCTGCAAAAAATAGTTCAAATCCACTCCAAGCATCTCCAATCCATCCCAATACTTTTAGAGTCAATCCACAAGCCTCATAGTGCTTATTAAAGAACCTTTGGAGCTAGTGTTCCATTTTAGCATCCTAAAAGTGGACCAGAAGCAACTTTGTATATTTATCATATATTTCACAACATTATATCATATTGTTTTAGTTATTGGGCCTGAATTTTTGTCTGGGTACATTACAGTGGTACTAGAGCATGATCCTTGCAGTTGTGCATTGGATCATCCGTTGAAGAAGAAAATTGCAGCCATGTCCTACTCCGATAATTATTCCTATTAGTTGTATGAGGATGACGAGCAATCTGATGATGAGTATGATGAGAAGTATGAAGAGTACTACAGATAGTATGAGTGTGAAAATTTCCAGGAGATACCTTCTATAAGTGTCTCCCATCTTATCACATTTGGAAGAATAAATGATATGATGGTTATGCTTATATCCACATGTATGAATAAGCCATTAGGCCTTCAAATTCAAGGTATAAAATGGAGCAATTAAATCCCAAAAAATTGTCTTAGTATCTCTCTAAGTATTGGATATTGAATGAATAAGCTTGAAAATCTTTCAGATAGATGGTTTCACACATGGTTGATGAGGTGTGCAAAGAGGTGAAGCCTATGATATTTCTAGAAGAGATACAAGGTTATTTTGGTGCTAGAAAATGTAAGGAGGATGAGGATGACCCCCTAAATCCACTCTAAGTCAATGAATAGGGCCAGGAGCAACTTAGTTCTTCAAGTGGTTAAGCAAAAGAAGATTTCCATAAGGAGGAGCATAAGTCACTCCAAGGTGACTTTGAAAAAGTTGGAGATCCAATCCTTACTGATTAGGATTGTAGAAATGAAGAGAAACAATATGCAACCTGTGTTCTTGCTAATGATCATCTAGAGGAAACTCCTACTGTGAATCTAGATAATGGAGCAACTATTGATGGTTTTTCAAGAACTTCTGAGACACTTACTGATGGGTGTCATGATGGGGTCCTTACTAATGAGTGATCCAGTTCTACATAGATGTCTACTGATGGATGTGATGATGGGGTACCTACTGATGGGTGTCGAGAAGAATAATCTACTGATGGATGTTGTGATGAGATACCAACTTATGGGTATCATGGTGATGTTCCTACTGATGGGTGCATAAGGGTTGGTGTATGTCACGTCCCCGTCCCTCAACCGGCGAAGAGGACGCAACGAACACATCAACACAACCGGGAAAATGGCCCCATGAACATAATCAAAGGAATAAATGCTGGACATAAAATTTACAAGCATACACAGATGCAAAACTCTTCAATCATACAGCGGAAGCAACACAAATACATTCCAGCATTTGACATCAATATAAATTACAGAGATGAAGTAACCAGCAGTACTTATCTTCTGATGAAGAATTCACCCGCAACCAGCTACGTCGCTGCAACGTTCCACCCAACCATAGGCCAGCATGCTCATCAGTCTCTCAGCAATGCTGCCACCCCCGAGCTGGGCATGGTTCCTCCAGAGTAAGGGTCAATTGCAGGCTTATACATAGCCAAGGGCACAAACAACAAACCAACACAGCTGGGTTTCATAGGCTTTCAACAGACAAGCCAAGCCAGCACAGTCCGAAGACTAACCATTGCACTCAGGCAATTACTTAGCTGTCACAGCTTAAACAAGGCAAACGAAATCTGAATCGGCACACAAAAAATTCCCAAACATAGCAGCAAACACACTTACAGCAGGGGAAAATCAATAGCTCATCCAAGGCAATGCAACCACGGGAAGACTCACACAGACCACGCTGGAAACAAAATTACAGACTCCCAGCCTGGGCGTGGGTAATAATCAACGCCGAACCCACAATTCGACCCATGGGGAAAGGATTCAGCCACTCCACTCACCAATCCGCAGAGGAAACGACGTGGGTAAAACCCAGGAAATTCCTGTGCGCGAAAATGAGAAACGGGAGGGAAATTCTCTTCCTGAGAATGCACAGCAGTCAGGAGGACATGAATTGCAAGTGCCTGAGCATTTATCAACTCGTGGAGAGGAAGAAAATGCCTACGTGAGACCAAAATCGTCCAGAGCCTGTGCGTGAGGAGCCAACAGACCAAAATCGTGGTGAGTGTGAACTGACCAGGGATGAGTGCGTGAGGGAGAAGAATGGAAAACGTGGGTGGAGTGGGCAGGTGGGAAAAGGACTGACAGTCCTGCCACCCCACTCCCAAAGGCATTAACTGCCTCAACCACTCAGCCATAACTCCTCAACCACCAGCTGAAGCATTAAAGAGGTTGACAAGGTTGGGTGAGGCAAAAGGTGACAAACAACAAAGGTGGTGAAACATGGGTTTTTCCCCATAACCAAGGTTTGACATCCCCCAACCCTTATCCTTTGGAACCATGCCCTTTTCATTCAATGTTTCACTGCCGTAGCTGGTTGTGGTTTATTTTAATTGATGT
The DNA here is from genome assembly GCA_001517045.1 of Pseudotsuga menziesii. Classification (NCBI taxonomy): domain Eukaryota; kingdom Viridiplantae; phylum Streptophyta; class Pinopsida; order Pinales; family Pinaceae; genus Pseudotsuga; species Pseudotsuga menziesii. Next base: position 217,249 of record LPNX011014789.1, read on the forward strand.
GTGGGTTTACATGATGCCGAATTATAATGTGCCTTATAGCATGACATACCATCGGCAATTATCCCCATTGCCGAAACATACACAACCAAATCGATGGTGGGGCTTTTTCCTTGAGCTCCTCACCACGATTAATTACAATACATACATCATGCAAACGGGGTCAAAACCGGGGACATTACAGTGTACCTACTAATGGGTACTAAGATAACATGGAGACATCTATTCATGTATGCTCATCACTCTATGTTGGTAACATAGAGGTTCCTATTGAGGATATTGTTGCAAGTACACATTCCTCCAAGATTCATGATTTTGATATTACGGATGATGAGGAGGAGGTTCACTCTCATGATCCTTCCTACATAATAGGGTCGTTTCATTTTGGTGAAAAGAAGATCAATAAGGACTTATGCATTCTCCATGACACTTAAGCTTCAATATCAAATCTATGTTGGAGAGATACTTCATTGGAGGATTCATCTTTCCTTGAATCTATGGAGAAGATCCATAGAGTGATGACTGCAATACAATGTAATTTCCATACATGCTTTCTAATAGATATCACTTGTATGAGATTGTACATACGTTGTATGGAGAATCCTTAAAGGATGATGAGGATATTTGAAAGCTCACTGATGAGTTGATGGCCACCCAATATTCTTTGAGATGCAGTCAAAGTGTCTTCTTAGAGTCTCAAAAGTAGATAGAGAAACTTCACCAATATTTGAAAAGATCACATATTCCCTCCTTTATTCTAGTCATCCATTCTCCTTTGGTTGATGGCATTCATAGTTCTATGGAGGACCCTCCTAAGATATTTGTGTTTCATTACCTATATGATGACATGCATGTGCTTGAGGAGTTTTGGGATACATATTATGAGTTCCAAGTACATGTCACTTTCCAGAGTTAAACTAAGTTCTCTCATGAAGTGAACCCTCTCTCCATTAAAGAGTCAGAATAGATCCTTAGTGTTACACCAACCCTTGATGGATTTGATGCATCCCCATATTTGGTGAAGACTTTTTGCAGAGAGTTGGTTCATCCTTCCCCATCCTACACATTCAAGGGTGAGCATTGGGTGAATCACTTCTTGTTGTTGTCTCTTGAGGAGAAGAAAGAGGCTCCTACATTCACTCCAATTGATTTTATTGCACCATGTGACCATTCCCTTCCTAGTAGCAATTAAGGCATCATATTCCTGTATTTGATGCCTCCATGTATAGAGGTGCATTGTATTTCCACCTATCTTCATTTAGTGGATCATATGATGGAGGTTTTAACCCTTAGATAAGTGGAAGAGTTTTGATCCACTATATGAGTTCACATGGGGAAGTGCTTTTCTTTCTACTTGGGTCAGTTGATTTGAGTATCTTTCCATTCCTTTGTTGGATGAGGAGACACATGTTTGCATTTCCTTCTTGCATTCTTGGATATTTTTTTGATGTATCGTTTTCATGTGAGCAACATGGGAATTTGTTGGATGATGATGATGCCTACCTTTCTTGTGGTTGTAAATGAGATTTTTTTCCTTGTCACTTGAGATTTATTGATTTCATCTTTCATTCTTATGTGCATTGGGCACAAAATAACCTTCCTATTAATTTGGAGAGACGTGATGAGGTTCAACCTCACCCTTTGGAGATGTATTTCATGATGGATGGCCTCCTTTTGATTCAACCCTACCTTGACGATGCATATTTCATGAGGAATATCCTCTCTATGATTCATCCTAGCTTGGAGGATGGCAAACTTCCATTCAGTTTGCATAATCTAGTCATTATTCATGATTTTCTTGCCATTTTTCCTAGTACCCTTGAAGGTTCTATCCTCTACAAATATTTGATTATGTTTGGGAGGATACATTCTAGAAAGTGGGATCCAAGAATACTTTTTCCTAAGGAATTTTATTGGATGGAATTCTCATTGATGGAAGTGAAATACAAACAATGAGATCCAAACATTGCTTGTATTTGGAGAAGCTATTTGCATGTTGACTTGATGGAGAAATTCAACCTCTCTTCACACAATTTCATATGTGTTGTATCGTGATCCAGTTTCCTACATGGGGGGCACTTCATTGGATGTACTTGTGGTTTTCTTGCATGGTGCATTGGAGGATGTATATTGAATTTTGTGTTTTTAAGGATCATTTGGGATCATGGTGTCATTTGTGCTTATTTTTAGCACTAAGTAGAAGGTTTGATGGTGGAATCAAATGGATTTTTTCTTTGAGAGAATCCATTATTTCTCTCAAGGTGTAGTTAGGGATTTCCAGGCACATTTGATGCACATTCTAGTTTTGTTCATAGTCTTTCAAGTGAAAGATTGCGAATGGTTGTTTCCTTGTAGGATTGATTATGATGTCTTCCTATTAGTTGGGTTGTAGTAGGATGTATTGGTTGCATGTACATGTTCACTTCGATGCAGTTATTTGACAGAGACTCATGATGAGATTCAATGTGGCTATATTATTGACACATCTATTCATAAGATTGATTGGGATGAATTACTTCACTCCAAATTAATTGAGGACAAGCAGTATTAGGAGGGGATCACTCTTATGTCCCCATTTTTGGCTAACGTCACCTAGGCAAAATTCATAAAAAATAATATGGTGGCTAAAATAATTAAAATTTCCTAAATAAATTATCATAGGGTTCAAAAATAATTATTAAAAGAATAATTAAGCCACAAATAATTCTCAATTTGAATTATCGACCAAAAATAATATTCTCAAGATTAATTAAAGAATATTTTCCCAAGTCAAATTATAATTATGAATTTAAGTGGGAAATTAGTCATTAAATGGGATCAAATGGAGGTCAAAGAATGGAAAAGGAAGTTGGTTAGGATGAAATAATTATGGTGGAAAAAAATGGACAAGCTTGGATTCTAATTCTTGGGAAAGGATAAGAAAGAAAATAAATTCCACTTTGACTTGGTGGATGGTTTTGGGGTGCCCAAGGTATTTTCCCCTAGTATTGACTAAGTGGGAAAACTAATTTTGTTGATGGTTTTCAATGGCCCATGGTATTACTCTCTAGTGTGGGAAAGCAATTAAGTTTTGGTTTATAAAAGGAGGAAAAGGCGAATGGAAAATATATGCATTTGAATATTGTTATTTTTTTATGGTAATCTTAGTGATATCTAGACTTGGTGATGCTCCCCTTGTCAAGATTAAGGATATGTGCCCATGTGCCCTTATGTATCTCAGTAACTAGTTGGATTATCTCTCCCTGGTGATTTTGGAGAGGAACATATAGTTTCTTTCATTGTGTTTCAGTAATATTTTATGAATTTAGTGATCATTGTAGTGGATGGTTGTACCTTTGTGCATTCATTCTTCTATTGCTAGTTTAAGAAGGACGTTCATTGCTCAAATTCCACATTCCCAGTGTTTTTTGTAGGTTTGGTGGAGCTACAGTCAACTATTTTGGTTCGATTTTGTGGCAGAAGGATGTATCTTCTCTTCTCTCTTATCTTTTAATATTCCTTCTCCACAATTATTCGACATATTATTTCCTCTATCATTGATACTCTTAGCACATCCATCATCATTTACATGGCCTAATATGGCCCTCAATAATAATAAGAATGTCTCTTTGTTTCTATGCTGTCTCTCTCTTTTTTCCTATGTTGTCCAATGTGCATGTATTTGACATATATATATATATATATATATAAATTGGCTTAATTTACTTTCCCAATAGTTATCTAACATAAAATTGGCCCCGTACATATCCACCCTTCCTTGTTTAGTCAAGGCCATAAACCATTTGGAAAGAATTGGAAAAATAGTGTTCTATCGATTCTACACTTTGTACCCTTCACCCAAATTTACCCAAATCAATTCATGAGCTTCACCAATATTGTTAGTGGCACCCCATTGGAAACCAAGAGTAGAGGAGTTTCCATAGAAGTCCTGGGGAAGGTTCTTTGCGTTCATTGGTTTATCCAATGGAGGCTTCCCAGGGGTGGCAGACTCTCAAACGTGCCAATGGTTAATGTGCTAGGAAATCCACCTCTTCCCCAATGATATACATGAAGGAATGTTGAACATTTCATCTCTGCATATTTTTGCAGACCACCTACAACCATGTATTGTAGAAATTATTTCCTACCTTCATAAAACCCTACCCTTCATTGCCATCTTTCTCACCCTTGTTCTTTCACTAGCCAAAATTGAATATCTTCCATTGTTTTGTCCATATCTTCCTCTCAAGAGATCTATTCACATTATGTGAGTTACGGCGGAAAAAAAAAAAAAAAAAACTATGTACAATCCATCCCAAGTAGTTTTGCAGAGAATTGAGCTTCCTAGATACCCCTTCAATCTAATTCAAAATCGTTACCTTGTGTTATCCCAAATTCCCTATTCCACTCCAAGTCCCTCCAACCCTCTCCCAAACCCCTCCAACTCTGCAATTGTGATTTTGCAGCCTACATACTCTCCAAAATAGAGTTCAGAGCCACTCCAAGAATCCCCAAGCCATCCCAAGCCATCCCAAGCCTTTCATAGTTAAGACACAAGCCTCCTAGCGCTTGTCGAAGAACCTTTGGATCTAGTGTACCATTTTGGCATCCTAGAAGTGGAACATAAGCAAATTTGTATATTTATTAGATATGTCATAGCAATACATCATATTTTTTTAGTTAGTGTGCCCGAATTCTGGATTGGCTACCATGCACAATGATTTCCTAGTCTAGGATAGTGAACTAGGATATATTTTCTTCCTTTTTTTTTTTATTAGTGAAAGAACCTCACCACCCCACACCTACAAATATTATTTTTCTAATGAAATGAATGATATTTTTCTCCATTCTCTTTCCCAAGTCTTTACGTTTTCACTCTTATTCTTTTTCTATTGAAACAAATTTTTCATTCTCTCTTCCAAGTCTTCATTAAAAACTATTTTTTATGTGTTTTAATTCAATTCTTTTTTTGGAAAATGTTTTTCTTCATATTCTTATTCTATTTCTTCAATCTTCATAAATGCATTTATTTATATGATTTCTCCATGTCTTTCTTTTCATTATTTTTAAAGGTTATCACATTGATTTCTTTTATAAGTTTTTCCTACAATGCATTCCATATCATCAGAAAAATTCCATGCTAATGACTTTCCACTAACTTTGATTTATGTTAATTTTGTTTCTCTTACATGAAAGTATTATTCAATCTATTTCACTTGTACTTACATTGAGTTCCTATGAAATAGGTTCAACATTCAATATTTACATCATTTTCAATTTCATCTCAACATTTTTTACAAATATTTCTAAAGTTTAAATTCATATAAACATCTTCAAACTTTGAAATCAATTGGGGAAAAGTTCTTATACTCCTTAATCACATCTTCATGTGTTCTCTAGTTTTTTCATTTGTTATGGACAACTTCTAGTGAGTCCATGATTTGATGCACTCTAATATTTCTTCAAATCATTACTATATGCATTATTAAATTGACTTATGAATGTGGAATATGGTTAGGAACATCTTCAAACTTTGAAATCAACTGGGGAAAAGTTCTTATACCCCTTAATCACGTCTTCATGTGTTCTCTAGTTTTTTCATTTGTTATGGACAACTTCTAGTGAGTCCATGATTTGATGCACTCTAATATTTCTTCAAATCATTACTATATGCATTATTAAATTGACTTACGAGTGTGGAATATGGTTAGGAATATGTGATATATATATGGTATTTGTTTATGAAGTCCAAATGGTTGAAGTTTCATTTTAGAAATCCCAACAATTTTGAAATTTTTTAAAAGTTGGTTTAAGATGCTATGATGGAAAAGATGAAACTGCATTTCAACATTTTAAATGGTACTTTGTACTCAATTTTTAATGACGAGTGCAAATATCTATAATTGTCAGAAGTTATAAATGGAAGTTCTTAGTTCAAAATCCCCATAGACACTTAAAAATAAATTGTAATTGTTTTAATCATTAAAAAAATGTTTAGACTATAAAAACAAATTATCCTCATTAACATAGTATTTTTCATTATTTTATTTATTTTCAAATAAATAATTTATCTATAAATTGAACTTCATTTCGGCTTTCACAACTCTTATCCACTACAAAATTTATTTATGCTCTTAATATTCACATTTCTTATTCTCTCCTCCATTAACCCTTATCTATAACAATGTATACATTTAATATTATTGTGAAGTATTTCTTTCCCATAAACTTTTATTCACTTTAAAATATATTTTTTTTCATCATTATGAATTAACGACGATAGACTCCTTTACCACCATTATATTTACAATTATTTATATTAGTTTAGGCTCTGGATAAGTATCACATATCTCATTCCCTCCTCCATAGACCCTTATCTACTACAACAATGTGTACACTTAATATTATTATATCATTCCTTTCATCCTAAGACTTTATTCACTTTACAAATTTATTTTTTCACTAATATAATTGAATAACATTCCCTTCTTCACGGTCCTTATCCACTACAACCGTCTCTTTTGTTGTTAATATTCACACGTCTTATTCCCTCGTGCACATAACAATATCTACACTTAATATTATTGCCTCGTATTCCTTTTTCCCATGCATCTTTATTGGTTTTGCATATGATTGCCTCGTATTGGTTTTTCACCATTATAAATTGAACATCATTCCATCCTTCACAACCCTTATCCGCTTCAACAATTTATTTGTATTCTTAACATTCACACATGTTATTCCTATTCCATCTCCATCTCCATGGCCCCTTATCCATTAGAACAATGTGTACATATAATATCATATTATTGTATCATAAATATTCGTTCCCCACATGCCTTTATTTATTTTGCAAATTTATTTTCTATCCATAGTAAACTAAACAACATTCCCTTCCTCTTGACCTTTATCCATTCCAAAAAAATTATTTATGATATTAATATTTACTCATCTTATCTTATTTTTTCCTTGTGAACCTTTATTCACTAGAACAACGTAACATATTATTACTAGCAACAATCATATTAATAAGATTAATGTGTTTGGAATACGTCGATAGGAATATGTTTGATACATTGCTAATGTTTTTTTCCTAAAGAATATGTCAATCACTTGTATTTAATAGTTATTTTATTATAACAACCACTTCATTTATGGTTGTTAAGCTCATTCGTGAATTTAAGCTCATAGTTATTCTATCATTGGAGTTAAGCTAATAGTTGCTTTAACAGTTAACATAAAGCTATTGCAATGACTCCTAGCTTCCAAATGGAGTTCGACTAAGACATTAAGTACATCTAACATGTAATTTAAAAGTTAACATAAAGCTCTTGCAGTTAATATAACAACTTCTAGTTATCTTGACTCCTAGCTTCCAAATGGAGTTCGAGTAAGACATTAACTCGACTCCTAACTGCCAAATGGAATTTGACTATCACATGAGCTGCACATTACGATGCCACTAAGTGCAGTTATCATATGAGTTCAGAGGAATTTATTAGGACTTTAGAGGAGTTTATCAAGAGTTTGATTGTCACACGAACAAGACATTACTTCAACTCCTGGCTATAAAATGTAGTTTGACTAAACCTTGTGCTCATTAGCTTTAGCTCCTAGATGGAGTTCCATTATCACATGGACTACACATTACCATGCCTTTAAGTTTAGTTATCACATGAGCTATTTTTTATTATTTATTTATTTATTTCCAAGTACAACAAAGTGCAATTACCATATAAGCTCTTTTTCATTTTTTTTATAATTGTTAATTATGAATTTTGAACAATTCCCATATAATCAATCTAGATTTTATGAGGAGTTCTAAGGATTTTATTACTGAGTTCGACATTTACAAGGACTGGGCACTAGCTCAACTTTGAGCTACCAAATGGAGTTCAACTAAGACTTATGCACATTTGCTTGACTCCCTATTCTCGGATGGAGTTTTATTGTCACATGGACTGCACATTACCATGCCACAAAGTTCCCTTATCACATGAGTTCAGAGGAGTTTATTAGGAATTGAGACGAGTTTATTAGGGGTTTGATTGTCACATGAACTACACATTAGCTCAACTCCTAGTTACAAAATGACGTTCTACTAAACCTTGTGTAGATTAGCTTGACTCCCAATAGTTAGATGGAATTCCAATGTCACATGGACTACACATTACCATGGCATTAAGTTCAGTTATCACATGAGATATTTGTTATTTTTTATTTATTTTTTTTCCAACTACAACAAATTGCAGTTATCACATTAGCTATTTTATTTTTTTTAATTAATTATGAATTTTGGATGAGGCCTATAGAATCAATCTGGACAATACACTTGTCTCATTCTCGTCCTTAAATGAAAAGGCATAGATGGTAGTCCACCCCAAAATTCTTAGATATATACGCCTATCGGCGTAATTAGCTAGATGCAAAACTACGAGATGCAAGAGTTTATTAGGAGTTTGGAGGAGTTTATTAGGATTTGGAATGATTTTATTAGGAGCTCGACTCTTACATGAGTGCACTTTAGCTAGACTCCTAGATGCCAAATGCACTTGGACTAAGCAGCCTTAAGTGATTAGAGTTGATGTTAAACTAATAGTTGATAGTTGTAGAATCATTAGAGTTAAGATAATAGTTGTATCTAATAGTTAAGCTAAATGTTATCCAATATAACTGTGATTAGAGTTGAAGTTAAGCTAATAGTTATAGAATCATTGGACTTAAGCTAATAGTTGCATCTAATAATTGATGGAGTTAAACTGGTAGTTGTATATAATAATCCAATAGTTGAAGATTAATTTTAATTTTTACAATTATCACTAATTGTACTTATCACATGTTAATTAAGTTATTTTTAGATTTTTTGAAATTATTAATTATTAATTTTCGACTAAGCCCATAGAATTAATCTGGACAGTACACTTGTCTCATTCTCATTTAATCTTGGAGGATGCCCATAGAATCAATCTGGACAATAGACTTGTCTCATTCTCGTCCTTAGATGAAAAAGCATAGATAATAGTCCACCCCAAAATTCTAAGATATATATGACTATGGGCGTAATTAGACCTTTATCCATACTATTATTAGACCCTTATCCACGGGAACAAATTATTCCTCACAAATTTAATCAGCAATTTATTTATGTTCTTACTATTTACACATCTTGTATTATTCCGTGCTTCATGGGCCCTTTTTTTCAGAAGAAAAATGGCAGTTCCTTGATATTCAAAGTGAATTAAAAGTAACATGTTACATGGGCATGATAATAACATCAATCAAAGCAGAGTCCAAATGACCAAAATATAAGCAAAAAACAGTCCTCACAATAAAAACACTTTCACTTCCATTCCCAAAAAAAGTTGTTATCCAAAATGTTCCCATGAGAAAACCCAAAAATGCTATCAAAGAAAAGCTCCAAGAAATAACTAAAATCAAACACACATTGATGTAGATCAGCAGTATCTTTCATGGTCCCTTATCCATTGCATAACATTTTTGAAATATTAAGTCATCTGGAATAACATAATGTTATTCCAGAAACTAGATTAAATTAATGTTATCTGAAATTTACAATGTTCATAAAAATTAGAGTCTTGTACAATTGAGTATTTTTTATTATAAAATTATACCTTCACATAGAGTGAAAAGCCAGAGAGCGGGCTTGTCGGTCACCTCACCTGCATTCAAGGATTGAACAAGCGTGCTAAGAAATCAACTATTGACTTATTAGCTGGACAGGCAGTAATATACCCAAACGCTTATGCCGCTAAAAATATTTTACATGCAGCAGAGTAATAAATGCTCTGGCTGCAGCATTGTGAACTCTTGGATCTCAAACAAGAATGCTCTGGCTGCAGCATTGTGAACTCTTGGATCTCAACTTGTTTGAGATCCAAGAGTTCACAATGCTGCAGCCAGAACATTTATTACTCTGCTGCATGTTTAATATTGTTCTCTCAGGTATGACACTTCAGATTTGCGGAGCACAACCATGTGCCCAGCCCATTATAAGTTTCGTCAATGTCAATCAAACGTTTACTAAGGAACACTCTTTAGGAAAGAAAATATATTTTAAATTTTTATATGCATTTAGACTGTATAATTTACTACTTAGTGATATAATTACTAAAGTTTACAGAGATATATACTTTATTTATTTGGATATGAATTTAATTTTTTTTCTGAAAAACACATGTTTCTAAAAATTTAAGCATTAAATGTTGTTACATAGAGACAACAATTTTGTATATGAGACTTCAACAAGAGACGAACCTCCTAAAAAAACACATGCTCTTAACCATTAAATCCACTCATACTATACAAACTATACAAAATCCTTAAAAATTGAAATATATTTAAAAAAAATATAACTAAATATTTTATTATTAACATTCTAAAAATTGATAAATTTCATTACAATTTAAATAAATATAAATATCTTTTAATAGTAAAAGTTCTTCAGCACCTGTATTGCCAATTTGTATATTACACCCAAAGTGCCCAAGATATATATATATATATATTGTCTATTTGGGGTATGGTACAACCAAAATGACCAAGTAAATATATGTATATTACATACCATGTACGTATTTTAACAATCACAGCTTCCATTGATGCCCATCTGGTTCTCTCAATAATGAAATACAGAATTCGGTTCCTTTACAGTCAGTCCACCGAATCAGTCTTCAACACCATTCAGTCTAATTGTAAGACCTGTGATACCCGCACCAAAGAGCAAGACCCTGGGTTTTGGAATCCTCCTGTCGCTTGGCCGCGGAGGATTTGTCTATTCCATAGAACACGAATGGAAGAAGAGTTCTTTCAATTTGGAATCCTCCTCCCAACGCCACCTCTCTCTCGAGATGGCTGCAATAACTCTCGAAAACATTCACACTCACCTGCAATTTGAAGCCCATCAAAAAAACAAACTCCATCTCCAATCTATTCATTTCTTCTCTGTGCACGCCTCCCACTCTCGCGTAATACGAATTCCTGTAATTTCTGCTCACAAAATCAAAATTGATATTACAATCTTGAAACTGATGGGATTTATGAAAAACGGTAATCGAGTATCATGTACTGTAATTAGCGTAAAGTATTAAATTAGAGTTCATTAACTTACAGGTCTTCGAGGAACTTGGAGGCGACCATGACAGTGGTGATGAGCAATCTGTGGACGTTAAGAGAAGTGATACGAAATTGCGGATGGAATTGAATGAGGCGGTCGATGTAAGCATATGCAACTACGAACACAGAAGAGCTGCAGTGAACATACTTTAAAATCCTCTCCAGATACCGCTCTATGCATATTTCCGGCACCTGCACACTGTCGAACACGCGGTACTTGGGCGGCAAACAGGTGGGACTGTAAGAGGCAGCAAGCCTCTTGTTTCTAGCGAGAGTGCGCTCGACCAGAGATGACAACACAGATATGACTGTGGGGATTGGGGAGAATAATGGCTCGTTATCTTCCTTTTCACATTGGAGGGAATAGAGATCTGATCTCATTCTTCCTGCACAAATAACGCTCTCTGCCATTGCCCTGAAGTTTGAACGTTTGCTGAAAGTGTGTTTGAGAAACGAAATTTGTGTCGTGAATTGTTGTACAAGTGGTAGGATTGTTCTGTCGATTGCGACGAGAAATTCTGTAGAGGGAGTGATTTTATTGGATAAAATCAAAATGAGCAAAGGAAGGAAAGTGCAGAGAAGAAGAAGCTTTATTTCTTTATGAGAATAACAGAGAAACAGCGTGGCTGCCAGGGCAATCGTAGAATGCAGGGACCCTGTGTACAATGTAAGATTCGTCGTTGGGAAATAAAAAATATATTTCTGGGGTGGCCTCCGTTTTATCCCGAAAAATAAGTTATTAGAAATAAATGCAGCGAAGACGGCCAACGATGGAGACAGAAAGGAAAATGAAATATAATAATGAAAATGATTGAAACTACCAAGCTGGCAACTTTACACAACTGAATTTCCTCCGAAACTGCCGGCTCAAGCCTCACACTGGAGAGCCCACAAGAATAGCTGGCAGTGGCAAAGCATCGCGTCTTATTTAAAGAAACAATACCGCATGGGGTTGAGGTAGGGGAGTGAGTGAAGTATGGATTTGAATTGAATAGAAAGAGGGGTCCAGCTTCTTCCACACATGCGCCAACTGGCAAATATGATTGGAGTTGGAGTTGATTTGACGAAAGCCAAAATTGTCATTAACATTTTGGACTTGTTTGAGTCAATTAACAAGAAGTGAGTCAATTAAAAAGATTAATTAAGTGTAACCATTAACAAGATTGATTAATCCAAGTGTACAGTGTTAATGGACTTGTTTGACTCAATTAACAAGATTAATACTTGTTCGAGTTAATTAAAAAGATTAATTCAAGTGTAACCATTAAAAAAATTGATTAATCCAAGTGTACATGGAAATACATTTTGATTAAAATTAAAATAAAGTTCAGTTAAAAGGTGGTTAAATAAATCTAATAACAATTTGTTTTTGTTTTTTTATATCAGTTTTTGTTTTTTGTTTATCAAATAATATTTGTTTTGTAACTCTTAACAATCTGTTATTGGTTATGTCTATTTGTATTCACAAACCACTTTACTTAAAGCTTTGTTATACATTCGGATCCTGAATCCATTTAACTGGCCAAAGTTATGCCAGCAAGATGGCTGTAAGAATGAGAATAAAAATAATAGTCCAGTGATAAAAAACCTATAATTTATTTTATGGTAGTGTTATCTTGTTATACTTAAATGCATTTTGATTAAGTATTCCAGTGATAGAAAACTTATCATTCTCCTGTTCCAAATGTTTTATGTCAATGCACAGAATGAATGGTACTGGCCGGCATTGTGTTTATGCGGATTTGTGTTTATGCGGATAAGTTCAATTTATAAATAGCAAGATTTCATTAAGAAATCTCATCACATTATCCCCTTCCCAATCCAAGTTTTAGGATATAAATTCCCATTTAGAAATGTCACCACATTATTTTCTGCTCAATCCATGGTTTAGACTCTTTTTCCCATAGAAGATTATTCAAATGCTAGTGGCTTAAGATTATTGTGTTTATTATATTTAAATACTTGAAAGTACACAAGCGAGGATAAACCTCATCCTCGGCCATTGTTAGCTAAGCTCGCACGTTGGTGCCCGCTCCATTGGCATCGCGTCGGGAACAGGTGCGGATAGTTGTTGGCAAGCGACCTGTCGCCAGGATGGATTCTGGGTAACAACAACGCTGTGACTACAATGTTTAATTCTGTGCATAGCGTAGGTCACCTGGCTGATCTTACCCACGAGTGATGGCCCATTGAACATCTGGCGCAGCCGCGGGAGACATATTCAGTAAATGAGCCAGCAACGACTTTTGGCTCATAGATCATGCTCTATATACCGCTACTTATCCACTAACCACTATCAGACCCTATTCGGAATTGGCCTGTGGATTACAGTGTTCGAAATAGCCATTATCAGATTATGTGGACAAGTTTACTTGTTCGTTTTTTTATTTGGGTGATTTGGGGGTTCGAAATAGCCATTATCAAAATATGTGGACAAGTTTGCTATCAGAGAGGAGTGAGTAGTGCAAGGGATTAGGGATTGATAATGGGGGAGATAAGAGTGGTATTAGAAGAGAGGAGTGAGTAGTGCAAGGGATTAGGGATTGATAATGGTGGAGATAAGAGTGGCATTAGAAGAGAGCAGTGAGTAGTGCAAGGGATTAAGAATTGATAATGGTGGAGATAAGAGTGGTATTAGAAGAGAGCAATGAGTAGTGCAATCGATTAGGAATTAAGAGTGGTGTTTGCTGATTTCAATCTTGGAAAATTAGTTAGCATAAGTGGTTTATCTTTATTTTTTTTCATAAGAAGGGAAAAACTATCTTAATTTAGTTGTAAAACTGGCACTGATGACTACCATCACTTGCTGCTATCCTTAAATGGAGTCGACTCATCATCGTTATTCAAGAAAAACCAAGCCACTTGAAATAAGTGGTCCCTGAGGAGGCAGGATTCCACTAGTGCCAGATGCCTCTGTGTCTTAGGCCTTATACCTCTGAGTCTTGGGCCCTATTTCCTTACGTCCAAAAGACCCTATACCTCTAAGTCTTGGGCCCTATTTCCTTAGGTCCAAGGAAGACAAACTCTTAACCAATCAAAGAAAAAATATGTACAAGAAGAAAAGTGGTGGAAGGGGAAAGGTGTTGGAGTGTGTCTCCATACCTACATTGATGATTCACGAGTTGCTTCTCCCTTATTCGCATTGAGGATTGTTGGTGCAACTTGAAAGTGAACTAATTATGTGAAGACATGGTCGTGAGCTCCCTCAACCATGAAGTGCAATGAGCATGAAGATAAGAAAAAATGTTGCATTGATGTTGATGTGAAAACTGTGTGAGTGTTGACGATCTGTCTCTCCTCATCTGAAGTTGTGATCTCCTCCTACTAGGGTTGTGACCACATTTAGGAGAGGTTCAACCTCTTTCTGCTAGTGCGATGAGCTATGACCTCCAAATCGAAGATCTGTGAACTTGTGAAGAGTTGTGCATTCAATAGACTGTGCATTGAAGCTATGGTGAAATACTGCAACTTGGCATCTCCTTTTTTTATTGTTTTGGGAAACCCTGGTGAAGATTATTGTTTGAGTTGTCAGCTACGTTCATCCAGTTGTGTTCCAATCTCCAAGTGCTTGCTACACACCTATGTGGAGTGTTATAGCTTATTTTACCACACTTGGTAGATCACACTTTTATGTCCTTCCATGTCCCTATGCAAACTCCGTGGACCCCCCTTGCTCAAGTTATACTTCGATGAACCAAGAAAGTCCCTAAAAAACACTTGTTTATGTGTATACATGACTTTTACTCCAATACCCGTGTGTACACGTAGATTTTGAGCCAATTCCCGCATACATTGGGAAATGTGCATAAAAACAAAACCTTTTGAAGTTTTCCTCATTGAGTCTCGAATAACTTGAATCTTGGCCTTCCATATGCATGGAAACGCTCTGACTCG
The DNA here is from genome assembly GCA_001517045.1 of Pseudotsuga menziesii. Lineage (NCBI taxonomy): Eukaryota > Viridiplantae > Streptophyta > Pinopsida > Pinales > Pinaceae > Pseudotsuga > Pseudotsuga menziesii. Next base: position 232,252 of record LPNX011014789.1, read on the forward strand.
ACCCTCCATTACCTATTGGAGGACTATATATTGAGCCTCTTGGATGCATTGAAGGAGGAGAATTTGGAGAGCAAGGAAACTATAGTTCATTGTTGCCTCACTTGTTTATGCTTGAGTATGCATCCCTTTGTCCATTTGGAGCACACATTGTTGCTCTTCTCAAGCTTTCCTTTTCTTTGTAAGCTTGCCATTGAGATGGAGGATTGAAGTGGTGGAGGCCTAGGTAGAGGACTCGGTTTCTCCGTTTCGATGAGGTGCCAACAGAGTTTATCACTGTTCTATCTCTGTTTATTATTAAAAGAAATATACATTTCCTATCCAATACATGTGTATAACTATGAATATTTTGTCCATGGATGTAGTTATATTTGCTTATACATGATGGTTTATAAATGCTAGAGTAGGACTAACACTTTGATATCTTTGTTGTTGTTGAGAGTGAATTGTAAATGCGAATGTGTTGGAAAATCTCAACGGGGGTCTGCATCAACCATCCGGAATAAGGTACACTCCATATCCCTTAGTGTTATATGCATTTATTTCTCTTGCATATTAGAATGGATTGATTTCTGGTGTTATTCAGTCTGTTGTGGTCTACCCCAATCCATAGGAAGTTTCTCTCTGTAACAGAATTGGAGACTCCACTGGGGAGGTTCCTTGTTTCTTTGGGGGTTGGGTGGACAATGTGCTTGAATTGTTCTTTGTTTCTCTGTGTTTCTATGTTGGGTCCAGAAGTATGTTTTCCCATCAGTGTTTTGTTGAATTAATTTTGGTCTTAGCTTATCATTTTAACCCCTCTTTCTTCCTATACACGATTTTTTGCCTCAAAGTTGCGTATACACGCAGGTTTCTCCTGAATAGCCGTGTATACACACATGTTTTCTTCAAACTGTTGTGTATGTTTCTCTTTTGAACTTGATTTAGATGATTGAGAGTTATTTGGTGAAGTTTGAATGTTGCTGAGTCTTCTTGGGTGCTTTTGGTGTCTGATTGCTGCCTTTGTTTTTTACCAGAGACCTTTTTTATTTGCATTTTAATTAGAAGTTGTTCATATCATCTTATTTCCTTTTTGTTTTGGCATTATTGCACTAGATTTATTTTATCTCGGTGTCTTGCTTGGCTGCTGTCTCTGATTTGTTGCAGGGTCTGAGAGTTATAGAGTCTTTTCTTGCTTTCACATATCATTTATTTCAAAAATACAAAAATATTTTATTTTTGACATGTGTACACATTTTTGCATTTGCATTTGCATGGTACTTGCATTAGGTTTGCTTACTAAGGTAATAGTCAAGTTTTCATATAGGAATGGTTCCATTGTCATTCGAAAGAAAAATATGCATCTCATGTAGTGGCATACCCTGTTTTCTCATTTAAAGACAAAATTGCACTTGCCATTGTTTATTAAGTGTGCATATTTACTTTCACTGATGAGTCATAACATCATTGGTTGCACGATCATTTTCTTTGAGTAATCACAACCCCTAAAATCAATGCTTAATTTAAAATGAATTACACATTTTTCTTTGATAGGGTACATCAACAAGCTTAGGTTTTAGAGTCTTGGAATAGGTTTTTGTGAGTAAATTTCTCCAAGACTACTAAACAAAACAAGTAGGTGTCTATCCAGGTGAGAAAGTGAAATCCTTGGTATAACTACTGTTCTCTGGAGGCTCCTCTTACACAAGAGTTAAGCACAAGGAAGCATACATGCTTGTGGTGGGGATATCCCATTGCCACTCTTTGTGTAGTGCAAGAGATATTTCCAAAATCTTATTCATATCTGGGGGCTTTTGAGGTACCTTTTGGTGCTTTCGAGCTTCAGGATTTTCTACCCTGCCCATATGGTAGATCCCTCATGTGACTATCCCCATGAGCATTGGTTATATTGGGGTGACCTTATTTTCCTTACCTAGGTATTGCAGGGGGTACTTGCAAAGGTTATTATGTGAGAGTCATGTCTAGGTAGGGGTCAGATAGCACAGTTGTTGTACGCGTTGAAGCTTAGGGACACTATAATTGGTTAGACACCTCCGATTATAGTGTATGGGAGTCTCAAGCCTCTCCTAAGCAAGACACATCTGTTGCATTTGTGAGCTAATTTATCCTCCCCTTGGCTTGCTTGCATTATTTATTAGATTCTCTTAGGAGTGTGCTCTGATTGCACTAGATTGCTCTAGGGTTCGTAATTAGTTTGAGTATTTTTATTTTTGTGGAGTCATCATGGATCTGGGAGTAGATTTTCATCGTTCTCTACGTTTAGCGGGTTTCCCACCTTCTACGTCTCCTCCTGCTTTGTGAAAGAGATCCAGATAGTCCAGACGGACTCATACTCACTTTGATTCACACACCGATCTTCCTATGAGTCATACATCTGAGATCCCGGAGGCCCCTCCTTCTCCACCCCCTGGGGCGGAGAACATGCCTGATAGTGTATATGGGACTCCGGAAGAATTCGATCACTTTGAGGTTGGTGCATCATATAATGTGCGATCATAGTTTTCAGATTATGTAAACACAAACCGTCGATCTTCTTCACATAGGTCGAGCAGTGAGACTCATCTGGTACCTCTAGCACTGGCCCATTTAAATTCGGCATGCCAGACCTTTCAAAAACCATTCCATCATTCAATGTCACATTTGGTGTTGACCCTGGTGCTACGCTTGGGGGCACTTCCATCCCTTTCCATACAGATAGGTTTGGTGGTGTTCATATTGCACCTTCCACTCTTGCTATCGGAGGATCTTCATACCCGTTACCTAGGCCTAATACTAGTATCCTCGTTTGCAAAAATGGCCCTAGACATTTGAACATTGGAAACACAACTTATATTCCATCTTATGCTCCATCATCCACTACACCTGTTCCTTCGAATTCATTTTTAATGTCGCATTCTCCGCATGGCTCACATGCTCCTTCGGGTCGAAGTACTACCTCTAGCCATGTTGTTCCCATGTCTGACCACACCATAGTATCATAAGGCTATGTGCCTCCTTATGTGTCGACAGGTTATGTACCACCTTATGTACCAACGTCTGTGTCTAGGGTTCAACCTTCTTATCAATCTTGCAATTAAGGCTATGTAGTACCCCAGTCTCAAGGTATTCTGAATTATAGCATTCCCATGTACCCTTTTATGGGTCAAGCGGGAGGAGGCTATTATCCCACTGGCTAAGGCCATGGTGTTTACAACAACTAGACCTACATGAATCGGTCTTATCAAGGGGCATAAAACCAGATGGCTCAACCTAGGTTCCCTTTTCTAGCTACGCTAAACTTTCCTCATTTATTGAGATTGACCAATGATCCGGTATTTCATGATCCGACATGGTTGGTTTTTCCCGCCAAGCTTCCTTCGAACATTCCAAAATTCAAAGGTAAGAGTGGTGAGGACCATGGTTAGCACGTTACTACTTTCCACCTATGGTGCTATTCGAATTCGTTGAACCATGATTTTGTTCGTTTATGACTCTTTCAACACACCCTCATGGGTCCGGCAAAGAAATGGTATATAGAGTTTCCTAGGGGCACATATCAGATGTTCAATGACTTAGCCATGACCTTTATCAACCACTTTCATCTACATGTGTGTTACGATGTCGGTACTGAGCTCTTGCCAACATTTTGACAAGATAAAGCCATGCATATTTGTGACCATATTCAAAAGTGATGTAGACAAAAGTGGTTGTTTAGGGCTCACATTCCACTAGAGTTTCTTTTGGAATGGTTCCTCAAGTCATTATTTCCATATATAGTGAAGGATGTTTCCACTTCTGGAGTGATGAACGAGGAATAGGATATCTTTCGATCTCAAAAACTAGACTTGATTTACGCTCAATCTGGGCTCTTATATGATATTATTCTGAACACACCGTGGTCAAACTTCAAGCCAAAGTTCAAACCCGGGCCACATGCTGATGGAATTGTTGTCTTTATGAGTACTAAACCCATAGAATAATTTATGAATCAAATGAAGAATTTGTCTATTAACTAGCCTATGTCAGGACAAGCTACTACTTCATCTCATCCCACTCAAACGGTGGATGTACATTTTGTGCAATCGTCGAACCAGGAAGGTAACCAACAGCCCGAACGAAGCACAAAAAAGGGAAGAAATAATTGTAAAGGTCGGAACAGGAATGGAAATTATAACGATGACAAGAACAATAACGATGCTGAAGGGGACAAGAAGTCTAAATGTAAAGTTAAGTTCCCTTACAATATTTGTGGGGGGGATCACCTCACTCACTTATTCCCTTGTATTGAAAATGCCTTGAAATTCATCACACAGAGCCCAGCTGTGTTGGCGGAGCCTTTACCACACAATCAAAATATGAATTCAAGGACCATGGACTCTGGAAGTGCTTCTGGTTGGAATTAAAACCCGCCGAACACCAAAAGTGGCCATGGGTGCATCAACTTTGATGTCTGTCGAGAACATTGTGACACGAGCTAAATATTATGGTTCATCGCAACCCAAATTAGGAAAAGAGTTTTCTCCTCCCGAGGCCCCTTTGCATATCGACAAGCATGTCGACAAGCCTAAATTTCCACCTCGCATACTTGAGGGATTCTTAAAGCGTTTGGGGCACAATCCTAATGCCCAAGCCTCCCAACATTATTCCATTGTCAAGGATTTGGGCCAGACTGCTTGTGCGATGTCCGCCTTAGAGGTCCTTCAGACTTTCCCTTCATAGAGGAAAACTTTGTTGTCCACCCTTGGGGTGGTTGATTTTCATCCTTCCACAGTGATTAAATTTGAAACCCATGAAGTATGGCCTCATTTTCCTTACCATGAAGCTCTCCTTGTCCACATGGAGTGTATGAACAACACCATTAAATGCACGGTGATTGATGACAACGTTGCAGCTTCTATGATGTCTTTAGCCTATTGGAAGGGTTTAGGTTCTCCTACGTTATTAAGATCTAAAACCATGTTGACTGTTTTTTATGGGATATAATTTGAGTCGCATGGTATAATTCCTTCTCTTGAGGTCCAATTGGGAGGGAAGATTGTATCAATCGAGGTCGAGGTGGTTGATGTACCCCTTGACTATAACATTCTACTGGATCGTAACTGAATTTATAACATGAAAGTGATTGCGTCATCTCTCTTCCGAGTTGTTTGTTTCCATTTTTAAAGGAGGATTGTCACAGTTGCACAAAAATATTTTGATAATTTTGGTACGAAAGCATCTTCAGGAGCTACTATCCCAGTCATCGATAATTCTCATCCGGCAACTGAGAATGTTGGAGTGGGAATGTATCCATCATTAATGGGAAATTTCAATATTTCTGCACCAATTATTACGATAGGTTCCAACTTTGGTAGTGAATCACCATCATTGAGTTTGGTTCCATTTCGTGTTTCGTATTTGGAGGATCCTTGGAATATCCCTTCTTCAAGCACTTTGGATGAAGTTCCTAGACCTACCAAGATGGACATGTCATTATTTACAGCGAAAATTGCATATAAAGCTACTCTTTGTCCCAATGTAGATCCTAGTCTTTCCTCTTCACAGGCAGAGGAGAACGACCCTTATGCATTGCCTTCTTAGGCGGTCGCTTCCTCACACTCTCATGATTGCTTCAATGATGCTTTTCCTTTAGATGAAACTATCCTTGAAGCCATGAATGGTTTGGATGGGCCTTGGGAGGAGTCACACCATCAATCTTACTTTATCCCAAAGGTTTAATGGATTGAGTGTGATGGCTATAGGGCGATCCTTAGCGAGAATGTTGGTAGGCCCATGGTCCCATTAAGAAATCCCAGTAAGTTTGTCGAAGGGAACATGGATAATTTGTCACCGATTATCCCCATCAACATTTATCGAACTCTTGGGAAGATTGAAAATGTTTACATTGGGGCAGATTGTTCCCCCAATGAAATTGAGGCATACACTAAGCTTTTCAAATAATTTCAAGATGTTTTTGCTTGGCCGTATGATGAAATGCCAGGAATAGACCCTCGCATTGTTGAACATGAGATTAAGACTTATCTGGATGCGATACCTGTTTGACAATGCTTGCAAGTGATGAATCCCCATAAGGCACCCGCTATTAAGGAAAAGATAGAGAAGTTGTGTAAGGTTGGATTTATCTATCTAGTTCCTTTGATTGAATGGGTATCCAATCCCATTCTGGTTGATAAGAAATAGGGGACTATCTATGTATGCACTGATTTTAGAGACCTAAACAAAGCTTGTCCTAAAGATAAATTTCCCACACCATTCATAGATCAGACCTTGGATGAGTGTGGGGGAAGAGAAGTGTTCTTGTTCATGGATGGATTTTCAGGGTATAATCATATTCAAATTAAACATGATAATCAAAACAAAATGAATTTCATTTCTCCTTGGAATAGTTTTGCATACCGGAAAATTCCTTTCGTCCTTAAAAACGTCGGAGCTACTTTTCAACGGGCTATGAACTTCGCTTTTCACAACCTTAAGTGGATTATTGAAGTATATCTTGATGATCTAGCTGCTCACTCTCAGTTGAGAGTAGATCATCTTGACCATTTATGCTTGGATTTGGAAAGATGTCGTTGATATCAAATCTGGTTAAATCCACAAAAGTGCATCTTTTGTGGGAAAGTAGGTCGCTTATTTGGGTTTATCGTTTCTAAGGAGGGAATTAGGGTTGACCCTCTTAAGGTTGAGGCAATACTTCAATTGTATTCCCCGCACACTATTAGACATCTTCAGATTTTGCAAGGGATTCCTAACTTTTTGCGTAAGTTTGTTGTCAATTTTTCCAATTTGACCAAGGGTTTCATGTGCCTTTTGAAGAAAGACACACCTTTTATTTGGGATGAGCGAGCCCAGGAGTCTTTTGATGCATTAAAGAAAGCCTTTGAATAGACACCTATGCTTAGTCCACCTGACTATAGCTACAATTTCTTATTATATGTGGCCGCCTCTTAAGAGACGAATGAAATGGTTTTGGTTCAAGGAAATGAGGAACTCCAAGAGCACGTTATCTATTATCTTAGCCAAAACCGCATTGATATTGAACTTCGTTATACTCATGTTGAGAAGCTAGCCTTAGCTACCGTCCATGTGGTTCAACAATTGAGGCATTACATACTCTGTAATAACCTAGAAAATTCGTGAAATTTAAAAATTTTCATGTAACATAAAATGTTTGTGGTCGTCACTACCTAGGTACAATTAACTTCTAACGATTACTTTAAAAAATGTTAAACTAGAACTAAATATTTTGTTAAACTCTAGTTCTGTATACTTATTATTATTTTTTCATAATTCCATGTTAAGGATTTGATTTAGCAAGTTATGATTTGGAATAACAAGAATTGAAACATATGTTTCAATTCTAGTACTAAGTTTGTTTACTGTTTTATGACAAGTAGGAAAGAAATTCAGTTGAGATCGAGGCTTACTTAGCTTATAGCTAATGGAATGAAGTAATGCTTGTTTTACAGGTCCTTCACAGGTAAGAAGTTTGTTACCAGTTTCCAGATCGAGATTATTATCTCAACTAGCATACAATAAAATGCTAGTTAATTTATTTGTTTTACAGCTTGAGCAATAAAAAAGGTATCGTTGCTTTGATTATTTAAATTCAAAAATAGTTTCTAGAATAAAAGTATTTTCAGTAAATTGAAACTAGTCCAGTTACTCCTGTATTTTTCTACAGCCCACTTGTTCATTCAACATTCATTAATCTAATCTTAGTTTAATGCTTGTATTCAATCTAGTGGAAGGCATTCTGTAAAGTAGATTTATTTCCACAAGAATCGAGTTAAGATAACTTAGGAGTCCTATGATCTAATTATAAGCATTACCTATATTGCATGAAGGACACTCATAGAACTAGTACTTAGTGCATTAGATAGTTTTTTTTAACTATTCCAATACTTAACAATTAAAGATGCACTAATACAAATTGATTTTCTTTACATTAAAGTGTTATTACATTTTATATAAGGAAGAATTATTTTCTTTAATAAGATTATCCATCTTAACCTTCGTAAGTTTTCCCATTTCACAAGGGGGTAATCAAATCTAAGCTCTAATATCTAGACTATTATAACAAACTGTTAATCTTACTATGTTTGGAAAACTCACATACATATAGGAGTAAGGTTTTTATGAGTTCTTTTTCCAAGTCCAAAACTCATTATAGTGTTATGTTTTAAAAAAAAACTCTTTCCAGGTTAATGTTTTACTTACCTATCTTCTTGTTTAAGACCATGGATGACAAAAACATAACTCTAGCATAAGCGTGATCTTTTTCCAAAGGTTTAAGAACTTGGATAAAATACCTAGATATAGTTCTTAGCTTCTTACGATGCTCGTTAGGGTTTAAAATTGATAGCAGTGTTATATGTAAAGGAAAAAAATGTTATAACCTAATCCTATTACCATTTGTTAAAGTTTGCAGGGTTATTCCGAGAGGTAATCAAACTATATCAAAACCCACAACTCACAAATAAATTGGAGGACACATGTTTGAAGTTCTTCGGAAAGGGTTTTGACATTTTGTATTTACCATATAAATTCTTTCAAAACAATAACTACACATATTAACCTATCTTTTACATTGCTCTGGATAATGAGGGCCACAGGCTCATGGCCATTCATCCTGCTTGTCACTCCAATGTGTAAGCTTTGTTTCCAAAAATTCATGTTCTGAGAGTAGAATCCAGTTTTCTCCATTGCCTAGCTCTTGTAAAAGAAATTCTTGTCATTACATTGCCTCTTTGAGTGTTATTCCTCATTCGCTGGTGTAATAGTGAGTTGAAGAGGTGAGCACAACTCTTGGCTTGTCATAGCATGGCTTGAGTAGTTTAGTCATGGTTAAGATATGGATCTTGCACAGTACACATTGTGTGTTTACCATCATTGCTTAGCGAAATAAATTTTTGGTGGCTAAGGTCTAAATCTAATACTAGTAAGAGGCCGAGGTCAAACAAACAGGTGAGAAATCTTTTTTTATAAATCTTGCTAGTATGGATATGTTTACAACTAAATCGCTTGTGATTGTGTAAAAAATTATCACTTAGGGTTTAATAAACTTGTGCAGGTTTTAAGTGGAAGCTTGATGCTGGAAATCGCCAAAATGACACCACTCCATTTTTCCAAGCTTTACATCCTCCTTGGTAAGCCTTGGTCCTGCTAAGGTTCTTCCTGCAGCAGTGAAAGGTGTTTCCTTTTTTATTATGTGGTTCACAAGTTTTGGGGTTACGGCTCACCCGTCGATACACTATTTTTAAAGAAAAATGTTTTGGGAAGGCCATGTGCCAATACTACAATGTATTGTTTTAATAATTCTTCAAACCCTAATGGTTGTTTTACATTGGAAAGATTTGGGCTTTTACAGCCGAATATTTTGAGAAATGTTGGCTTTCTCGGTCGTAGTTTTTATTTATAGTTATGTTATCTACACAGGCTTTTTAAGTCATGACTCGAGTTGTAAAAGGCCATAGGGCTGTAACTAATATGATTCAGTTTAGGGTTTAACTGTTACTTAAACTTGGATAAGCTCGAAGCTTACTATTTTGTAACTTATATTTTTGATAATACATAAGTATATTTACTGTGATTTTTAAAATGGTAAGACATGCTTGTACTGTTTAACTGTTCTAGTTTATTCTTTTTGAAGTTAACATAACAAAGGTTATTGTTAAGATAAAATAATGTTTATTTTGCTTCTGTGTAAAATTGTAACTATAGATTTAGACAGTGGGTTTTCAGACCATATCTTGATTATTACTGTCAGTAAAGATAAAAGAATAAGGAGTAAATAACACCTCCTGAATCTTTATTGTTTCCTGTTTTTGAAATATATTGAAGGTTTTTTGTTTACTTTTTGTTTATAATTATGCGATGGTTTTAATATTGTTCCTCGTGGAGGATGTATTAAATTTCCTATATTCATTTAATTAATTGTTATGGTTATATAAACACAATATATAATCTTTAATTTGTTTTAAGGATTAAAGATTAACCCCTCTGTAAATGAAAAGAGGTGGTAATGTTATTTTAAATTTATAGTTTCTTTTAATTAGGTTTTTATTTATAAAACCCTAATTTCTCTTAGTTTAAATACATAGCTAGCATTTCATTTTAAGGTTACTCTAGTTTGCATTTTACTTAGATGAATTTATTATAGTAAAATATCTAGCCTTGTTTACTTTTTCTTAAAGTTAATATTAGTTATTTAATTTTTGTTTATATAATAACTGTTAATTATTATAATAATAGACTTATAATAATAATTTATCTACTCTATAAACCATTACACAGACTAAGTAATCATATACCTTTGGATCTTTCCTAACAGTTCTGTTTATATTACTCAAGTACTCTAACTAAATAAAGACAACTAAAATAAAGGAAAACATTCATACAAATCACACATATGAACCTATAGAAGATAGTAATTCACATTCATGCATACTTCATTCGATTCTTTATCTGAAGATTAATCTAACCTACTGTACTACAGTTAGGTATTTGTTTATCTATCAGTAAAACTAGTAGTTCTTCTAATCATTTACCCTAATCTATCTATTTCAGAACTTAACTATCTTTTCACTGTAAAAATATTTCTCCTAACTAGCCCTAGCAGCAACAGAACAGAAGCATAACAATTCATTGCTTAACTCAAAATTTTCAGATAATAATAAACAATTAGATAGCTAGATAAATCAAGTAGAACCTGGAAAAGTAGATGAGGTGACAATAGCTTAAGGAACATGTTCCTCCCAACCAACTCTTGGAGAAAAGTTGGACTGCAGTTCTCAGGACCCCCGAGCTTGTCTTCTGGTCCACCTGGTAGAAGTACTGGGTGAGAGATGTAGTTTAGTAATCCTCTGCAACTCTACTGAGTGTTCAGCAATAATCCATTTCTACATGCAACAGTTTGAACTTAGCTTAGAATAGCTGCACTAGTTCAGGTCTTCAACACTTTTTCTCTCAAAAGATACTTCAGCTAGTCCCCTCCATCAAATTTTCTTGTGCACTTCATTCAGTCATAATGTTCACAAGTCGAGAATAAGCATCCTCAGTTGTCTTCAATGGAAAGTTTAATTAGCATGCCTAGGTCTTTTGGGTCAGTTTTCACTTAATGTGCCACTTGCTCATGTTCCACTTTCTTGGGGAGCATGACTGCAAAAATAGGGAAGTTGCCTTCTGCAATAGCTAGAAGTAGTTTGAGGATGCTTCCAAGTGTCAATATGCTCTCAAACCAACCTTCTCCACCAAATGACCAGCAAAACACTCATTTAACAGCTTCCCTAAGCTGTTGTCTCATCTTTCATTCATTTGTTAATTAAATATTCAGCAATTACATTCAATTATCCTTGACCCCACTTGGTCATTAATTACAAAATTTATAATAAAATATATCATAATGTTTCTTAAAACATAAAATGTTTTGCAAATTGGGGCATGTGACATACACACCCCCTTAAATTATAACATCGTCCTTGATGTTATTTATTCTTTGTCCTCAGAATTTCCCTGGAACAAAATTGGATATGCATCCTGCATATGGCTCTCTAATTCCCAGGTGGCCTCTTCTGGACTAAGGTGCTTCCATTGCACCTTCACCTGACCAATGGTGTGATTCCAAAGCAAGATCTCCCTCCTTTCAAGGATACAATCCGATTCCACGAGAAAATCTCCTTCGGGTTCCACCTGCACATCATTCCAGTTTATAACATGAGTAGCATCATGTACATATTTTTTTAACACAGAAATATGAAATAAATTATGAACCTTTACATTTGGAGGTAAAGCCAATTGATATGCCACCTGTCCTATTCTAGACAGTATTTCAAAAGGTCTGCAATATCGGGGTGCTAAATTAGCACAACTTCCTAATCTCAGAGAAATATTTTTAGGCCTCTCCTTAATAAAGACATGTTCACCAACCTGGAACTCTTTTTGAGTTTGTTTAATATCTTCTTGACTTTTCCGTCAGTCTTGCGCAACTTTCAAGTTACCTTGCACCTGTTTTACACTTAACTCCATCTCTTTTAATATTTCAAGTCCTAATACTAACCTATCAACTGGATTACTCCATGAGATAGGGCTATTGCACTTCCTTCCATACAAAATTTCAAAAGGACTATATCTTGTTGAAGCTTGGTAGTGATTGTTGTAAGAAAACTCTACCAAGTGTAAGTAATCTTCCCATTTACCTGGCTGTTCTTTAACATACATTTTGAGCAGATCTTCCAATACCTAATTCACTCTTTCAGTCTATCCATTTGTTTGAGGATGGAAAGAGGTACTGAAATTTAATGTATTATTCAGTCCTTTAAACAAAGACTTCCAAAAATTGCCCATAAACTTAGGGTCTCTGTCTGAAATTATTACTTTCGGTATTGCATGTAAACAAAAAATTTGTTTTAAACATATATCAGCAATATTAGTAGCCATGTAAGTAGTTTTTACAGGTATAAAATGAATTGCCTTACTAATTTTATCAATGACTACCATTATTGAGTCATTCAAATTTTGATTTATAGGTATTCTTATAATAAAATCAAGGCTAATTATCTCCCACTTCCAGCTAGGGATAGGTAATGGCTGAAGTAACCCAGCTGGGTGTTGGTGTTCAGTCTTAACATGATGACATTCAAAGCACTTAGCAATGTATTCTGCCAGTTCATTCTTCATGTTTGGCCAAAAATAATCATTTCTTAACATGGTTATAGTCTTCTGATAACCAGGATGTCTTGAATAAGGAGTCTTATGAATTTCGTTTAAAATCAGTAACTTAATATTAGGTACATTAGGTATATATAGTCTATCTTTATATAGTAAAAATCATTTTTTTGTTTAAACTATACCCTATACTTAAACTTTCACTTAAATTTTTTGTTACCTTTGCTTGTAATTTATGATAATTTTCATCCAATCTTACTCCTTCCTCTAGTTGTTCTTCTAAATATGTTTTATAGGTGTTGATTGCTGCTACAAAATTTAGTTTTGCGTTCCTGCTTAAAGCATCAACAACCTTATTTTATTTCCCCTTAATATGTTGGATTTCAAAATTGTACCTTCTAAGGAAGGCTAACCACCTAGCCTGCCTTGCATTTAAGTTAGGTTGATCCAACAAGTATTTTAATCCTTTATTATCTATCATTAATATAAAATTTCTTGCGATTAAATGATGGCGCCATAGGAATGTATGACAATAGCCAGTTCTAAATCATAGGTTGCATAGTTTTTCTCATGAATCTCTAGCTTCGTAGACTCATATGCAATGACGTGTACTTCCTGAGTTAAAAATCCACCAAAGTGGTCATTTCATGTGTCAGTGCATACTATAAAGTCTTTATTAGGATCAACAATTCTTAAGATTGGTGTGGTGGTTAATAATGTTTTTAAATTTTTAAAACTATCTTCACACTTTTGAATCCATTCAAATTTATTCCCCTTCTTTTGTAAAGAACTTATGGGATTTGCAATTCTTGAAAACCCTTCGATGAATCTTCGATAATAACCAGTAATTCCCATGAATGATCGTATGTCAGTTACGTCTTTTGGTATTGGCCATTCTTCAATTGCTCTTATCTTTTCTAGATCAATAGAGATTCCTTATTTAATCACTACATGACCCAAATACTGTATTTCATCCTTAAAGAAATCATATTTACTAAATTTTGCATAAAGTTGATGTTCTCGTAATTCTTGTAAAACAATTTTTAAGTGCTCTTCATGTTCTTCTTTAGATTTCGAATAAATTAAAATGTCATCAATGAATACGACCACGAATTTATTAAGGCACTTATGCATTACATTATTCATTAGACACATGAAGACATCTAGGGCATTAGTAAGCCCGAATGGCATTATAACAAGCTCATAGAGACCATATCTAGTCCTAAAAGATGTTTTAAAAATCTCTTCATCTTTGATTCGGACCTGGTGGTAACCAGATCGTAAATCAATCTTAAAAAATATAATCGCTCCACGTATCTGATCAAATAGATCATCTATGCAGGGTAACGGATATTTGTTTTTAATAGTCATTTTATTAAGTTGATGGTAGTCTATACATAAACGTAGAGTACTATCTTTCTTTTTAACAAAAATAACAGGTGCTCCCCAAGGAGACACATTGGGTTTGATATAATTCTTATCAATAAGTTATTTTAAATGTGATTTTAATTCATTTAATTCCAGTATATTCATCCGATAAGGGGATTTTGAGCTAAGCACTGCACTAGGTACCAGCTCAATAGTGAATTCTAACTCCCTCTTCGGAGGCAGTCCTGGAATTTCTTCTGGAAATACATCCAAATACCCCCTTATGATTGGAATGTCTTCCAGTTTTAGTTTATCTTCGTTATTAGTGTTTCATTCGTTAATTACTATTACATCAAAGGCTTTACAACCCTTCTGAACAAACCTCTTTAATTGCAAAGCAAAGATCTATCTTATAGCTAATTTCCTAGGGACTCCTCTTACATTTACTATTTCTCCATCGTTATTTATGCAAGTGAAAGTTTTATCAAAACAATTTAGGACTACTCTATGTTGTTCTAACCAGTCCATACCAATTAACATATCATAAGAACCTAAAGGTAGAAAATTAATCTTAACAGAGGTTTCGAACTAATCCATGTTTATAGTACAATTCTTTAAAAAACTAATCACTTTTATTTTTGCACCAGTAGCTAGCTGAACTAACCATGACTTTGCAAACTTTTCTACTAATAACTTGCATTTTTATTCTAAATTAGGAGAAATATAACTTAAGCTAGCCCTTGGATCAATTAAAATAGATATAGGCATTTGATTCATCTTACCTTCCACTTCCACCATGGAAGTTTGATAGTATGCCTGCCTATTTTCCAATGCCGCATTGACCATAGGCATTGTCCTTTCTAGATCACCAACAGTCATCTTCTCCTGCACCATATGTATGTTGCTAATAGTCTTCTTCCGGTTGGGGCAAACTGATGCATAATGAGGACCATTACATTCCCAACATTTTACTTGTTCATTTCGTTCATTATTTTTGGTGTAATTACTGTGATTATTAATAGGTTCTTGATTTCTAGGACCATTTGAATTTATTTGTGAATTACCTTTATTCCCTTGGAAGTTTTTATTAGGAAAATTTCGTGTGTTATTATTTCTAAAACTGCGGTTAGGTCCGAAACCTTTCTTCTTCTATTCAAAACTATTAGATCTTTTAGCCTTCCAGTTTGACATATTTTCCTTTTTGCGATTATGCTCATAGCAAAAATTCACCTTCCACATAGCCTCCTCCAAGGTTTTTGGATTGTCATATTCAATTCCATCTTTTATATGAAAAGGTAAACAACTTAGAAACTGATGTACCTTAGTCTTCTCATCCACAACGGTAAGGCACATATCGAAGCAGACTTAAAAATTTACTGTTTAGTTCTTTCATATTCATTGTTCCTAGCTTTAGTTCATAAAATTCCTTAGCCCACTCTTCGTAGTACTATTCTGACAAGCCTTTCTTCTTAAAATATTTCTTAAACATACTCCAGTTAATGTTCTTCTCCCTAATGCCTTTTACTCGTTTTAGGTCCTGCCACCAAATATCTTCCTTTCCAGTGAGGTTGTAAATGGCCATTCTTGCTTTTAGCTGATTAGAATAATTGTAAATTTGAAAATATTTCTTCATCCCAGACAGCCATGATTCAGCCTCTTCTCCTTTCTAAGTTTCACCATTAAAGGTTGGTGGTTTTATTTTCTTAAATTCTCCTGAAATTTCTTCATAAGGCTTAAATTTTATCTTTATTGTCTGATGATTATCTTCGCTACTATCACTAGTATACTGATAATTCTTGTTGTGTGGATCGCCATAAATATAAGAGGATGAGCTACTTTCGATTCTAGACTGTTTAGACTTTTTATTTTTATATTGGTAAGTCATATCTTCAGTTTTCGTTTGTTTATATTTTTCTTCATTTTGAAAATTTTCCATTAAGATCTAATTCAGCTCCTCCTGAGCTCTCGGAATTCTTTCATTTTGCTTTTTGACTATTTCCATCTATGTTCTTAGTTCCTTAACCTTTTGTAATAGTTCAAAAGAGTTATTAGTTATTTATTCTTGTTATTACTTCTAGGTTCTCTTTTATAATTACTTCATTCAGTAAATGGAGACTCCTCATCTTCATATTCCTCCAATCTTTCCATACATATAGTTTAACTCAGAAAAATTCTCTGGAAATAATATTTCAAAAGAAAAGTAATAATCAATATGCATGTTTTTAAATCTATTGTTTATCTGTGCAAGTTGAGCCGCATTCATGCCTAGTGTCTGAACCTTGTGCTCTAATACCATATGTAATACTCCAGAAAAATCGTGAAATTTAAAAAAATTTCATGTAACATAAAATGTTTGTAGTCGTCACTGCCTAAGTACAATTAACTGCTAATGGTTACTTCAAACAATGTTAAACTAGAACTGAATATTTTGTTAAACTCTAGTTCTATATACTTATTAGTTTGTTTTCATAATTCCATGTTAAGGATTTGATTTAGCAAGTTATGATTTGGAATAACAGGAATTGAAACGTATGCTTAAATTCTAGTACTAAGTTTGTTTAGTATTTTATGACTAGTAGGAAATAACTTCAGTTGAGATCGAGGCTTACTTAGCTTATAGCTAATGCAGTGAAGTAATGCTTGTTTTACAAGTCCTTCATAGGTAAGAAGTTTGTTACCAGTTTCTAGATCGAGATTATTATCTCAACTAGCATACAATAAAATGCTAGTTAATTTATTTATTTTACAGCTTGAGCAGTAAAAGAGGTATCATTCCTTTGATTATTTATGTTCAAAAATAGTTTCTAGAATAAAAGTATTTTCACTAAACTAAAACTAGTCCAATTACTCCTCTATTTTGCTACAACCCACTTATTCATTCAACATTCATCAATCTAATCTTAGTTTAATGCTTGTATTCAATCTAGTGGAAGGCATTCTGTAAAGTAGATTTCTTTCCATAAGAATCAAATTAAGATAACCTAGGAGTCCTATGATCTAATTATAAGCATTAAGTATATTAACTGAAGGACACTCATAGAACTAGTAATCAGTGCATAAGATAGTTTTTTTTAACTATTCCATTACTTAACAATTAAAGATGCACTAATACAAATTGATTTTATTTACATTAAAGTGTTATTACTTTTTATGTAAGGAAGGAGGAATTATTTTCTTTAATAAAATTATCCATCTTAACCTTTGTAAGTTTTCCCATTTCACAAGGGGGTAATCAAATCTAAGTTCTAATATCTAGACTATTATAACAAACTATCAATCTTACTATGTTTGCAAAACTCACATACATATAGGAGTAAGGTTTTAATGAGTTCTTTTTCCATGTCCAAAACTCATTATAGCATGATATTCAAAAAAACTCGTTCCAGGTTAATGTTTTACTAACCTAACTTCTTGTTTAATACCATGGATGATAAAAACATAACTCTAGCATAAGCGTGGTCTTTTTCCAAAGGTTTAATAACTAGGATAAAATACGTAGATATAGTTCTTAGCTTCTTACAATGCTCGTTAAGGTTTAAAATTTATTACAATGTTATATGTAAAGGAAAAAATGTTATAACCTAATCCTATTACCATTTGTTAAAGTTTGCAGGGTTATTCTGAGAGGTAATCGAACTATATCAAAACCCACAACTCGCAAATAAATTGAAGGACATGTGTTTGAAGTTCTTTGGATAGGGTTTTGACCTTTTGGATTTACCATATAAATTCTTTAAAATCCTAACTACATGTATTAACCTATCTTTTACTTTGCTCTGGATAATAAGGGCTACAGGGTCATGGCCATTTGACCTGCCTGTCACTCCAATGTGTAAGCTTTGTTGCAAAAAGGTCATGTTCTAAGAGTAGAATCTAGTTTTTGCCATTGCCTAGCTCTTGTAAATGAAATTCCTATTGTTACATTGCCTCTGTGAGTGTTATTCCTCATTCGCTGGTGCAATAGTGAGTTGAAGAGGTGAGCACGACTCTTCGCTTGTCATAGCGTGGCTTGATCTGTTAGTCATGGTTAAGATATCGATCTTCCACAGTACACATTGTGTGTTTGTTATAGTGGATTTTACCACTCCAAGTGAATCACACTTGTATGACCTCCTCCTATCCCTATGCAGACTCCTTAGACCCCTTGGACCATTTTTTGTCCATTGATGTTTCCTAGACCATCCCTAAAAACATGTGAAAAATGATACATACAACTTTTAAACCCCTAATCGCGTGTATACATGGGTTTGACCCCTAAAACAGCGTACATCAGGATGTGTGCATAATCCAAATATTTTTGGAGTTTTCCTTGACATGGATTCGACTCACTTGACTCCTGGCCTTCCCTATGCCTTGAGATCGCTTGGATTCAACCTTTTATTACCCCTTTGAAAAGCTATATAAGGAACTCTATGGTACATTGAAGGCATATGAGAGAATTGAGAGCAAAGAAACTATAGTCCATTGTTTCCAGAACTTATGCTTGAGTCTGCATCCCTTTGTCCCTTGGAGCACTTTTGTGTTTTTCCCAAGCTTTCCTTTTGCTTGTGAGCTTACTATCGAGAGATGGAGCATTGAGGTGGTGGAGGCTCAAGTGGGCAATTCAGTTTCTTCGATTTGTAGACGTGCCGATAGAGGTTGTATCCATTGTAATATCTGATTTTATATTAATAGAAATATCTTTTCCTATCCAATAATGTGTATTTGAATGAATATTTTATCCATGGATGTTTTCAAATGCTTATACATTGTTGATTATATAT
Source organism: Pseudotsuga menziesii (assembly GCA_001517045.1). Classification (NCBI taxonomy): domain Eukaryota; kingdom Viridiplantae; phylum Streptophyta; class Pinopsida; order Pinales; family Pinaceae; genus Pseudotsuga; species Pseudotsuga menziesii. The sequence continues at coordinate 251,022 of LPNX011014789.1, forward strand.
GCTAGAATAGATCTAACACCAATATATATAGTATGCTTGTATTGTTTACTTGTGGTTGAGGAAGTAATCTATCAATTCAAGTTGAAGTTGGAAAGCTCAACGGGGATCTACTTCAACCGTCCAGAATAAGGTACGAGGTCTGATCCTTTAGTGTTAGATATTTAATTTCTATTGCATATTGGAAAGGATTGATTGCTGGAGTCAAGATGTCTGTTGTGTTACCCCAAGCCATAGGAATTTCTCTCCATAACAAAATTAGTGACTCCGATGGGGAGTTCCTAGTGGTTGTCCTTTGGGGGTTTTCTATCGGCATTCAATGACTTTGAATTGCTCTTTCTCTCTTGTTTCTGTGTCGAGTCTGGGAACATGTTTTCCTAGTAGTGTCTGATTGGTGTAAAGTTTGTCTCAGCTTGTCTGTTTTCCTTGATTTTTATGCACCTTTCTTCTTGTATGCGATTTTTGAACTCACAGTCGCGTATACATGCGGTTTTCTCTGCTATTTCCACGTATACACGTGGGTTTACTGCGAACAGTGGCATATGCCCTTAGTTTTTCCTTTTAGTGGAAGTTAAATGGTTTCTAGGTGAGTTGTTATGATTGCTGAGTCTCCTTTGATACTGCCAAAGTCTATATACACCTCTGTTTCTAACCAGAGATGTTTTTTTTTAGGGTAAATTTTTTTTTTAGGAATGTTCTTGTCATGGCATTTTCGATTTTTTGTTTGGGATTGGTGCATTAGACTTCTTTTACCTTAGTGCTTTGCTTGAGTGTTGCTTGAGTGTGCTTGCAGAGTCTGGGGGTTGTAGAATCATTCTTTTCCTTTTTGTATCTCATTTTATTTCAAAAAATCCAAAAATATTTGCTTATCATCATGATTTGCATTTTTCATTTTGCATAGTACTTGCATTAGATTTGCTTTGGAGTATTAGTCAGTATTTCATATAGGAAATCTTGCATTTATCATTTGAAGAAAATTGTGCATTTCACGTAGTAGCATACCCCGTTTTCATGGACACAATGCATTTGTATTGATTGTTAGGTGTGCATTTTACTTCATGTTGTGTCATAACACCATTAGTTGCATGGCCATGTCCCTCTTTTGAGTAATAAAGCCAATTAAAATGAACTACACTATTTTATTTGATAGGGTTCACCAACAAGATTAGGTTTTAGGGTCTTGGAATAGTTCATTGTGAGTAAATTCTCCAAGACCACTAAACAACAACATGTATGTGTCTATCCAGGTGAGTGTGTGAAATCCTTGGTATAACCATTGTTTCTCAAGATCCTCCTCTCAAAAGGGAGTTAAGCACGAGGCAATGTGAGCGGTTATTGATTGGGATGACCCCTAGTTATAACTGAGTAGCACTGGAGATATTTATAGGATTGTATTCGTATCTGGGGGATATTTCGAGAGTTTCGGGATTTGCTACCCTACCCATACAATCAATCCCACCTGCGACTGTCCGCCTAAGTATTGATTATATTGAGGTGACCTTAGTGGCCTTACCTAGGATATCGAGGGGGTACTTTGTAGGGGTTATTCTACAGGTGTCCCACCCAAGTTGGGGTTGGATAGCACAGTCGCTTTACGTGTTGAAGCTGAGGGACACAATAATTGGTTACGTACCTCTGCTTATTGTGTATGGGAGTCTCAAGCCTCTCCTAGGTGATACATACCTGCTTCATCATGAACTCACTTATCCTACCCTTGATTGCTTGCATTTGGATTTAGATTTTATTGGTGATTGCTCTGTGCATGATACCTTGCCTAGGGTTTGCATAGATAAAGAGTCTTTTATTTTTTGTTTGGGATTAGTGCATTAGACTTCCACCTTCTACATCTCCTCCTCCTTTGGGAGAGAGAAATAGACAGTCCAGGTGGACTACTTCGCACATTGATTCACACACCATGGGAGACCATATAGAAGGTATTCCTGAACCACCTTCTCCCATTCATGTGGAATATGGGGAGTTTACTCCTACCTATGATCCTTCACTCGACTTGACTAAGTTAGGTCTTGTGATTTATGAGATAGGAACCTTTCATGATAGACCTACTTACTCTAGGGTTGATTCCCCATTGACGCATCGCCGGTATGGAATGCTGGAGGATGACGAGACTCATTTTGAACCAGCGAGCACTAGTTATGGTAGTTATGGTATGTTTGGTTTTCCCACACATGATTTGGCATTTCATGTTGAATCCGAGTTTGAGCTAAACACTATGCCTAGGGGCACTTTCATTCCTTACCATGTGGAGAGGTTTGGGAACACTAGTCACATTGCACCTTCCATCCCGGTGGTGGAAGTTACATCACATATTCCTCCTAGGTCTACGGTTAGTTATCCTATTAGGATAGCAGATCCGAGAAAGTGACTATAGGGAATAGTACGTACTTAATTACACAGATCCTTTCATCCTCTATCCCTAGTTCTTCGAATGTTCACCCTCCGCCTCATTCACGTGGTCCTTCAGGCTAAAACATTGCTATGAGTTATTTCTGTACTGCAGTTACTAGACTGGTTGTGTCTCAGCTTCATGCACCACCCGTTGTTTCGGGAGGTCATGTTCATACTTCTAGAGGTCACATTCCTACTTCTGAAATGTGTATTCCTACTTCCGGAGTGTATGTTCCTACTTACGGAGTGTCTCATGGGACATCTCATGTGATGACTTATGGACCCTATTATGGGACGCAATATGGACAGGGTTCTTCACCTTATGGGGGTGGGTATCAACAACCTACTTACTCTCCAAATTATGGCTATGTAGCTCTGAATAGTCAAGGTACACCACACTATGGTGCTTCCATGCCACCCTATACAGGTCAAACTGGAGGAGGACACTATGGCCAAGGCCATGGTGGTAATCAGGCCTATGTGAATCAGAACTATTAGGGAATGGTCCATCAACCTCATCATCCTAGGCTCGCTTTCCTTGTGACACTGAATCTTCCTGACTTGTTGAGATTGACAAACGATCCTATAGCTCATGACCTGGCTTGGCCGAATGTCCCTACCAAGCTTCCCTCGGACATACCCAAATTCGAGGGCAAATCGAGAGAGGATCCAAGCGAACATGTTACTACCTTTCACCTATGGTGATCTTTGAATTCCTTACACTAGGACTCCATCCGTTTAATGCTATTTCAACGCACCTTTACAGGGCCTGCCACGAAATGGTATATAGAGCTACCTAGGGGCACATTCGCTTTGTTTGATGACCTAGCGATGACTTTTCTTAACCACTTCCAGCTACCAGTGTGTTATGACATTGGCATTGAACTCTTGTCGACATTTTGGCAAGATAAATACACACATATCTTGGATCATATCCAAGAGTGGCGTAGATGGAAGAGGTTAATTAAAGCCTTTATACCATTGGAATTCCTCCTCGAATGGTTCCTTAAGTCGTTATTTCCATATATAGCGAAGGATGTTTCTACATCCATAGTGCAGAATGAGGAACAAGCAATTTTTAGGGCATAGGAACTGGACTTGATTTATGCTCAGTTCGGTTTGTTATATGAGATCATTCCCAATGCTCTGCGTTCTAGTTTCGACCCCAAAGTTAAACTTGGACCACATGCCGATGGAATTGTTGGTTGTGAAAGTGCTAAACCTGTGGATTCAGTTGAAAAAAAAGTTATTCAATTGTCAATCAACCAATCTGCTTCAGGACAAGCCACGGCTTCATCTCAACTCGCCCAAATGGCGAGTGTACTTTCGATGCAATCGTTGGACTAGAAGGGTAACCAGTAGCCCGGACGGAATAAAAAAAAGGGTAAGAATAATCGTAAGGGTGGGAATAGGAATGAGAATGTTAATAATAATGAAAAGAATGTCTGTAATGCTGGGGGGGACAAGCAAGCTAAACATAAGGTTAAATTCCCTTGCAAGTTGTGTAAGGATGATCACCTCACTTACTTGTGCCCTCGTATTGATGAAGCCTTGAGATTCTTGGCACAGGGCCCAGCTGTGCTAACTAACCCTTTACCTTACAATCAAAATATGAACTCAAGGACCCATGATCAGTCTAGTGGTGATCAAGATCTGCCGGTGGGTAGTGGTCATGGTTGCATTAACATGGTACATGTTGCAAAAGTTGTGACCCATGCGAAGGACTATGGTTCGTCACAACCCAGCCCAGGAAAGGAACTTGATCCACTAGGGTCTCCTTTGAATATTGAGAAACCTATGGATAAACCTGAAGCTGCACCTCACATTCCTAAGGGAGTCCTTAAGCGTTCGGGGCATAATCATATTGCTCGTGCTGCCCAGAACTATTCATTTGTCGAGGATTTGGGCCACACTCCTTGTGCGATGTCTGCATTGGAAGTGCTTCAAAGTTGTCCTTCACAAAGGAAGGCTTTGCTTTCTACCCTTGGTGTGAATGATGATGATTCTTCCTCCGTGATTAAATTTGAAACCGCAGGAATTCAGCCTCGCTTTCCCTACTATGTGTCTCTTTTGATTCACGTAGAATGTCTTAATATGACCGTCAAGTGCACTGTGATTGACGAAGGCGCTACCGCTTCTGTGATGTCTTTATCGTGTTGGAAGGGTTCAGGTTCCCCTGAGCTGTCTAAATCAACGACTATGTTAACTGCGTTCGATGAGAGATCATTTAGGCTACACAACAACCTTCCTTCCCTTAAGGTCCGTTTGGGAGGGAAGACCATTGCGATAGAGGTCGAGGTGGTTGATGCGCCCCTTGACTACAATCTCTTGCTGGGTAGGAATTGGATGTACAGTATGCAAGCCATTGCTTCTTCCCTATTTCATGTTGTATGCTTTCCATTTAATGGGAAGACAGTCATTATTGATCAAACGTCATTCAAGAATCCGTCTATTACCGCATCTTCAGGAGCTTCAATCCCAATCGTTGAACACTCTCAGCCGGCAACTGCGAGTGTGGGTGTAGGCATGTATCTATCCCTCATGGAAAGATTTAGTTGTCCTGCACCGATCCTTATGATAGGGTCTAGTTCTGGTGAGGCTTCAACATCTATGAGATCAGTGTCTTTTTGCATGAGTCATATGGAAGATCCTTGGACTCTTCCTACACTGAGTACTCCAAGTGAGCCCATTGTGACGGACGTTCCATTGCCTGCAACTATGATAGCTTATCAAGCTAATCTTGAGTGTGTTGTAGAGCCCAGTCCTTCCTCTTTGCAGACGAAGGAGGAGGACCCTTATGTGCTGCCAGCATGGGTTGTGTGTTCTTCTCATGTGCACGACTGCCTTGATACTGTTCTCCCTTCAGATGAAGCGATTATTGAGGCCATGTCGGGAGTTGATCCACCATGGGAGGAAATCCATCATAGATCTTACTTTCTTCCCAAGCTTGACTGCTTGGAGCGTGAGTAATTTAGGGCAGTTCTTAGTGAGAGATTTGGTAGTCCTATGGTTCCATTAAGCTCTCCTAGTCCAATTGCTGATGGAAACATGGCAAACATATCTTCAACAATTCCTATTAATATCTTGTTGGAGACATATACCATCATACACACTCTTTCAGTCAAATTGGCCTAGTTAAACCACTATCCTAAGTTTAATTGACATCAGTGGAGCATTAATTGCCATCATCCCAGTCATACCCATGCCTGCCTATAGTCAAGGAGGCTAACTTAGCCTTCCCTACAGTCAAGGAGGCTAACTGGAACACTCTAGGGGTTATCTGTGTGACATTAATGCACCTATTTGCTAACTGGTGGTTACTTTCAGTTCAATCAATCCGTTACAGTCAATTAAGGTGCCTCCATTCATTAAATATATTATTTAATGATTATTTTATTATTATTTAATGAACTGGAGTGAACAAGGCGCCTTCACCAACTTATGATGGTCAGTTCAGCTTCAGTTAACCTCATCAGGGTTTATTGGAGTCATGCAGTACTAGCACTTGATGGTTGGTTGCTATGACATGTGTTTGATCTCCTTCAGTTGAGATTAAGTCATTTATTGTACTCCAACTTCAGTTAGGGATTGGTGAGTCAATTAGAGTTTTGGTCAAGTGGTTAACTGAGTGGTATTGCATGGCAAAGAGTCAGTTAAGCTAGACTCATGCATGGGAATTCGAATTGTTCCTTAGGTATTCGAATTCTTCATTGAGTTAAGCCACTTCTCATGCATGGTATTGTAATTCTTTATTGTTTATATAATATACAGAGAGGAAACCTATTTTGTATTCCAATTATTCCTAATTCATGTGTATTTGTCAATTATTCTTTGATGATTTTGATTCCTAGTTCCTAGATCATGTGCAAGAATTAATATATCTCTCACGACCCTGGCAGGATAGAGAATGTCTATATTGGGGCAGAATGTTCCCATGCTGAGATTCAAGAATACACCAAGCTATTTAAAGCATTCCATGAGATCTTTTCTTGGTCTTATGATAAAATGCCAGGTATCGACCCTCGTATTATCGAACACAAGATTAAGACTTATCCCAACGCTAAGCCTGTTCGACAACGCTTGTGTGTGGTGAATCCTAGGAAAGCACCTGCGATTAAGGCAGAGATAGAGAAACTGTTCAAAGATGGTTTTGTCTATCCCGTTTGCTTGACGGAGTGGGTTTCAAACCCCGTTCCAGTGGATAAGAAGCAGGGAGCGATCCACATATGTACTGATTTCTGTGATTTGAATCATGCCTATCCTAAGGACAATTTCTCCACACCATTTATTGATCAGATTTTGGATAAGTGTGCGGGTAGCGAGGTTTTTTCCTTTATGGATGGATTTTCTAGATATAATCAGATACAAATTAAACTTGAGGACCAACATAATACTACATTTATTTGTCCTTGGGAAACGTTTGCATATCGTAAAATGCCTTTTGGCCTTAAGAACTTTGGAGCTACTTTTCAGCGGGCAATGACCTTGATCTTCCACGATCTCAAGTCAATTATCGAAGTATTTTTGGATGACCTTGCTACTCATTCTCGTATGAGAATGCGTCATTCCTATCACTTGAGATTGGTATTCGAAAGATGCCGCCATTATTTGGTTAGGTTAAATCCTCATAAGTGCATCTTTTGTGTGAAGTCAGGTCGCTTGTTAGGATTCATCGTTTCAAAAGAGGGTATAAGAGTCGACCCTTTAAAGGTTGAGGCAATACTTCAGTTGCCTCCCCCGAAGAATATTCATCATCTTCAGTGTTTGCAAGGCATGGCAAACTTCTTACGGAGATTTGTTGTCAATTTGGCCAATTTAACTAGAGGCTTCATGCGTCTATTGAAGAAGGACACCACCTTTTTTTGGGATGAGCAAGCCCTGGAGTCCTTTGATGCGCTCAAGTGAGCTCTAGCATTGGCCCCGGTGATTAGTCCCCCAAACTATAGCCATAATTTTCTACTTTAGGTGGTCGCGTCCATGGAGACGATTGGTATGGTTTTGGTTCAAGAGAATGAGGAGCTCTAAGACCATGTCATATACTATCTGAACCGAAACCTTATTGATGCAAATATTCGTTATTCTCATGTCGAGAAGCTTTCTTTAGCTACCGTACATGAGGTTCAACGATTGAGATATTATATTCTCCTTCGCCGGACCTTGGTCATAGCCCATGTCAATCCATTTCAATTTGTCCTCACTCGAAGGATGATTGGGGGGAAATAAAATAAATGGATTGTTATCCTGCAAGAATTCGATCTTGAATTTTTTTCAGCAAAATCGAAGAATTCGTTAATTTTTGCAAAACTTATATCGGATTTCCCAAGCAAGGTCGAGGAGTTGGTTTGTGAAGATACGTTTGTCGATGAACACATCTTCTTAATCTCAACTTTAGACCCATGGTATGGGGATATCATTATATATTTACAAACATTGAAGGTCCCTACTCACCTCTCACGGGATGAACGACGACGATTACGTCACTTGTCTAAGAATTACCTAATAGTGGATAACACTTTGTACTGCCATGGGGTAGATTCCATTTTACGACATTTTTTAACTCATGAAGAGGTTGAGGTAGTGTTGAATGATTGCCACAGAGGGGCATGTGGTGGTCATTTATATTGGATTTCTACATCCCAAAAAATCTTAAGAGCGGGTTATTTCTGGTCGTCGATCTTTAAGGATTGTGTAGATGCGGTCAAGAGGTGCCACCCTTACCAGGTGTTCACACATAATATGCGCTCAAAACCTACCCTGTTACATCCCATCATCACCACCAGTCCCTTCACTAAATGGGCACTTGATTTTATGGATTGCAACCCAGCTTCGGCAAAGGGGAATCATCATATCATAGTGGTTGTTGATTACTTCACTAAATGGGCTAAGTCTATGCCTATAGTTAAATCCGATGGTGAGATAGCCACGCACTTCGTATTCAACCAGATTATTACTCAGTTCATAATTCAAAAAGAACTTGTCACTGACCATGGCTCACACTTTTAGAATCATATGATGGAAGATTTGGCATCAAAGTTAGGGTACAAACAAGAGCATTCCTCCTCTTACTACCCTCAAGTGAATGGACAGGTAGAAGTAGTGAATAAATCACTCAAATCCATTCTCCAATGAACCATCGCACAGAGCAAGAATAACTGGCACATCTTGTTATATCCTGCTTTATGCGCATATAGAACCACTATTAAGACTACCACAGGTTTTTCTCCATATCAACTTGTACATGGAGTGGAGTCGATATTGCTTGTTGAATGTGATGTTCCTTCTTTGAAGCTAGCCATAGAACTCTTACCAGACACTTCACCATTGGAGGAGCATTTGGTCCACCTTGAGCAACTGGATGAGCAGCGTCGAGATGCCTTGGTGGCTCTAGAAGTAAATAAATGTCACGTAAAGGTCCAGTACGATAATTTTGTCCATCCAAGGAGGTTTAGTGAGGGAGACTTGGTCCTTTTGTGGGATCAACCGAAAGAACCCTTGGGGACAGGAAAGTTTAACCCCATGTGGCGTGGTCCTTATGCCGTCAAACGTGTGTTAGAGAAGGGTGCTTATGAGTTAGTGGATTATGAGGGAATGGCCTTGACAGAGCCTAGAAATGGGCGCTATCTCAAGAAGCACTGTGCATGATTCTCATCCAAGGCTAGTTATTGTTTATTATTGTACAGTTTTGCACAGTTAGGTCTTTTTCTTATAGTGATCGGGTTTGTGATTATTTCCCATTTCTTTTGGCAAATGTCAATGGAATCTTCCACTTACATAGGATTCGCGGATGGTGTGAACCATCACACTCAACACTCGGCCTCTGCTGCTTGGGTGATTTATACTCCTATGGGTCAGGTACTGTCTTCAGGAGGCATATCTTTGTGGCCATCTTCAAACAATGTTGCTGAATATAGTGCCGTTATTGAGCTTCTACAGGATGACATTTCACATGGTGTTCTCTCTCTTTAGGTACATCTCGATTCGAAGTTAGTAGTGTCACAGCTTAATGGTTTGGACCATGTTAGAGATCCGACGTTATTAAGAATATTCTTACATGTGAGATTATTAGAACGACAATTTGACAATATAACATACATATAGATTCCAAGAATTAATAATCAAGTTGCTGACTCATATGCTAACTACATGTTAGATTGGCATTTGTTTTATAAATAATAAATTCATCACAAACACAAATTTTTACACATGTAAATAAATAAACCGATCACCATAAAAAAAATTATATAACATCCAAAATGTCGCAATACATAGTGTCATGATACAAAAATGGGGCTCTCGAGCCACCAAGATATAATACACGGTAGTACAAAATGTATAACTCCCAAGTATCTAAGCCTGTGGAGGAGGAGGACGGTTGTGATCATGGAAGGTCACTACGGCTCTAGCTAGCCATCGAAATAATCGCACCCATGCACGTGGTACACCCACCACCTGGCATTGCATAGCCTCAGGAAAGTCCTCGACTTGCGCCATGGGAACCTTGTGTGCCAACCTCACAAAATTGGTATGAATGCTCTGGAGCATTCGCTCCGCATCCACACCCATGATATCATCTCCTCTTCCCCTCCCTCTGTGATGAGGGAAGCCTTCCGGCCGCTGTGGTCCCACATATTCATAAAAATGGTAGTTGTCACTATGTATTGTCACACAAAAATATGTCTTTTGATTCCATATAATCAGAAAACACAAAAAAATTAAATAACTCAAAAATTTAAAGAGAGGGTCGAGATTCGTTACCTATATCGCCATATGCCGATCCTGGTGGTAGAGGCATGTCTAGGTTCCCCCAAAAATCAATCCCTGCATAGGGGTAGTCATCGATGGAAACTATCTGTCATCGCCACCATGGAAAGAACTCAGCTAGATAGGGGTTGGACACCCTACCTCCCCCCAGTCTACACATAGCATCTACCTGACACCATTGGGCCGGATCTCGAACCCCGTGAAGAGGAACATCCACTCTGTGGCTCAATTATGGAACACACTTGAATAAAAATGTGCTCAATATGCTACTAAACCCAAATTTCCACACTCTGTCTGCCTTACACTCATTGAGCCAAAGGTAGACATAGGTCTCCACTTTCCATTCCAAGCCAAAGGTAGACATAGGTCTCAATGGATTCTATCATAGGTTTACAAAAAATATGAAGGAAAGAGTCTCATGATGGTGGCTATTGATAGACTTACTAAATATGCACACTTTTCTGCACTATCTCACCCCTTCAAAAAAATAACAATTTCCAATGCTTTTATGGAGACAGTCCAAAAACTACATGGTACACAAAATATTATTGTAAGTGATAGGGATCTAATTTCACTCACAATTTTTGGACCGAATTATTTTCTTGTTTGGGTACTCAATTAGCTTAGAGCTCATCTTATCATCCTCAATCTTATGGACAAATGGATCTTGTGAACAAATGTTTGGAAGGGTATCTTCGATGTTTTGCAAATGATAAATAAACAAAATGGGTCAAGTGGTTACCCTTGGTAGAATGGTGGTATAACACTTTCTTCCATATATTAGGAAAATTTACCCATTTATGGAACTTTATCACTATCATCCACCATCCATCACATATTCACTAAGAGACTCCTTTAAGGTTCAAGTAGTGGAATACCACATGAAGCATCAACAACAATTTCTTCAACTCTTAAAGGACAACCTGACTCTAGCACAAAACCAAATGAAATAACAAGCAAATCAAAACCACAATGAATGAAGATTTGATGTGGGGGATTGTGTGTTCTTAAGACTACAACCATACAAAAAGATGTCCCTGAAGAACACCAAGAAGGATGATAAATTATCACCTAAATACTATGGTCCCTACAAGGTTATACAAAATATTGGTAGTATGGCCTACAAATTGGAACTACCTACATCTTCACAAGTCCATCAAATTTTCCATGTTTCTTTTTAAAGAATGTAATTGCTGACAAGCTACCAATTCAAACAATGTTACCAGGACTTGATGAGGAAGGAAAAATCATCTTGGAGCCTGAAGAAACCACTGAAATAAGAACCAAACAGCTCTAAAATCAATTGAATCCATATTATCTCATTAAATGTAAGAACTTACCCGCATAAGATTCAACATGGGAAGATAAGGCATTTATACAACAACATCCAAAACTAATTCAACGTTGAGGACAACACTTTTTGAATGGGAGGGGCATGTTAATCCCTTAATGATGGAACATTACCCCATATAGTGTGGCACATTATCCCCTATATTGTGGTTCGTTACATATTATTTATGTAGACCCTGTCTATTAGTTGTTATTGTACACCTTTGTCTCCTATACATATGAAGGAGATATTTTCATTTTAGTTATCATTGTATCTTGTCTTGTCTTATGTCCTCTGTACATTGTGTAAGGAGGTTCCTCCCTAGAAGAATATTGCTATTTATCCATGTTCTTCATTATTAAGGCATGGATTGCTCTCTTCTTGTCTATTTTTGCTCTTTCTATTCTATTTTCTGGAACTTAGTTGTATAACATACTATTATAAGTTTCCTTTAACCTTACACATTATTTATTTGATTTTCCTTCTTGAATAATATTTTGATGTTATAACTCTTTCATTTATTTAATATTGGTGATGTTATTAAATGTAAATAACAACCCTCTTTCTCCCACTCCATATTTTATAAATACGCATTGCAACAACCTGTGGCATCACAATTTTACTAGTGATGTAAGGTGCATCTTACATGATATTTATTTTATTAACAATTGTTGTACAGGAATAACACCTTATAACTGAAGGTCTAGGGTTACCAACATACTCATAAGACTTGCAAGCAATCAACTTTAGAGTACAGAAAGGAAACAAGAGGATAGTATAGACTCACCCGATTAATGACGGTCGATCCTAGCATTGTCCTCTTCCACTCTGCTTCTCCTCCAAAGCCTTCAGGGATGCTTCTCCTTCACCTGTAAAGAGAAAATCCTCCAAGTGCAAGCTTATGCATGTATATAGAACAGGTTAGATAAATCATATATAGAGTGCTTAATCATAAGTATTCATCAAACCATGATACATGAAAGACATTCAAAACACAATTGGAAAAATGATTCTCTTTATTAACAATAGTGAATGAGTTAAGATTACAACCCAATGCCCAAGACAAGGACTCCTCTGCAACCAAAGGATTCTGAGTTACATTGCTCCAAATACTTATGGATAGAAACCACCAGCATAACTTTGCTCTCCAAGTATCATTGATTAATGCCCTCTCCAAGGCCTTTATTTATACTTAGTGAAATAAGGCAGTTTCGAAGGTTGAGGAGGTTGAGACAATTAACATGGTTATAGTTAAGGGCTTAACAAATCTCAAATAATCACAATTTATTATTTTTAATGTCAAAGGAAGGTGTACACGGGTATTGATACTAGTAGCCCGCGTATGACACGCGAGTTTCTCTAAGGGAATCCTGCGTACAGATCTATACGTGGGTTGCAATTACAAAGACTCACGTATAGTACGCGACATGCTGTAGGAAAAGTTGTGTATGTACGCAGGTTGCATATAGGAAAAGGTGCATACGAAAATTGACATATTCAAAGGTAAAAATGGCAAGTTGGATGGATAATGAATGTAGTTCATAACATGCCCATCTATAGTGTTTTAGGCAACCTTCAATCCATAAGTGTCCTTTTGTGTGCCAACATAGGTAATGTCGGCACTCGGACGGAGAAGTGCCAATTGGGTAGATAACAAATGCCCCTTAATGTGTGAGGTCAAAGGGAAGCGATGGCCGAAATACATTATAATCTCTATCTTTGGAGAACTTAGAAATCCAATGGAGCAGAGGTAGTACCTAAAACAAATACATAATAATGTCATATACAAAGTCATATCTGAGGATGCTATGTTCAATATACTAGAACACTAGCTCCTTTACGATATTTGAGTACATCATATGATACAGGTACTAGACCACGTATATTACAAAGGTGGATGGAAGCCACAATATACAATAATGATGAGTCTTCAAAGATCTGGAAGCTGTGTACATAAATTGAAAATAATCTTGCGCAACTTAGTTCATATGTGAGGAACTAAGGTATTCATAAATAATCCCAAAGAACCAGTACAATCCAAGCCATGTGAATAAATGTAGGTTGAAGTTGAACATGGAAAGGATTCAACAATTTGTTAATCAATAGGTGATAATCTACAACTAAAGCAAAGGAATTCACCAATGATGAAAGTGAATCCTGAGGTACGATTGTCAAAACTCTAGGTCTTCGTCATCAGGAAGTATTGAAACGGAACCATGCTGTGATAGGGAAGCCAATAGATCCTCCAACGGATCACAAGAGTGACTAGGAACTGGGAAAAAGAAGAGAGACACAATAGATAACAGATATAACAATGATGGGATCAGGATAAAGATAAAACATTGGGTTGAGTCCTTGAACAGTGAGCATGACACAGAGATGACCCAAGGAAGCATTTTACTCATAGATAGAACAACTAGACTTATTTGTCATGTAGGAGACATGATCAGATTCCCCAGGTATAACGGACAAGAGGAGGAGTAGGAAACTCAAAGTAATAGTTGAACGAAAGGTGAACACTGAGACATGGGTATCAGAAAAAACAGAGAGTGCTATGTTTAGGGAAGACATGTTTCCACTACTGAAATCAAGAGAAAACTTCTTCCTTACCTTCTCTGTTAAATTTTAACGAGTCCAAGAAAGTCAACTCGGATCCCTATTCATTTTTTAACAAGCTTGAAGAGACGGGAAAATAATGCTTGATAGTGTCACTAATTCATGGATTTAATGAGCCCGAACTAGTACATGCTCAACTGGTGTTTTCACATTTAGAGATTCTGAAAACTCCAAAGAAGACTCCAGGGGGGTCCTTTTTCATCCATTTTAGTCTCCTGAGGCCAGAAAAGTATAAAACATACCATAGAAGAACTCTCTTAACTTCCGTAGAAGAAAAGGTGAACCTTTTTTGTACTTAGTCAAGGATGTTCGAAAAAGGTTAAATTACCACCTACCCAATGCTCCTTCCAAAACAGCATGAAATAGCTTGAGTTTTACAAGTGTGAAGGAAAGAAAAATCACTCGGAAAGATCCATTTGATTATGAGAAATGGGGCTTATAACAATAAACTCGTTGATTTGTTCTTAAGTATTTGACGAGCATGACAAAGACACAAAGTACACTAGGAATATTTTTCATGTTTAGGTCCAGAGCACGAAAAAGAGAAAACTAAGCTCATACCGGGCCTTCCTTTTTCGTAAATTTAGTCCCTCAGGTCCAGAAAAGTGATAAACCTATGCCTGAGAATACTCTTCTCAATTCAAAAAGAAAAGAGAGGGATCCTTTCTCGTATTATTCCACATGGTCCGAGAAAGAGATAACCTACCACCAATGTGGATGCCCATTCACATATTCTTAACGAGCTTGAACAAACAAGTTAACTCGGCAGTTAAGTCTGTTTTTAAGGAGTCAGACCTGGGCCTAAAGAAACTCCATAAGGGTAGGGATTCCTATAAAGGGATAGCTTGTAAAAAGAGGTTTAAAAAGAATCTCTATTTGGCGTGAAAAATAGCTACAAGGATACCCCTGTACCTAAAACAGTTGCGGCATGAGTATCAAAATACAACATAGGTTTTAAAGGAGGATACTCATGAAAAAAAGGTCCTATCCACGGAAGAACAATGGTAAAAACAGGGAACTAATGGTTATAATACCATAGTCTGTGGAAAAATGTTGATTGCTAAGGTTAATGTGGATTGAGTATAGATGCGAAAAATGCATTGGAAATGTCAAAACCACCCTATGGGAGCAAAAAACACTTTAGAATGATGAAAAACCTATTTCAAGGCAAAAAAGAAAAATGGTATTAGTTGAAATAGATTTCAAACTATAGGAAAAAACCCACTTTAAGAAATAAAATTTCTATAAATAGTTCAAAATCAAAACAAAACTCACCATTTTGAATTTTATCCATAAGAAGCAAGTTTTTACCTCTACCTTCATTCGATTGTTGTGGACAATCTAGTGGATGAAATCGAATTCCGCAAGTTGCAGGTAAGCCTACACCCCGAGCTCTTCAATTTGATCCTAAAAATTATTAGTTTTGAGTCCCAATTTCATTATTAAAAGAATCCTAAAGCATGTCATGGAGCGTACGCAGGTTCATAGTGTAAAGACTCGCATACACGCATTATGTACGCAGCTTGCCTATAGAGACAATCGCGTATAGTATGCGACATGTCTAACTAGACAGTCGCATGTACTGTGTGAAGGATAAAATGCTAATTATAGGCAAAAAAAAATTGAAATTTTATATGAAATTGATGAATCATATTACTTGTTTTGCTAGGTGTGAAGATGGTGTTGGAATGGAGGGAACGAGAACATAAAACAATGGACCAATAAGTGCTCCAAAGTGCGCCCACCATACATGCTTTGCGAACGAGTGGGTTATTAAAGTTATTTTGCACATCACCCATGCAGGCCAATGTCCGCCTATTGGAGTTCATGATAAACTATTGGGATCATGATTTGGGGATGTTTGACCTACAAGGTGAGACTTTGGAAATTACTTCTGAGGACATATATTTCATTACTGGTCTGTCACAACGTGGAGCACCAGTCAACTTAGAGGGCATCGACAGAGGCGGTGATCCTTTAAGTTTCCAAAACTACATAGATGTGTTTTTCACACCAAGTACCCAAAAGAGAGGGAACTATATCCCTATTGCACATATCCGTGATTTCACACTACAGGTACTGACGAGCACCATCATGAGGATTGCAGGATCCTCTTCATTACATTTAGCTACACATAATCAAATGAGGTTGGCGGTGTATTGTATGCATGGTTCCCTCTATGATTGGTGTTCAAGAGTTGTCCCCATTATGAAAAGACAACTCTTCGATTGCAAGAGAGGAAGGCGAAAGAAATTTGGGTATTCTAGAATATTGGTTTCCTTCTTCTTCTTTGAGAGTACCAGGATTGAGCCCTGCCATACCCCTACCAGTCCGATCTCCACATCAGCCAAGGCTGAGCAGATGGGGAGACATCTTCCTCCGTCAAGGAGGAGGAGACACAGTGTAGAGTGTATACGATGATGACTTCTACATCTGGTGGGAACAACAGCTACCAGCACTAGAATAGTTTCCATATGTCGACATGGATTTTCGAGGTGATCCAGATCTTGGCCTCCCTCCAGGAGGAGCACAGGGAGAGCTAGGTAAAAAAAAAAATTAATTTTTAACATTTTTAAAATTTTTATGAATTTTAAAATGATAGACATATACATATATGTACAAGTCTTAATCCAATAAACATGTCAAAATGTAGATATTGGACCAGTTCACCCTGAGGGGCATCCACGCATGTTTTTTTGTCCTATCATAGGCGAAGACCCAGGGATTATTAGGGTTCTAGAGGGAAAGCTGGCCAGGCTGACCCAAAGAGTTCCCACCTTGCGGATAGAGCATATCCCGACCATCATGCAGGAGTTCATTGTTGGAGTTCCACTGGTCTGGTTATGCCTATTGAGGTGAGTGGCCAGAGCGGTTCTTGTATACATAGATGCTGTGGAGGTTTCCGAAGCCGAAGAGGTTAAGGAATCCAGAGTACAGAGAGACCATGGGGACCAAGGTGGTCCAAGTGACCAGGGTGGTCCAGCTTAGATCTAGGACATTTTGATGGATTGCGATCCACATTTTTGTATATTTTTGTATATCATACAATTATGACTGGATCTGAGGATCAAACTCGACCTATCTATGGACAGATACTTATACACACACACACACACACACACATATATATATATATGTATTGGTGTTGTCGGTTTATTTACAAGTATTTTTTTATGTGCATGTTGTATATTTTTATGAAATGTGTGTTAGATGCCAATCTAAAATGTAATTAGCATATGCATCAGTCAATGAATTCTGATTTCATGGAATGTGATTGAATATAATAACTTCAAAATTTCTTTCCAATAACCGAATTTGCATGAACTGACGTAATAGGATAGGATTTTGCACCTGATAAGCTCGATTGAGCTGGGAGACCACCAGTTGAGAGTCCAAATGGACCTCAAGCTGGGTGATACCACGTGACAAAGCATCCTATAGAAGCTCAATTACAGCCCTATACTCAGCAACATTATTAGAAGTAGGACCTAAGCAAGCACCTCTTGCGGCAACTAGCTGTCTTGA
Organism: Pseudotsuga menziesii; assembly: GCA_001517045.1. Taxonomy (NCBI): domain Eukaryota; kingdom Viridiplantae; phylum Streptophyta; class Pinopsida; order Pinales; family Pinaceae; genus Pseudotsuga; species Pseudotsuga menziesii. The sequence goes on from LPNX011014789.1 coordinate 268,657, forward strand.
GGGAGAGTAAATGACCCATGCTACTGAGGATAGATTACAAGTGTGGCGACTGGTGCCATCGATGGACCCTATATACCTCTCAGAAGACATCTGCAACAACCGACAGATGGTATAAAAAACAAAACCGACAACTTAATGTACATAAAAATACATACAATAAAAATACAAGGAAAAGTGCTAAGCCTGAGCATAGTACTTCTTTAGGTAGAGCCCATTTCTAGGCTCAGGAAACTTGTTCCCATCAAAATCAATTAACTCATATGCGCCCTTCTTCTAGACTTTCGACATGACATAAGGTCCTAACCACATGGCCTTGAATTTTCCTGCCCCCAGGGGTTCTTTGTCTTGGTCCCAAAGCAAGACAAGTTCCCCCTCAGAGAAAACCCGAGGTTTGACCGATTTATCATATTGAGTTTTGACCATATTCTTATGAGCTTGATTAGCAGTCAGCACATCTCTATGCTGTTCATCAAGGTGTTCTAAATGTACTAGACGTTCCTCAAGCTCTGTCGTATCAGGTAACACATGAATAGCTATTTTTATAGATGGGATTTCACATTCAATCGAGGTAACTGCTTCCACTCCATGGATGAGTTGGAAGGGAGAGAAACCCATAGCAGTTTTTACATTAATTCGGTAGGCCCAAAGAGCAGGATATAGCATGATGTGCTAGTTAGAATGGGCTGGATCAATTGTACATTTAAGGATATTTTTTAAAGTTTTGTTTACACCCTCAACCTGACCATTTGCTTGCGGATAGTACGAAGATGGATGTTCTTGTCTGAATCCGAGCATAATGGTCAGTTCCGTCATCATGCTATTTTGAAAATGAATGCCATGGTCAGTGACAATCACTTTGGGTATACCAAACCGTGCTATAATCTAATTGAATACGAAGAAAGCTGCTATTTCCCCGTTGACTTTAAAAGTAGGCACTGCCTCTGCCCATTTCGTAAAATAGTCAACATCGACAATGATATATTTATGCCCCCCAGCCGAGGCTAGGTTACATTTCATGTAATCAATCCCCCATTTCATAAAGGGGCCTACCAAGACAACGGGAAATAATGGAGCAGGATGTGACTGCATATTCCTGGTGTAAAGCTGACAAGGATGACAATGCTTCACTGCTTCCACACAATCTTTGAAAATCGTGGGACAGAAATAACCAGCATGTCGTATCTTCTGAGCCGTTGCTAACCCAGATAAATGACCCCCACGCGCTCCACTATGGGAATCATTTAGCACAATCTCCACTTCCTCATGGGTAAGGCATCGACACAAAATGGAATCTACCCCTCTTCGATATAATGTATCTCCTATGATGAGGTAGTTCTTAGCATGAAGACGTAATTTACGTCATTCCTCCTGTGAGGAAGCTGTAGGGTATTTCAAAGTCTGGAGATATATAAGAATATCCCTATACCAAGGATCAGAGGTTGATATCAAGAAGATGTGCTTATCTGGGAATGAATCATCTTCAACGGCTACATCTTCTTCAGTAGGAAATTCTGCTATAAGCTCAACAAAAACTAAGGACTTTTTAGACTTAGCAGACTGAAAATCCAAGTCAAACTCTTGGAGAATGACTATCCATTTGTTAAATTTCCCCCCAACAATCCATTGGGACAAAACATATTGAATCGAATTCACATCCACCACTACTGTTGTGGTCCTCAGTAAAATGTAGTGACGTAACCTATGAACAGCATAAACAGCTGCCAAGGATAATTTCTCAACATGGGAGTACCTAAGTTCAGGTCCAGCCAAAGCACAACTAAGATAATAAACGACATGATCTATGAGCTTATCGTCCTCTTGGACTATCACTACCCCAATGGTCGACTCAGATGCAGCCAGATAGAATATAAAATCCCGAGAATAATCTGGCGGACGCAGTAAGGGCATCGACAACAAAGATTTTTTCAATGCCTTGAAAGAAAGTTGTGCAGTTTCATCCCATACAAATGGGGTGTCTTGTTTGAGCAGGTGCATGAAACCCTTAGTAAACTTGGCATAGTTAACAATAAAATGTCAAAGAAAATTAGACTTTGCTTGCAGGCTTTAAAGTTGCCTAATAGAATGAGGAGGAGGCAGATTTACAATGGCCTCAACTTTTAAGGGATCCACCTGAATGCCTCTATTAGAGACAATGAACGCAAGCAATCTTCCTGACTTGACACAGAATACACACTTGTGGGGATTCAAGCGGATTTTATAATGTCTGCATCTCTCAAATATCAACTGTAAGTGATCTGGATGTTGAATCCTCTTGCGAGAATGTGCAGGAAGATCATCAAGGTAGGGTTCAACAATGGATTTAATATCATGGAAGGAAAATTTCATATCCCATTGAAAGGTTGCCCCATCATTTTTCAATCCAAACGGCATTTTCTTATATGCAAAGGTACCCAAGGACAAATGAAATCATTTTTATGTTGGTCTTCCAGTTTTATTTGAATTTGATTGTATCCAGAGAAACCATCCATAAACAAGAATTCCCGCACAAGCATCTATAATTTGGTCTATAAATGGCATGGGATAGTTGTCCTTAGGACAGGATTTATTCAGATATCTAAATTCAGTACAAACGCGGATAGTCCCTTGCTTCTTATTAACAGGAATAGGGTTAGAAACTCATTCCGTTAGAGCTATGGGATAGATAAAACCAGCCTTCAACAGCTTTTCAACTTCAACCTTCACAGCAGCCGCTTTGCGCGGGTTAACAGGTCTTAAATTTTTTCGAATCGGTTTGGCATCAGGATATGTTCGGATTTTGTGCTCAACAATCGATGGATCTATGCCTGGCATATCCTCATATGACCAGGCAAAGACATCGAGTAATTCCTTAAACAGGTTAGTATAGATAGCAATCTCCTCAGGAGAACAGTTTGCACCTATATATATGTTTTCCACGACATCAGGGTTCACAAAGATGTTAATATGTATAGTGGTAAAAATGTTTTCCATATTCCCCTTGGCAAACATTCCTTCCCTGGGTAAGGGATTGATGGGTGTATCAACAACTTATGACAGTCTCAAATGAAACTCTTGATTTTCTATTCTGCTTAGTTTTGGAAGAAAATAGGATCGATGGTGAAGATCCTCACAAATATTACCACGTCCACTCATGGCTTCCAAGATGGCTTCATCAGAAGGTAAAACCATGTCTAAACAATATATAGAGTGCAAAGAGTTTTCTGCCCATGCAGGCAAATAGACTTCTTCCAGATCCTTCGAGACTATGAGAGGATCTAGAATGGGATCAACAGTGGTTTGAGTGATATCTTGGTAAGCTACTTCCACTGCTGATAAGGGCACCTCTGGTTTGTGGGGGGAAGGGAGATCCCAAGGATCAGTCCTATCAACAACCGTATCTATGGACCTCCCCACACTAGTAGAACCAATATAGTTAACCGGGGCTGGAAGATCAAATGTGCCCATCAGTGATGTGTACATTCCAGCCCCCAAGCTCTATGCAGTAGGTTTGACCTGATGAACCAAAATCACAGCGGACTCATTAGACTCTAAACGACCTTTTCAAGTAAAATCAAGTTGGTCAATAGTAACCAACTTGCCCTCATGTGGAAAAACCACTACATGAAAGATGGCCGATGCAATAGCAAACATCGCATAAGTCCAGTTTCTTCCCAGAAGCAGATTATAGTCCAAGGGTGCATCCATCACTTCCACCTCAACAGACACTGCTTTCCCTGCCAGCTTAATTTCAAAATCCAGTAGGATACCATGCAGATGGAAGGACCTTCCATCGAAAGTGGTAAGTAGAGTGTTTGACGGGACTAGCTCTGGGGATCCGAGAGCTTTCCAACAAGTCAAGGACATAACGCATGTAGAAGCACCCTCATCAACAAATGCCCCTCCAATGGTCTTTCCACCATGGATGACATCTATTGATAAGGCTACATGGTAAGGTAGGCAAATTTTAACAGCAAACAAATGAAATTTTGCCATGAGACTTGATGAGTCCCTGCTGCCTAAAGTTGCTAAGAGGGCATCCTGCTAGGTGGGACAACTCTGTAACACCTCTAAAGATGACATTTCACATGGGGTTTGGGATAAATCTTCAACCACGGAGTAGTTTGAAGCAGCCCTAGAATTAGGGTTATGCAAGGTCTTCTTTAAGACACCTTTCGGTATCTTCGGCATAGTTTCAGCAGGCTTCTCTATCGTGAGAGGGTTAGAAGTTTCACCTACAGCTTTACCCTTCTCAAAAGTATCTTTCTCATAATTTTTATTCCTCATCTGTAACAAAGTCGAAGATCGAACCATGTTGATATAGTTTGGGTCAGGGGCATTTTGAGTGCCCCCTGCTACATTAGAAGTTGAAGCAGAGTTCTGCCCTTGGGTAAAAGGATCCTTTAGGACAGCCGGTTGTTGAGCTTTGAGCAGCTTTTGGGCTTGTTCCATAAGGGGACAAAGGTGAGTAAGGTGGTCCTCATGGCACAACTTACACGGGAACTTAACCTTCTTCTTTTCTTTCTTGCCACCATCAGTACTATTCACGAACTTCTACTTGTTTTGGTTTCCCTCTCCTTTCTTTTCTCTCTTTTTCTTCCCACCGAGTTGCTGATTGCTCTTCTGAGAGGTTTGTGCAAAAAAATTTGCACTCTGGGGGGAGGGGGCAGCCTTTGTTGCCTCCATCGTAGACTACTTGCTGGACAACTGATGAAGTTGCTTAGCCAAAGACTCTACGGTGGGAGAGTTGACGAACCCAACCACATCAATGGCATGGGGTCCAGGCTTAGGCTTCTTCGCATTGTGCGTAGGCCTCGGTGCCTCAGGGATAATCTCATACAATATCCCAGATTGCGAATAAATCAAATCCAATTGATGGGCCCTGAGAATGGCTTCTTCTTCATTCGTCACTCCTGAGGTGGATATGTCCTTAGATATGTAGGGAAACAGGGATTTAAGGAACCACTCTAGTAGGAACTCAAGAGGGATAGTGGCTTTTATAAGGCTCTTTCGCCTCCTCCACTCTTTGATGTGATCCGAGATGTGGGTAGCCTTGTTCTGCCTAAAGGTAGATAACAAGTCCGTTCCAAAATCGTATCGGACCGGAAGCTGAAAGTGGCTAAGAAATGCACTAGCCAAGTCCTAGAAACTACTGAAAGCAATAGAAGGCAATTCAATATACCATTTTTCTGTGGTATTTTTTAAGGTTCTCTAGAACAGCCTCAACCTAACTGAATCTTCATTTAGTGAATTCAAAGAACACCATAAATGAAATGTAGTGGCATGAGCCCCAGGATCTTCACCAACTTTGCCCTTGAATTTAGGGATGTTTGATGGCAATTTGGTGGGAATAGGTGGCCACAAGGGGTCATGCCTCACCAGGTCATTCATCAACTTTGATAAATCTGGCAAGTTTAACATTTCTAGGAACGGAAGCTTGGGTCAAACCGGGGCACTAAAAGTGCCAGCCTAGGGATTAGAGGGACCTGCCCCCAAATGCCCATAGGTAAAGGTGGGGTTGCACCCTACCACCAGTTGTGAAGTGGGTAGATTAATTTGAAATGGATTCCATCCATAAGCCACAGGGTTGTGAGTGGGAGGTGTAGTATAAGAAGTTTGGGCCATCCCAATCGAAATTGGGGTCTAAAAGATAGGCGCCGGTATCCCTCCGCTAAAAAACAAAAAGGGAGAGCTCGTAAACGAGGCCGAAATCAGAGTTTGAAAACTTTTCCTGTAAGAGGTATTATTTCCAAACTACACTCCTACATAAGAAGGTGATGAACCTACATATGGAGTGGATGGGGGAATGTGCCCCCCATTCCAAGGAAATCCTTGGACAAAAGCCGAGGATCCTACCAGACCACTCTGGGTAGTGTATGGAAAGGAAGAAGGAACAGTAGGTATACTAGGAATCCCAATAACCATATCACCAGAAGTACCTACTAAGTTTGAGTGAACTGATGGTTGGACCACCTGGCTCACTGGAGTCAAAGGTGTAGAAGGTATACTAGATCTAGGGGCACTTACCGGGGGAGGTAGCACCCCTTCATCTGAAACGGCTAAGGTGAACACAAAAGAAATTTCTCCTACAGAAGACATAATCCTACCCATAGGGACACCTAAAACAGGTGAATCAAAAGGCCTAACCTGAATGACCACAGGATTGTTTAAATCAGTCAAGGGTGTGTTAAAATTCCTTGCAAACTCGTCAGTTTGCAAGACTTCTATCTCAACTGTATCAGGATTAAGATGGTTAGCTATAAGTGATGGTTCACATGAAACTTCACTTACTCCTACCGGTTCAAATGAACCGTCCGTGTCCAATCTCCGCCTTTGGGGTGGAGGTGGAGGTTCCAATGTAACGAGAGGAGGAAGGTTTTGCAACCTTCTTGACCTTCTTATAGGTTGTTCCTCCATGATTAAAAATTTAACAAATCACACCCTAAGGCCAACTAAACATAGGAAAAACCACAGAGCACACACTATAAAAATTCCTAAAGCCTCAAACAATCAATCAAGGGTGAAAGATATGCTTTCCTGAAGAAAGTTGAAGAATGATTACTTGGCGTCCTTGAAGTGGTTCTTAGGCACAAGTGGAGGAATCACCCACTACCCTCCCACACTTACAACAAGGGTTACCTTCCAAGCCCGTCCAAGGTGAACTAGAAATAGCCTTCCGGTTTACCTAGGCATGAACCCTAAATGTCAAGAGACTAAAGGATACCTTAGCTATACCAATAGTCTGGGGGGACAATTGCAAGCCTGACTCGTACACATGGGCAGGGTAGCTGAGCCCAAAACTCTATCTAGGACAGAATCCCCAGATGCACAAAAGTCCTGATTTATGTTTTGACAAGGAATCGAAGGTTATCTCCTCAGTCCAATGCCTCCACGCGGCCTCATGCTTGACTCCCTTTTGAGAGGAGCTTCCTAGATACAATTGATAAAGTCAAGGATTTACCTAAAGAAAGGTCCACTACATCTGAATTTTAAAACTTATGGGAAGTTTACACTTCCATCCGACAATTCTAGCCTAAGCTAGTAGGTGAAAGCCCCCTAAAAATAAAAATTACTAGAAAATTTTAATTATTGCGTTCATTTTAAAGGGCTATTTCTTACTCAGAAGGAAATGGAGTGATGAACTATGGTGTTTTTTGACTCAATAAGAAATAAAAAAGTAAAGGTGTATTTTTTCAAAGCAAATTGCCACTATTAAAGCCAACTTCTTTTTCTTTTTGTAAATATAGATTGATGAAAAAATCCAAGAGATAAAGAGAAACTAAGACTATGTTTTTGTAGTTTTTGAGATTATATTTTAAAACTGAAATGAAAACTACTTATGCAAAAGCTTGAAAATGTTTTTCTTTTCACTTTTTAAAATGCTCAAACTCTACTATGCACCTAAAATGCACTAAACTTGAGTATACTTGGATCAAATCAACTGTATAAAATAAGCAAACTGAATTAAACATGTCAATAAAACCAAGAATCAACCAACAAGTGAAGACCGGGAACCCTAGCTTGGGTGTGTACAATGATAAGAAATCATAGTAAACTTACAAAGGTAAGTGACAAACCAACCACTATCAAAAGATAGACTGGAAAAACAATGCCCAAAACCTTCATCACTGATTCGAACAGAGACACTTCAACCTATAACCCAAACAGGCCAACCTACTTCAAAATGCAAACAGAAAGCAATCCAAACAAAAGAAACTCAAGGGCTTTACGAGAAAGCACAGAGTGTGATCACCAAGGTCTTCAGACTAATTGCACAGTATTTATAAAGAAAGCCAACTAACAAATAGGAATGACCAAAGGACAGGGACAAGAAAAACCTAGCCCAAAAATCCCTATTTCCAGGCTTATACGCGACTGTGTATAAGGGAAACTCACGTACTATACGTGACTGTCCAAGAGAGCAACCGGCGTATGCAGGCCTCTGTACATGACTGTGTATGAGAGCAACCCACATACAGGTACAAAATTTTTCTCCAAAAAAAAAAAATTCCACCAGCCTTTCAAACACTATGGTAAGCATGAACTAGGATAAAATACCACTCACAAACTTCAAGGAAAAGACTGGTCAGGGGTGATAGAAATAACCTATAGCAGTCTGGGCTCCCTAGTGGAGTTGCCAATTCTATTGTACAGGAATAAACACCTTATAACCGAAGGTTTGGGGCTACCAACATACTCGTAAGACTTGTAGGCAATCAACTTTAGAGTACAGAAAGGAAATAAGAGGATAGTATAGACTCACTTGATTAACGACGGTCGATCCTAGCTTTGTCCTCTTTCGCTCTGCTTCTCCTCCAAATCCTTCAGGGATGCTTCTCCTTCACCTGTAAAGAGCAAATCCTCCAAGTGAAAGCTTATGCATGTATATAGAATAGGTTAGATAAATCATATATAGAGTGCTTAATCATAAGTATTCATCAAACCATGATACATGAAAGACATTCAAAACACATTCGGAAAAATTATTCTCTTTATTAACAATAGTGAATGAGTTAAGATTACAACCCAACGCCTGAGACAAGGACTCCTCTGCAACCAAAGGATTCTGAGTTCCACTACTCCAAAGACTTCTGGATAGACACCACCAGCATAACTTTGCTCTCCAAGTATCATTGATTAATGCCCTCCCCAAGGCCTTTATTTGTACTTAGTGAAATAAGGCAGTTTCGAGGTTTGAGGAGGTTGAGACAGTTAAGATGGTTATAGTTAAGGGCTTAAAAAATATCAAATAATCGCGATTTATTATTTTTAATGTCAAAGGAAGGTGTACACGGGTATTGATACTGGCAGCCCGCGTATGACACGCGAGTTGCTATAAGGGAATCCCATGTACAGATATGTACGCGGGTTGCAATTACAAAGACTCGCGTACAGTACGCAACATGCTATAGGAAAAGTCGTGTATGTACGCGGGTTGCATATAGGAAAAGGCGCATACGGAACTTGACATATTCAAAGGTAAAAATGGCAAGTTGGATGGATAATAAATGTAGTTCATAACATGCCCATCTATAGTGTTTTAAGCAACCTTCAATCCATAAGTGTCCTTTTGTGTGCCAACATAGGGAATGTCATCACTCAGACGGAGAAGTTCCAGTTGGATAGATAACAACAATTTGTTAAACAAAATTTATAACTCTAGTGAAATCAAGGGCTCACTTATAGTTAAAAGGAAATTGATTTTTTTTCTATTTTCAATTTCTTTCCACGAGAGAAAATACAAATGTAGAATTTTGTTTAAATTTCAATTATAGTTTAAGAGAATTATTAAGAAATTAATTCATTAGAGCATATTACTATAGATAGTGATAGAGCATTCCATTGTGGAAGACATACTCTAGAAACATTTCCCAAATTGTATTACTCATAGTACTCCATTTTGCTTCATATTATCATAAAAGACTAGCGAGGGGGAAGGAGGGCCGCAGGGAAGGGAGGAGGGAGGAGTAGGGGGAGGCGGGCCACATGAAAGGGAGGAGGGAGGAAGGAGGGTCTTGAGGAAGGGAGGATGGAGAAGGGAGTGGAAAAAGAAGGGAGGGAGGAAAGGGTTGTAGTTGATATTTTTTATTTATTTTATTTGTTTAATATAAAGTTGAGGGGTTGGTTTATAAAAAATTAAGTGTTTTTTAAAATGTAATGTTTTGGGGGGTGTTAAGGTGCGGGGGTGGTGGTTTACATTTTTTTCAATGTAATGTTGTTGGGGGGTTAGGTAGGGGGGCCGAGGGGTGGTTTTACTTTTTTTTTAATGTTAATGTAATGTCGACGCATTGACATCTTGAAATTAGAGGAAGTTGATATACTTGTTTATGATTTCAAGTTGACAAAGAAAGACACTCTTCGCTCCATGACTATAGAGATTATCAAGAGGCTGCTTCCAAAAGAAGAAGTTGCAAGATGAGAGTCTGCTAAACCAAGCCGTAGATCTAGAAAGGAATATGACATTTGAAATGATAGCAATAGATGTAGACTTGGATGGTGCACCCATTGATAATAAAGCAAAACATGGGTCATCTACATCTTCATCCAGTTCTTCATCTACAGAAAATGTAGATTCTGATGGGGTTTTAGAGTCCATGGATGAATTTGAATAATTTCACATGAAACATTTTAGATGTTTTTTAATAGTATGATGTTTCTAATTGAAACTCTAAAGGGTTTTTTGAATATTTATATGAATCATTTGTTCTTGTATGGTCTAATATATGATTTCATTATGAATTGCATCATGATTTCTTTGATTTTATACGGTTATAGTGGTGAAATTATTTATGATATTTTTTTAATATGCAAGTCTCAAAAGTTGTAATTCATTTCTTGAAGAATTAAAACTTTTTCCAATTTAGGGGTTAATTTTAAAGTTTTTGTAAATAATAGTATGGGATGTTTAGGTCATGGCTATATTTTTTAGCCCAAAAAAACAAAACAAAAAAGAAACTGTGTAGACTACTATCAACATTTTCTATTTGGTGGGTGTTTTTGGTGTTTTTTATGCAAAAATCATTGTTTATATGGCTAGACTTCTCGTTATTAGTATAAAGTTCTTATTTCATAGTAATAAGTAGTTGATAAGATTGTGAGCAACTAGTATATACTTAGCCTAAGGTGCACAACCAATATAAATTGTATTCTAATTTTTAAGGAATGCATCTTAAAATATATAGTGGAAGAAGAAAAGAGAAGAAAACAAAATATAGCAATGGCAAGATTTGTTTGATTTATAATAGTGCCATTATAAACTTTATAACTCAAAGCGAACTCGAAGACCAAATGGTTTTAACGCTCACCTAACTGAGGAAGTGAACTCCCCTACAGATAAATATATTGACCTAAAAGGAAAAGAGAAGTGCACCCTACTCCAAAGGAAAACATACTTTTAACAGTAAAGTCTCGCTCAATAATATTAGTACTAAACTACCCAGCTTACCCCATAAGGTCCAAATTTTATCTCTCCTCAATAACATTAGTAAGAAGCTCTCTGAGTGTGGTTCAAATTTTTTATTTAGATGTATAATGAGAGCCAAAAGAAAATACCAACATATATGGTCTTCAAATAGCAAGTATGAAGTATATGCAAGTGAAGTAGCTAACCTCACAAATAATGCAAAACGTTGGTTAGATAAAACCTTTCAAAGTTGTTCTAAAAAGATCACAAGATGCAAGATATTGCTCAAAAAAAACATTGGAAAGTAGAAGATGCAAGATGTTACTCCAAATATGAAGAATCTCAGCTATGATCTTTGCATAAAGAAAAGAAGACCTTCCCCAGAAAGCAAAGCAGTGTAGGAAGAGACAATAAATGAATGGTAAGTAAATGCTTATGCCTCTTTATCAAAGGCCAAAGCTATGAATTAAATATATAAACGGTGTCTCATTGTATATTTCAAAAACATTGGTTATAGTGGAACGGAAATTGCTATATCATTGACCTAAGCCTATATTAAAACTTTGAATCTTTGTTTTATGTATAACAACTCAGCAATAACACATCGAACGTTGGGATCAATAAAATATTAATTTTTTTAGTTTGGTATACAATGATAATTTTTTATATAATTTTTTTTAGATTTATTTCATAATTTTCTATACTCGTCAATTCAAATCGAAAACATTAATTAGAGACTAATAACAATTATCCCAATGAATTTTAATTACCTTTTAGCGAATACGGGTATTTTGCCAATATAATCACATATACAAATCTGGGTGGACGGGAGAGAAGGGAATTATTGTAGAGATGAAAAAATATCCACTATTGTCTAAAACGAAAAAAGAGATCTTATCCACATGAAACCCATCTAAGTATTTTATTTAAAAACACCCTTATATAACATATTTATAAAACTATAAATATATTGCCTAAAAATATCTTAAATAATGATTTGTTTTTGAAAATTTATTAACAAAACATTAGCATAAGGTTTTAATTTTTAATTGGAGTGTTTAATTTTTAATTTAATATATTTTTTAAAGTAACATTTTAATATTGTATAAAAATATCTTAAACAATGATTTGTTTTTGAAAATTTAACCATAAATGAATAGAAAGTTGAATTTGCATTTGATCTCACGTGAATCGTCCTATCTATCCTCCTGAGTACACCTACATGGAGCAACATGGAGTACCAGAACACGTGGAGACTCTTGGGATCGAGTATCATACCAGCATTGAGTGCATATAGACCTGGTGCATGGAGTGTATAACCACCTGGGATCGACAACTAAGTAACTTAGGAGTAGTGCTATTTGGTTTCAATTTTAATTAGTGTATATTTTTAATTTAATAATTTTTTATGTAATATTTATTAATTATTTTGATAGGTGTTTTTATTTGAGATTTGGTGTGAACTATAATTTATGTTTTTTCATCTAAGTACGAGGATGAGACAAGTGTATTATCGAGATTGATTTTATAGTAGTTGAAAATTCAAAATAAACAATTATAAAAACAAAATGAATATTAAAAATAACTACAACTCATAGCTGATGAATGGATAACCTTCATGGAGATAACTATAAAAATGCAAGATAAAAATAAATAAAAAATAGTTGATAAATGGATAACATGAAGAATGTCACTGTTAACATGTAGCTAAGCATGTATAACTCAAAGTTGAATCCGTTTAACTAGAAGAATATGAGGAATACAAATTAACTAGAAGAATATGAAGAATACAAAAAATTCAAATTGTATCCGCCTGATCCAGCCACAAACTATGTGGATGTGATAGTTGTAAGTTAAGTATATATAAGGAATTACACATCTCGTTTATTAT